>CM059212.1:20634669-20652169 GCA_030347435.1 Clarias fuscus | reverse complement strand
GTGAGACACTGACATCCCCGCCAGCCTCAGTCTCTCATTCTCACTCTCATAACACCTGTTCCTGGTTACAGAGTCGGAACTAATAGGCTCCCTCTTTCCTCGTCCGGTCGTGGCTTATTGTTGTACGGCACCTGCAGTTGGTGTCAAACAAAGGCGAGGAAAAAAAAAATAATGGCCTCGAGGACAATAGCATTATGTCGTGCCAAATCGAAGGGTATCAACATGGCAGCTGGGCTGCTTCGCCTCTTCATCTTTTCACAGTCTGTGAGCTGTTAACCTCTTTGTCCCTCTCCCTTACCTGTCTTCAGTTCTGCTAACAGTGGATCATCCCCTCAACTCCTGCGCTTCTTTATTCTTTTGATTGAATGCAAGGTCAGAGTAATGAGAGGCGGAAACGGAGTAAGAGATTCAGGGAGCAGTGTAGTTACTTCCGCTAATACAGGGGATACATGAAAGATCCAGTGCTGCTCTCCACTTTGAGCTTACCCTATTACTAGGCGTGTGCACGAATCTTTTTCCTTCTTCTGTAAGGTAAAAGGTTCTAAATGTCCATAGACATTTTGCAACATAAGGGGTTTCATGATTACTTAAAAACAAAAATCTGAATCTCAAGTTTTTTTAAAATTTTTTTTTTTACTTCTGGATCTTTTCTTGGCATTTCCAGGTTCTGGGTTTCCAGTTGGGTCTCCACTAGCACATGCTGGGTTTGTCTTCCGTTCTGGACCAACTTGGATTGATCGATCTTCTCCTGGGTCTGGTTCTTCTAAGGTCTGATATGAATTTGCTTCTAGTTCTGGGTGTTGAATCTTCTTCTGGCTGGTTCTTCTTCTGTTGCTCTTACTCTGTTTCTGAATCTCAGCATGGTTCTTAATCTGTTCTAAACTCAGGCCCTGTTCTTCAAGGTTAGAAAGAATTAAGATATCAGACCTCTAGTACTGGTCTAGGTTTTTACTTTATGCTACTACAGTTGGTACTTCTAGTTACTTAGTCCAGTTTTTCTGGAAATTGTTCAAACTCTGCTGTATACCATGCATTTGTTCAGTATAATCTTGGTACTGCTTGTGAGTATCTCAGTAGTTTGTCTGGGTTCTAATGTTAGGCTTAGTTTTAAATTCAAGTAATTAAAGGTTTTAGTTTTGTTTTAGTTAAGCAGTGTCAGGACCAGATTCCTGATACTGCTTAACTAAAGCATACCTGATTCTTCTTGGGCTGGTTATTTTCATTCAGATTCTGTTTTTAAATTTGATTCTTTTAAATCTGTTTCTGACTTTGGGTTTTGTTTTAGTTGTACAAGCTGAAAATCCACTTCAGGATTTTGCTCATGTTGGTCTGGTTCTGGTTTCTTGATAATGTCCAGTTATTTTGGGTCAGATTCTGGTTTTGAGTTCTGTCCTTCTAAGTCCTTCACCGTCCCGATCTGTTTTATTGTGGCTTAGTTTCTTCTTCTACATCTGATTCTCCTAGGAGTGCTTCTTCTTGTTGGTTTTATTATAGTAGGTCAGACAGTCCTCTTCGGCTGGCTATATGGAATCAGATTCTCCGTTTTGGTTTGGCTTGTCTGGGTCTGGTTCTGCTTCTGGGTTTATTACACTGGGCCAAAAGCTGCTTCTGCATCTGGGTCTTCTGTGTCTGTGTTCTGTTCTGTATTATTGTTTTGGGTGAGATTCTGCCTTCGGGTTCTTCATGGTCTTGTTTGGCTTCTGAATCTTGGTCTGGAAATTCTGGCATGGTTTATGCTTTAGGGCTTTGTTCTTATGAGTTATTTCAGGCCTGATTCTTTTTCTTCCTTTGGCTCAGTAGTAGACTTCTCATCTGCCATGTGGAAGGCGCAGGTTCGATTCCCAGCCAATGCTAAAACCATCGATGCAGGGCATCCTCAGTGCCAGTTCCAAGTCCAGATAGAATGGGAGGTTTGTGTCAGGAAGGGCATTCGGCGTAAACCCTGTGCCAAATTGTATGTGGATCTGTGGCGACCAAAAGAACAACGATGATCTGGTCTGACAGATGAAGGTCCATGACTAAAGGTTGCAGGCCAGATTTGTTCAAATAAATTCTCATCTGTCTTGTGGTAGATTATTGGGACACACAAATAGACTGAATCTTTCTTTTATGTTGGTGTGGGAGGAAAATGTTTTTGTGCGCTAGATTAAGGGCAGTGATATAATTTCTGTCCCAAGCAAGTGAATTTAAGGTTGTGAGTTGAAATCCCAAGATATAAGATTTATTTATTTATTTAAATAAATATACCCTCCACGTGTTATTGCAGCATGCATCACCATGACGTGGTTATGATTTGGAGACTGATACAATATAAGGTGTGCGCGTTTAGCGCATTCCAGCCTTGTTCCCTGCCTCCCGCTCGCCTCTGAAACCTTTCGGCTAAATGAGACATTTCAATAAAAATCAGCTTCGCTTAACTTCAATCATGTCCAATCAGCTGCAAACTAGACTCCATGAATTCTAATGTGTAGTAATATAAAATGCTATATACAATGGCACCGTATGAATCTCCTGGCCTGAGAATACGCTTAATGTTTCATTATACTGTTTGCATACGTCTGTGACTGAAACGTATCTTAGAGGTAAATTAGCCGAGATGGTACGAGGTGAGTGTAGATGGAGGTCATGTGAGAATAGTCATCTAATTCAGGTGGAAAAAGTGTGTGTGTAACCTCACCTTGTGTGACCTAGGAAATGTGATTTGAGTTAATGCATGAATACTCTGTCATTTCACATAAGTAAATGCAAGCATGAATTTTCTAAATAATAATAATTCTAAAAAGTGATAAATATCCATACTACTATTACTATTAATACTATCACTATTACTACTATTACTATTAATACTATCACTATTACTACTATTACTATTAATACTTTCACTACCACTATTACAAACTGTTACTGGTCACTACCAATATTAACACTATTACTACAACTACTACCACTGTAGTTATAGTAGTAATAGTTAATATTAATAGTACAAAGAGTTGTAGTAGTAGTAATAGCACCTATTACATCTACAGTACCACTATTGCTGCTACTACAACTCTTACTACTATTAATATTCTAACTATTACTACTATAACTATTGTTACTATCACAATTACTGCTATTATTACTTTTACCACTACTACTATCACTATCACTACCTATTACTAAAACTATTATTATTATTACTATTACTACTATTACTATTACAACTAATACTATTACTACTACCATTATTGCTACTATTACTACTAATATTGCTACTAATACAACAACTTTTGTTACTATCACTACTATTACTACTACTATGATAACTATTACTACCACTACCATTATTACTCTTATTACTACTATTACTTTTACTATTGCTATTATACTTTTATTTACTATTATTATTATACTATTATACAGTTACTACTACCACTAGCACTACTATCACTACAATTACTACAACTATCACTACTATCACTATTATGACCACCATTACTACTGTTATTACTACAATTATTACTACTTCAACGACCATTACTACTACTACTATTATTACTGTTACTATGACTACAATCACTACAACCACCAATATTTCTGTTATTATTTCTATTACCACTGCTATTACTCTTACAAAATAATAAACATACTACTACTACTACTACTTCTACTAATTATTATTTATTTTTAATAATAAAAAAAAATCTTAAGTCAATAGATTTTGAGATGACTCAGACGCTAAGTATCAGCGTCTATATAACAATGTTAATACAGGTAAAAAAAACTGAAGAAACTGAAACATTACTGTAAATATTATCATAGTACTGTTTTGTTCTCAAAATGTGTCTTCGCTTATGAACTGACAAACTTTTATTTTCCGTGTTTTTGTGCTTTGTTTTTTGCCAGTATAAAATATTAGATGCATTAATATTGTGCATGCGTGTTTCTTAGTGTGTGTGTGTGTGTGTGTGTGTGTTATTTAATTAGGGTGGACCCAAGGAAGTAAACAAACAGTGGGCACAATTCCTAAAAGTCCCCAACCCCCATACAGCTGACCAGGAGCGTACACACACACACACACACACACGCACACACACACATGCGCGCACACACTTTAAACACACCTGCAGCTGCTCTCATGTACACACAAGAGCCTCCCCTCCTCACACACACACACACACACACACACACACACACACACACACACACACACACACACACACACACACACAGACTCCAAAACACTTGTGTGCATCTGCAGCCTGTGATTATCCTGCTCCGTCTTAATTAAGAGATTTCCCAACAGAGTGCCCAGCATCCCCCACACACACACACACACACACACACACACACACACACACACACACACACACACACACAAGCAAAAACAACTGTGTTTTACACGCAGGGGACAGAGAACAGCTGCCCTGCACTGAAATCTTCCCTCCACATCCACATCAGTGTATTCCTGATGAAGAGCAATTACAATTAAGTCATTTCTGTATTCAGTGCCGTCAGAAAAACTCCGCTGTTTTTTTTATCCTCTGCCACTGAAACTCCTCCCACAAGCCACAGAGCTCGCCATATCTCGTGCGCACTTTTCTGGCCAAAAGCTTCAGAATCACGAAGGCTACAATCTGCATCACTCTTTTGTCTCTTGTGTGTACATACAGCATATACACAAACACACACACGCGCACACACACACACACACACACACACAGTACACACACACATTTCACAATAGCGTAACAATAACGTATTGTTATTCCGTGATCCGCCAAGGTTTTCTGTGCATTTCTAACAAAAGCTGATAAAAGTTCCTATACTATAAATTTTGAAGTCTGAAGCACCGCATGGAGTCCATAGCCACCTTGGAAAAAAAAGAAATCAAACATTTTTCGAAAGCCATCCATTCACACAGCAGGGGAAATGAAAAATCATGCAATTTTTCTTTTTTTTTTTTTTTACACTCTCAGGATGTAGTGCTGTCTCTAAATGCATTGTGGGAAATGATGGTGGGGTGGGGAATTTAAGTGCTTACCGTTCAGGCTGCTCCTGTCAATCAGGTTATTGTCTGAAGGCCAGTAGGCACTGTCTCCATGACGACCTGCCAGCACAAGGACCAGAGGTGAGTAAAGGTTCCCATGGACCTACAGTTGTTAATATCTGTTTTTAAGCACTCGAGTGCTGCTTGGTAAAAAAAAAAAAAAGTGTGTGTAGATGTTTCTGACCAAGCTGTGTAACGGAATCTTATATATATACCGCTTAACGAAAGTCTTTCATTTAGAAGTATCAAAACTGTATTGTACTGTACAGGTGACCAGTTATGCCAAAATCACATTTTATTCATGTCTGTATAAACAAACAAAAATAATGAGCAGAAAATCCCAGACTTTGTCCTTTTTTTTTCTTTCATTTTTGTATTGAAAGAGCTTAAACAAGACTATTAGATTTACCCCCTGTTATGACATCATATAAGAAGAGCCCCTCCCCCTGCATGTTCCTCAGCTCTGCTGTTCTCTGGAGGAACGTGGCTCAGCAGTAGCTTATTTACATAGGCATAGAAATTTGAAAGAGGAGTGACATAAAAAAAAATTGAGGTATGAAAAACACAATAATTGCAAGGTATTTGAGCTGCAACATTAACACACACACACACACACACACACACACACACACACACACACACACACACACACACACACACATACACTTTGAAGGATCTCTGAGACCCGTGTTATGAAAAGAGAAAAATATGGGACCTTTAATGTTAACTCATAACAAGTGAAATTTGGATGAAAAAAAAATATTTATTTATTTATTTATTTATTTTTGATATGATTGGAAGTTTCCTTGCAGGGACACTAGACAGTTGGAATTAAACCACACCCACTGTGGGGGTAGTAAGAGCTTGTGCATTCCTTAGTGCCGTTCCCAAACCTACTGTAGATCAATTGCATCAAGAAGATGATTTATCTGGCGTAAACCCCTGGGAAATAGGGAGCAGATGAAAAAAAGAACAACAGTGACAACTAAAAAATGGATGATGTCATCAGATTTTGTTTGTAATTTAATATAAGTTCATTTACTCTCACTTACTTATCGTCTATACCTCTTCATCCTGAAGAGGGGGGCTTGGAGTGTATCACAGGAGACTTAAGGAATGAGGCGGGGTACACCCTGGACAGGGTGCCAATCAATTGCAAAGCACACACGCATACACACACACACACACACACACAGAAGACTTCAAGCACAATACGGTGATGAGACTCTTAGCCGCAATGAAACATTTGAATGGTGCGAGCATTTTTTAAAGAAGGCGGTACGTCCGTAAAATGACGCTCCTGGCCTAGGTGGCTCGGAGCCCGCTGCAATACGTCAAGCCATTACTACATGTTTGGGACATTAAGGGAGTTCCTGGGAAGCCAGGGTTTCAGAAAACTTCGTGGCCAAGTACTAATGAAACACTAGTGTAGCTGGGGATTATATGGAGACATGAAGGGAGTTTTTACTCTCTGTTATTCTGCGCAATCAAAAGTCCTGGTTTGACTTGAATGCCTCTTGTAGTAGAGTAAATAACGACAGTGAGTAAACATGAAAAAAAAACCCCGCATCCGAACGCACCTCTGAACGCCGCTCTCGTATGTGCGGTTTTATTTTATTGCGTCTGCTATGAGACGGCTCCCTTGTAACTCGTTTTCATTGTTCAGGCTGAAGTCTGTGTGTGTGTGTGTGTGTGTGTGTGTGTGTGCGTGTGTGTGTGTGTGTGTGTGTGTGTGTGTGTGTGTGAAAAAGTAAAGAATGAGTTGCATTAGTCAGAGAAGACTTTTTTTTTTTACTGCTGGTTTCGACTCCATCGATCAAACTTTGATTGTAGTGCCGCGGCTGTGTTTATGTGCATTGTTCCAGTCGCCTTGTTTACATGAAGCTGGTTTCGTATCTCAGTTCACATACATGAACGGTTCCGTCTCAAGGTTACCGTGACAACAACAACAACAACAACAACAACAACAACAACAACAAAGAAACATTTGATTCCTGAAATCCTGTGTTCACACCATCACCGATTTTACTCAGTCACTGGAAAGCACATCTTAAATTCCTGCTGGTTGCCATGATGACCGTTATGTTACAGTATATTGTAGCTAGCTACATCCTCCCACTAGTTAGCCATCTAGCTGAAGATTTCAGAGAAAATAAAACAGTTTACAGTAAGAAAACTGAAAACTGATTTTTTTTCAGTCTCCAAATTCCTATTGTTACTATAGAAACAAGAACGTGCTTTTGACTGATGAGAAACTTAACGTACGTATTTTGCAGCACGTGCGCTGGTCATGTGTTCTACACCGAGACTCAGAGGGGGTTTTTCACAGCAACAACCCAGTGAGCCATTTATCCACACATACACACAAATGATTGTTCTTATTGTATGAACAAGTTGTGTGTGTGTGTTTGTGTGTGTGTGCACGCGCGTGGTTGTTTATGAGCCGTTTGTCAAAAAAGAACGCCAGGCCCGGCGCCTGCACGTCGATCCCGAGGACACGGCATTCAGCGAGGCACCGTCTGCTTTATTGTGGGAGGAAAAACGTCTTGGTTTGGAAGCAGAGAGAAAAGATGGATGCTGTGGAAGACGCTGTGCCGCACGGCGGCTCATTTGTCCTTCAGTGCGGTGAAAGAGGAGCGTTAAGAATATTTCTCAGCGGCGTGTCCGTCTAGACGTTCAGCAGAGCAGAGCTCAGAGTGTCCATCATCTCTCTCTCTCTCACACACACACACACACACACACACACACACACACACACACACACACACACACACACATTCGCTGTGTTAGTC
This sequence comes from Clarias fuscus, assembly GCA_030347435.1. Taxonomy (NCBI): domain Eukaryota; kingdom Metazoa; phylum Chordata; class Actinopteri; order Siluriformes; family Clariidae; genus Clarias; species Clarias fuscus. Next base: position 20,644,348 of record CM059212.1, on the reverse strand, counting down.
TTAATTACTGTTAAAGGCGTACGTATTAACGAGAAGTGTGAAGTGTGTCCAGATAAAGAGAGTGTACATAATTCAATCGAACCTCTCTCTGTCTCACACTCTCTCTCTCTTTATCACTTCCTGTCTCTCCCTCAATGCCTGACTCTCTCTCGCTGCGTGTCTTCCCCACCGCTCGTCTCTCTCTCTGTCTTGCTGCTCATCTCTTGTACTGCCTGTCTCTCTCTCAATCTGCCTCTCTCATTTTGTCTCTCTGTCTCTCTCTCTCACACACACACACACACACACACACACACACACACACACACACACACACACACACACACACACAGTCCACCCATCTGTCTGTCTGTCTTACTGTCTCTCTTTGTTTTTCTCACACTCTTGAGGTCTCTTTACCTCTGTCTCTCTCTTTCTGTATATCTCTGTCTTTATTCCTTTCCATCTGCCCGTCTCACTGTTTCTTCTCCTTGTCTCTGTGTTTATGTCTCCATCTCTGAGACATCTTCGGTCTCTCTCTCACTCTCTCTCTCTCTTTGAGAAACGCTGAAAGAAAAAGCCAACTTGTGGCTATTAATATATCTACTGTCTCTCTTTCACTTTGTCTCTTTATCCCTACCATTCTTTTTTCTTGTCCTCTCTTTAGTCTCTCTCTCTCTCTGAGTTATTTGTGTAAGCTATAAATTAATAGCATCAGTCGATCCCTCTGTAATGAGCTTTGGCCTTAATTAAAACAAAACCCTGGCTGAACTCTCATTAGTCCGTCTGTGACGAACTGAGATATAGAAACAATCACCGGTCGACTGCCCAAACCCCCCCCCCCCCCCCCCACCTTCATCCCTTCATCCGTCCACCACGCAAATCCCCCCCCCTTCCCTCCATCACTCATTGTCCTCTTAAGACAATGTTCCTCTTAAATAGCCTCATTTCAGGTTTGTCTAATTGCTAATGACCTGCAGTAAAAGATTCATTAAGGGAAGGTGTGATAAACGACCCATCTCCAGTTCGGAGGGAACGAGAGAAGTTAATTGAATGTCTATAGAGCGGAGACACTTGGTGTCGATATCGCTGCTTCATTCCGTATCTAAATAAATAGACAGAGATTGTAACCCTGTGACCTCCTTGAATTATAAAGACCGTTTTTAAAATTTTTTTATTGCATGATATTTATTCCAGTTACAGCCACAACACACACACACACACACACACACACACACACACACACACACACACACACACACACACACACGCACACACACACGCACACACACACGCACACACACACGCACACACACACGCACACACACACGCACACACACACACACGCACAGAATGCCTCACAGCTCGGACAAAATAAGACCGAGACAATCTCTGGATGTAGTTTAGTGGGGTACACCTGAACGAGCTTGACGGAAAAAAGGAAGCAACATAGTCACAGGAAGTAGTTAATAATAATAATAATAAATAATAAATGACGGATATGACATCATTAACTGAGAACAAACGAGCTGAAATGTAACGAAGGAGGGTAACAGCATGAGCATGAGCCTGTGAAGACAGTGAGAATGCTGAAACCTTGAACCGGTCAGAGGAGACCAGAGTGTTTTTGGGGAGGCGTGAGTTTTCATAATGTTAGCTAATAAGTGATCCCTGGATATGTATGAGTGTGTATCCTCCAGGGAATTAGTGTGTGCCCGGTTCTCACTTTTTAATAATCTTTGCTCGTGACTCCAACAAGCTCTGACACCATCGTTAGCTACAGCATACATAAAAGTACTAGCGATCGGAAGTTTGGATCATTTTAGTGACTCGGTTCTCTGAATCTCGTTAATCAAAATGAACGAATCTTTGTTTGGGTCATTTAGTTAATTTTGTTCTTTTGAACAGAAATAAAATAAAATGTTACATTTTCAATAAACAGACCCCCAACATGTCTACATACACACATTTTGACTCGAGTTCCAGTAATGTAAATATTACAATGCAGCGAAGGACATTGATGAACAGAATGAGCAGCTCACCTCTCATATCTTCTGGTCCGAGTCGTTCTTTCTTTTGTCATGTGACTCTCATAGATGCTATGCAGTGCATCACACAGGAAACAGAACTGAGCGGTTCTTCTCATGAGTCTTCTAGTCTGAGTCGTTTGTTCTTGTAGATATATTGCACTGTATAGCGTCTATGGGAGTCACGTGACAAAAGAACGAACGATTCGAGCGGTAACTACTCATTTCTGTTTCCTGTACATAACCTACGGAGGTTTTGCGATGCTTTACTCCTTACCATCAGGTGCCACATACGCCACAGTCAGATTTGTAGCTGTTGCTGTAATGCCACGGCCGTCCCCTGCCAGGAGCTCACTTTTGGACTTACACACGTGGACAAAATTGTTGGTACCCTTCGGTCAATGAAAGAAAAACTCACAATGGTCACAGAAATAACTTTAATCTGACGAAAGTAATAATTTAAAAAAAATTCTATGAATGTTAACCAATGAAAGTCAGACATTGCTTTTCAACCATGCTTCAACAGAATTATTTTAAAAAATAAACTCATGGAACAGGCCTGGACAAAAATGATGGTACCCCTAGAAAATACTGAAAATAATGTGACCAAAGGGACATGTTAATTCAAGGTGTGTCCACTAATTAGCATCACAGGTGTCTACAATCTTGTAATCAGTCAGTGGGCCTATATATAGGGCTCCAGGTAGTCACTGTGTTGTTTGGTGAGATGGTGTGTATCACACTCAACATGGACCAGAGGAAGTGAAGGAAAGAGTTGTCTCAGGAGAGTCGAAAGAAAATTATAGACAAGCATGTTAAAGGTAAAGGCTATAAGACCATTTCCAAGCAGCTAGATGTTCCTGTGACTACAGTTGCACATATTATTCAGAAATTTAAGATCCATGGGACTGTAGCCAATCCTATTGAGCATCTTTGTAAGGAGCTGAAACATGCTGTCTGGAAAAGGCACCCTTCAAACCGGAAACAACTGGAGCAGCTTGCTCATGAGGAGTGGGCCAAAATACCTGCAGAGAGGCGCAGAAGTCTCATTGACAGTTACAGGAATCGTTTGATTGCAGTGATTGCCTCAAAAGGTTGTGCAACAAACTATTAAGTTAGGGGTACCATCATTTTTGTCCAGGCCTGTTCCATGAGTTCATTTTTTTTTATAATTCCGTTGAAGCATGGGTGAAAAGCAATGTCTGACTTTAACCAATGAAAGTCAGACATTGCTTTTCAAATTCATTCATAGAGTTATTATTTATTATTACTTTTGTCAGATTAAAGTTATTTCTGTGACCATTGTGAGTTTTTCTTTCATTGACCGAAGGGTACCAACAATTTTGTCTACGTGTGTATGTCCTGATTTGCATTTCTGTTTTTATACTTCCTGCTTGCCATAGCCAAACATCAGGGTTCTGTAGCAGCTTGATTGGTTAAGCTTGTCTAGGATTGCCTACAGAAGACCACGAAAGACCTAAAGACCTACAGTCACCCAGGCACACGTCGTCAAGACACGATCTTACCAAAGGACTGCTTGACGATTTGTGAATTCATAGCAAAAAAAAAAAAAAAAAAACAGGAACTGTGCTTTAGTCACTATGAAACCATTTACAGACTATGTACAGTCTGATATCATGCAAGGTCCACACGAAGCTTATAAACGCTAATCAGTATATATTCACTCACCTTGGTCATTGGCCATCTTGTCGGGATGTTCGACTGCAGTAAAATGAAACAAAAAGACAAAAATCAATGACGTAAAAACACTTTAACTGTAAAGTCAGTTAATATCACCTGAATCCTAATCACAATCTATCACACACACACACACACACACAAAACACAAACACACAAAAAACACACACACACACAATGAGGTCACATCTCTGTCAGCTCTCAGAGCATCGTCATGACCACTTACATCAACAATGTGATAATGGTGACCGAGAAGACATACACATTAGAGAAGGAAATGCAGACACACACATACACACATTTAATATGCAGTTTTTTAGATTTACAAAAAAAAAAAAAAATATATATATATATATATATATATATATATATATATATATATATATATACTGTATATGTATATTATACTGTACTGTACATAAATTTTATTAATAAAAACCTGCAATAACAACATACGGTTTGTTTTCCATGTTTAATATTATTACAGTAAATAGTGTTATAATTAATAATAAAATCCTAAATCAAATTCAAATTTTATTTGTCACATACACAGTACGATATGCAATGAAATGCTTAAACGACCGCCCGTGACCTTAAAATAAAAGATGATTAATAGGAAATAAATATGAATAAAAAATGAAATAAAAGAAAGTAAATTTAGCTAAGAAAGAATAATATCTCTATAGAACACAAAATATACAATATAAGAAAAATATAAGAAAACCTAGCTGTACAAATATGGAGAAGAAATGATCCTGTACGAATATAGAAAAATATAGAAATTTTGGTGTGGAAATGAATAAGGAATTTAAGTAGAAATGGTCGGGGGTTTGGGGGTGTCGGGTGGGGGGGTGAGGGGGGTGAGGGGAGTTAGTGTAAATATGCCTGAATGTGCAACCGAAATGAAATAGAAATATGTAAATGTGCAGGTGTGCAGTGTCCATAAGTGTCCATGAATGTCCAGACTGAGTTTAAAGAGACTCATATCTATATAGATATTTATTATTATTATTATTATTACTAGTATTATGTATACAGCATATAACGAATATAAAATTTTTTGGGAATTCTTGTGTCATCTGGCTCATCGGGTGACAGACACTGCCCACCCTGGGGAAATATCCATAATTTCTGTGGCAGTTACTGACTGGGGTCGGGTTGCCAGGTCGAACTGTCATTCACACACGACGGGCAATTTTGGAACGCCAATTAGCTTAATCTGCATGTCTTTGGACTGTGGGAGGAAACTGGAGAACACGGAGGAAACCCACCATGCACGAGGAGAAGACGCAAATTCCATACACACAGACCCCGAGGTGGGAATCAAACTTAATCTTAAAAATATTAGGATATCAAGAATGACAAATAATTACATAAATATATAAATAAATGTATCTAATCAGCATAACGAGTGTTGATATATATATCAGTAACATTTAAAATTTTGAGATAAAAGCTATTCTAATCTTAGGAGAGCAAAAGTTTAGACACTCATATTTTGGAGTGTAAAGGCACACACATGAGAGCTCCTAAATGATCATGACGGTGACATCATCTTATCATCTACAGTACAAGTGTGTGAGATTGCTTCTCTTCCTGTGTAGCTCATCACCGCTTCCTGTTCAATTAGAGGTGAATCTTGCCACCATCCTGTGTAACGATAAACCTGTTTAACAAACTCCGACAGCAACCTGAGGAGGCCTGAACAAAGCCCTGAGGACCCGTACACAAACACACACACACACACACACACACACACACACACACACACACACACACACACACACACACACACACACACACATATAGTTTCTAGACACCAGGTGCTAGATATCACATTAATTAAGCTTTCCTGTGTGTGTGTGTGTGTGTGTGTGTGTGTGTGTGTGTGTGTGTACCACTGTCATTAACCTGTCCTGATGAAGATGGATGACAGATGCAATGAACTCACACACACAAGGCAGCAGCTCCTCATTAATCTCAGAATGCCATAAACTGTTTCAGGAAGCTGCTTCGGCCTGATGTGCTGATGCAGAGACAGACTTGCTGAACTGCGTGTGTGTGTGTGTGTGTGTGTTACATAAGGAAGGAAACACTTTGTTGGTCTGCTTTTATAGGGAAATAATCAGGCCGCCACCTGAAGGTGATCCATTTTCTGTAATGCTTCTGCCTTTTTTTCAGTCAGTACAGAAATACTGTACAAGTGCGTTAACATTATATATTTGCATGTGTTTTTGTGCATGTGTGTGTGTATATGGTATGTACAGTACCTTTGGATGTCTTGTACTGGACAGGCTCAGAGAGAGGTCCCACCCCCTTGGCGTTTTTGGCCTGAATGCGGAAATAATAGACGGTGTCGAGATTCAGATCCATGACCTGGTGGGTGAGTCTGTCTCCAGTGATCGGCTCCATCACCCAGTCATCGATGGCTATGTTCTTATCCAAAGTGTAGTACACGATATAGCCTGAGACAGAGAGAGAGAGGTAAAATATTAAAAAAATATATATTTACCACAATGGAATTGATAGCAAAATGGATCTATTACAGATGTAGCCTTTAAGAATGCAATTCGTCTCGCGCCGTGCCGCGGAATCCCACAAAGACCATTTATGAATTTAAATAAATGTGTTGTGCTTTGCTGAATATCCGCCAGATGGCGCATGGAAGGACTTATACTAGACAATATGTTTCCAATGCTGAAGAAAACATGAATTTTATTTTGTTTTACAATAGATCTTTCATGAATGTGTGCACGTGTGCTTCATATTGTGTTCATAAGTTTGAAATAAGATGCCCTAAATCATGCCTTCAAATTCATAATAAAAAGTTTCTTATATAGTTTTTGTAATGTCTTGAAAGGGACAAAACAATGAAAGACATGGCAATGCCTCGGTTTACTGTAAATGATCTTAAACTTAATTTAACTTCCTGATAGTAGACTACCTGATAGTGTTAATTATGTGAATGTCCTGATTCGTGAATATGCCAACATATCTTCGTTAAAACGTCAAAATGTGTCGACATTCAGCACCATCAGAAGACATGAATGAACAAAAAAAAATCAATATGTTCTGGCTTTTTATAATAATAATCATCTGGATTTTTTGCTGTTTGTGCCCAGCATTGAATCATTATTTTATACAGTACATAGCTGGAATGTGATTGTGAATTTATGACTGAAATAGAGCTATTAAATAAAGCATGTACGTGGGCTTCAATCTGAAATAATGATAAAAATAATATCACTGATTACATTAAAGCTGATCAGCTTATTTTTAGCTTTAACCTTTGTGTTATTTCTACAAACTCATTTCCATCAACAGTGGGAACTTACGCTAGTACTGTAGGTCTAATACAAGAGCGAATGAGACTAAACCTCAAGGAAATATGCAAGTTTTTGCCTCTCAGTCAGTGTACCGGAGCAGTTACAGAGGAATGTATTTTGACCTATGAATCATTCAAGTGTTAACAAAGCATCTAACTTGAGGCATGAACCAATGAGAAACAGGTGCAGATAAGGACAGATGATGAGTTTATTGCTGATACTGAATGCTGTGTGGTGGGAACAGACGAGAGGGGAAATGAGGTCGCTGCTGAGGTTGTTACATAAACTACTAATTTTTAAATTGCAGTCTAATTTATATCATTTAATATAATTTACGATGAGGGGGAAGAGGGTGGGCTCAAGACTTTAGCACAGTAAATGTTCAGTGTCTGTCCAGAGCGTTTACAAGCCTGTGTTTGGTGGCTTTTCACACTTTAAGAAAGGGAAATATTCTGGATCTCTATTCGAATTTGTAACGTCCTTCCTGACAGCCTGAGAAAACAGCAATCTGTCAAGCCAAAGCCACAGCACACAGAATACTGCTTAAAAGCAGGAAATTCTTATACTCATTTATTATTATTATTTTTTTACACTTTAGCTATCGTACCTGACTCGATGAGATCTGTTTTAAGAACGGTGTTACCTGAAGTTAATCTACAGATTACTGTCACGCCGTGCGCCCAAATTTATTATCGCCCCTCGCTCACTTCGTAGGCTCCCTAAGTGGGCGGCACCCCTTCTGCAGGTGTGCAAAGGGACGGGGCCGCCTATGCGGGCCGGCTGGCAGTGATTAACATTAATAGGATCTCGGGCTTGCTCCGCATTATAAAAGCAAGCCGCTGAGTTTAGTCCGGGGTCCGAGAAGAGCGTAACGCGGTGGAGCTCGAGAGTGGAATGGGAGTGGGGAAATGGAACGTGCCCCAGAGACTTTGAAAAAGGACATTGTATTTCCGCCCTTTGATATCCGCGCTGCACGAGCTCCCACGGCATCCTATGTTCCCGCGTCGAGCCCGCCTTCGCGTCCTCGCCGCCGAAGAGGAAAAGGCCACGAGGAGGACAGCGTTAAGGCCGCCGATCCCAGCCGGGAAAGCCGCCCAGCCGATGGACGTCCGAGCGAGACTCCCGCCTGAGGCCGCGCCCACAGAGAGCTGGGAGGGGCCAGGCCGGCCATCGACAGCGGGGAGGAACCGAGAGGGAGCGTGCAGGAGCGCTGCCTCGCGTGCTCCGTTCGGCCACTCCGCCCACCGCCGCCAGCCGCGTGCCCGCATGCCAGCTGGGCACTGCCTCGGACCCTGCACGTGCACACATCACCCCTTCCCTTTCTTTCCGTCCTCCCTCTTTTTTCCCTTTCCTTCCCTTATTTATTCCTAATAAATAACCCTTTTCCTCTAAGATCTCGCCTCGTGTCTGTGTTTCATGGTGCCGCCCGTGCAACTTTGAGGCGAACCCGCTACAATTACACTTACAGACAGGTGCACGGAAATACTGTGTACTTGCTGGTAAACCACGTGGTCGACTCGGCAAAGTCATGAGCGTATCGGTTCGCAAGCTTGCCGATAGACTCCGTGTTACTTGAGGATTACAGTAGGGGGCACTCCAGAGCAACAGTGTTGCATGAAGTAAACAAACATGGTGAGATCAGAGCTGGAAGCAAACGTTTACTTTGTTACTGCACTTGACTACATATTTCACATATCTGTACATTACTTGAGTAGTTTTATTAAAAGATCCTTTTTACTTTTACTCCGCTCCACTTTTACTCAGATATCAATATTTCTTTCTTTAATACATTTCTGCTCGGTGTTGCATTACACAACCAGTGTGTAGTATTTGAAGAAGTAATCTCGCCTCCTGCTAACTATTATGCATAGATTTGTGATTTGCTTTCTGTCCGTGAAACACTTAACAGTGGAGCAGCTGTTTGAAATCAGAAGCAGAGCAGGGACCCGGTTTAAATCCCACCCAATGCCCAAACCCCACCCACTGGATGCAGTGCGGGTGTTCCGTAAAGGCAGGCAAACCTCTGGTGACATCGGCATAGCCATGCCTATCAGTATTTGGTGGAATAACCCCGATTTGCAATTATGCGTTTTGGCATGCTCTCCACCAGTTTGGACCACATTGTGGACCACATTGTTGTTTTTGCAAAAAAGCAAACAGTTCAGCTTTGCTTGATTTTTTTGTGACCCTCCATCTTGCTCTCGATGAAGTTTCCTGGAGTAAATTGGAGTGGTCACTTATTTATTTGAGGAAACCGGAGGAAACCCATCAAGCACTGGAAGAACATGCAAACCACATACACAGACCCGAGAAGGGAATCGAACTTGGACCCTGGAGGTGCGACGCGTCCCGCCATTAATGAAATATTAGCAAATTAGATGCATTTTTGGACGTGTTTATTTTGATCTGATCTTTCTGGACTTAAATAATAACTAAAGATGAATGTTTTTAATCAGTGTGCGTTCTCATATACAACATGTATATTTTTATATTGCTTGTTTTACACTGCATATGGCATTTTGCGTGTACGTCTTAAAAACGTGCACAAGCTGTGCTTGCGTGTACGCTTAGTTAAAAGCAAGTGTATTTCCAGCCCTAGAAAAAAGATCCTGTGTGAGTCATTATATACGCAAAAATATGCAAGATGTTATA
>CM059212.1:20242169-20629669 GCA_030347435.1 Clarias fuscus | reverse complement strand
TTTACTTTTACAGTAAAAGTAAAAATAAGAGCATTTCCATACAAATGTGACAAGAACTTGTCAGTGAGACAAATTGGTCTAGGAAAAGAAATGGAAAAAAGGTCATGTGACTTGATGAATCCAGATTGATCCAATTCCAGAGCAATGGGCGTGTCAGGGTAAGATCCCATCATGCATAGTGTCCACTGTACAAGTCTCTGGAGACAGTCTTATGATCTGGGGTTGCTTCAGTTGCTCAGGTCTAGACTCAACAACGTTATGTGGCGATAAAATGAAGTCCTGAATGCACTGAATGTCCAGGATATCACATCTATGGAGGTTTTCTTCCCCAATGGAACGGCCATATTCCATGACTCAAATTGTGAAAGAGTGGTTCTGGGAGCACGAGGAAGCATTTTCACACCTGAACTGGACATCACATCAAAGCTAAAGATGATTGAATGAGATCTTAAAGTGTGCAACACTGATTTTAATTTGTTGTGTTTGCAAACGTAGAGCATTTAACAAACACCCTATAAGCATCACAATAAGATCAAGCTAGTCTTCCGTGCCGCGTGTTTTGCTTTCGGGAATCTCGCACCGCCCGGTGCTGAACTGTCGTCGAGGCCGCTAAAGAGAGCGTCAAAATAAAGCCCAAAGGAGCAGATTCATGTGATAGATATACAGTAATGCAGTACAATCCCGTTCATGACGCTGAAATCCTGCCGTCTGTTCTATGAAAGTAGCAAAACTGATTATGTGCTCAAGGGAGTTTTTTCTTCTTCTTTAAATCGTGTCAAACCTCAAACAGAGCCAAAATGTGCTTGATTTTTGAGATGGACCTCCGAGACGACTTGTGGAGCCAGAAAGGAAATATCATCAACCGCTTACCAAAACACACAACAACGTAACAAAAAAACACACAAAAAAACTTTGATCTATAATTTTTTTTGCTCTGAGACCTACTTGGCAGGAATAAGAGCGATAGAGAGAGAAACAGAGCAAAAAAATAAAAAAGGAAGAACAAAGTTTCAAATCTCATATGAAAGTCTAGTGGGGCTCTAACAGTGTGTGTTCTGAGCCATCCGTACACTTGTTCATTTCTCTCCACACAACCACACACACGCATAAATTATGATAGTAAGGAGGGAGTGTGAAACACTTGTTACAGTGACTTATGTGAGAACATTTCTATAAAAGACAAGAAAAATAAACCCAGTTTTTCACCACTACAGCTACATTTCTAATTTGTTGTTTTCTCCATTTATTACATTAACATTAAATAAATGGATTTCTTACATTCTCACACTCTGGTAGAAAAAACTAATTGCTTTTACATCACACTGATGCAAACTAACCTGAAAATGTTTACACATCATCCATCTATACAGTATTCTGGTAATCATATTTCTGTTTATTCATCTAACAGTAATATATGTGTGCAATCATGTACTGTATCTTTCCAATTCATCCATCCATCTGTGTCTAGAATTAATCTGAAGGTTTATGGATGATACTTAATAGATGATACTTTCTAATCAAGGCGGCACGGTGGCGTACTGGTTAGCACTGTCGCCTTGCACCTCCAGGGTCCGGGTTCAATTCCCGTCTCTCTGTGTGCATGAGGTTTGCAGGTTCTCCCCGTGCTTGGAGAGCCAGGTTCTTGCAGATTAAGCTAATTGGCGTTCCCAAATTGCTCGTAGTGTGTGAATGAGTGAGTATATGTGTGTGTGCCATGTGATGGATTGGGGGTGTACACCGCCTCGTGCCCAAAGTCTCCTGGGAGGGGCTCCAGGCTCCCCGCAAACCTCTATACAGGAATAAGCGCTATAGACGAGTGAGACGACTTTCTAATCATCTAACCATCATCCCACCCACCTACCATCTATTCACGTAGTCATCCATTAATCCATTCATCCATGAGCCTACACCTCCACTATCTAGCCAGTGCAATCTCTCCATCATCCATTCTTTCATACAACTGTCAATTCATCCAACATTGTCCCTGTGTTCATCAATGCCTCTATTTAATCTGTCTACATACAGTATATGATCATCCATCCATCAACTCTCCATCAATCAATCTAGTAATCCATCCATTCCTCCATCAATACCATCAATTCGTCCATCCATCCACGATCTGCCATTATATCCATCGTTCTATCCATCCGAGTTAATTCAGCTGTCTGTCCTTTTGTCCATCTGTCCAAATCCCTATCGATCCATCTGTCCACCCTGGCTTGATATCTGCTCCACAACGCAACCACAAAACCTTCCACAGCCCCCAGGACATCAGAGCTGAACCAGAGCATTAAAAATGCATTTGCCCGAGGAAACCTCAGGATCGATTTGAGAAACACTTTATCTGCTAATCAGAGAAAAAACAGCCTACAAGTGCTGCAGTGTAGTTCTACATTCATTAAGGAAGGAGTCGTCTGCCTTATAAATCTCCACAATCAGAACAGCTCGGACTCATCGGATCATTCCGACTCGAATACAGTGATTCAGCTCTGATAACAAACAAAGAACTCAAATGCACAATGTTAATCATTTAAATTTGGATAACAGCATGTGAGTGAGGTGAGCTTTTTACAGGTTATCCTGCAGCATTCCATCTGAAAGCACCAAGGCAACATTTTGTCAACACTTTTAGCAGGAGGTTTAGAAAAATCTCTCATACTGTTTGTGATGTGTGTGTGTTGAGAGTTTGTACCTGACATGGACCTGGTGACGGCACTCTCGTACAGTGGCACGCCTTCTCCTGCATTATTGAAGGCCTTAAGTGAGATCACATAATGGGAGCTGGGTTCTGAAATCAGAGGAAAAGAGACAGAACGAGAGAGAGAGAGACAGAGAGAGAGAGAGAGAGAGAGAGAGAGAGAGAGAGGCATTGGTTAGTTTAATCACTGAGGCAGCACACAATGGCACTGAAAAGCCTCCACGTCAACAGTCTTTTGTTCATGAGGAGAATTTTTCTGGTGGGCTAAAAACCATCAAGCCAAAATTAATCATCTGGGGAAGAAAGGGTCACGACCTGAAGGAGGAGAGAAAGAGAGATTAAGTAGAGGACCGTTTAGTAGGATGAGGCTGAGAGTCGCCGGTTACGTTTGGCAGTTAGGATGATTTTCAGCCTCAGTGTGTGGAACAGGGGCAACCTCGAATCCTGAGATCAGCAGGGTGTAACTGTGTGTGTGTGTGTGTGTGTGTGTGTGTGTGTGTGGAACTATTTCTGTTCTCAGCACTAATTCTCTTTTGAAAGATTTGTTTTATACTGTGTTTAGCCAATTGTGTTAGTATACTAGTTCCTAGATAATGTTTTTTGGACTTGCAAACAAATTGGACTTACAAACGAGCTCTTGGAACAGAATTTGTTTGTATGTTGGGGATTTACTGCGTCATGGTACTTCATGATGTACAGATGTATCCTGATTTTCAATATTTGCTAAAAGCTAACAAGCTTAAAACACAGAATATGCTTAAAAATATTTGAGATATTTTCCATTAAACACTTACTAAAAATGACAAACAAGCGAAATAAAATTAACATGTTACAGTGAGAGGCTATAAAAGTACTGCCACTTGGCACTAACCTACATTCTAACCGATTTTAGTCGAATAAAGCATAATAATAATAATAATAATAATAATAATAATAAGCACACAACTTTTGATTTAAACAACATAACTGATTTTTCTTTGACAAACACAAAAACGATTGTAAGCTCTATTATCATATGCATTACTGTCTCATTTTGCACATATTAAACAGATAGAAAATCAAGACAAAAAACAATGTATTAAATATTATAATCATAAAACACATAGTAATGTTTCTGAACTGTAAATTTACAAATACACAAAAATGCAGGCTCCTAAAAGATTCCCAACTAAGATGAAGCTTGCCTTCACTAAATCTCATTGTGCTAAATCTCCTCCTGCCCTTTGCTCTATTTCTATTTTCTTTAAAAAATGTGTTTCCTCTTGGATAGATCCAGCTCAATATGGCTGCCATGACAACCTGAGGATTGTGTGTAAAATATTGATAAGCACATGGCCTTATTGGTTTTTGCTTCTACACTAATGGTATAGCAGGACGGGGTCAAATCACCTTGGGTCAAGAGCTATAAAGTGAAGAGAGAGAGAGAGAGAGAGAGTTTTGGTGTTCTGACACAGAAAACCCATAAAATTGCTATAAATCTGCCTCATTAACTTTTCTACTAAAGATCATAGACTTTCGATTTTTAGGATTATTACCATTCACAACCACTTTTCTTATTTTCCATTCTTCCAATGTTATTATAGTGTGTCCACTGAAGTAAACAAGCAAATGGCCAGTGGCATTTTTACCAATAAATTATAATCTCTGTATTAAGGAAATTACAATATCCCAGTCCAATGCTGCACTTCAGTCTTAAACACCCACTAGTCTTGTGCAAACCAGCCATGATAAAATTAATCAAATTTCAATGCACTGTAATTGAACGTAATGGTCTCAGTCCAATACCGCCCTCAAGTCTAAAACACCCTGTAGTCTCGTCTAATACTGCGCCAGACACCCTGAAGTGCAGTCTAATACTCCCCTCAAGTTTAAAACACCCTGTAGTCCCGTCTTATACTGCCCTTAAGTCTAAAACACACTGTAGTCCCGTCTTATACTCTCCTCAAGTCTAAAACACTCTGTAGTCCAGTCTAATACTCTCCTCAACTCTAAAACACACTGTAGTCCAGTCTAATACTCTAATCAAGTCTGAAACACTGTAGTCCTGTCCAATACTGCCCTCAAGTCTAAAACAACCTGAAGTCCGGTCTAATACTGCCCTCCAGTCTAAACCACCAGTTTAGACCACCATCTAGTCTGGTAAAACAGATCTCCAGGGTTCTAGTCTGGTTTAAAACTGCCTTTCATTCTAAAACACTATTTAGCCCTGTCCAACACTGCCATCTAGTCTAAAACACTCTCTAGTCTTGCCCAGTACTATTTCAGATTAGACCTTTATTCTAGTCCAATGTGATGCAGTCTAGTACTCCAGTCTAAAATAGATTAATGTTAAGCAAATATAATGCTACAGTCTCATCCGATATGCCTTGCAATGTCCTACAGAGACCTGCAGTCAGCAAAACCTAAAGCACCCCCTGTCCCAAACCAAACACATCCCTCCAGAGGTCAGTATAGCTATTCAATCCGGTCTAGGACAGCGTTTCAGTCTAGTACAATCCAAAACACCTGTCCAATCTGTACCAATACAGCCATTAATTACATTTATTTTAAAAAACAAAACAAATAAAGTTGCATGGGAAATAAACAGAGCTCATTCCAACAGACTGAACCTGACTATCACCACGTCATCATCTGCTACCTCTAACTCCACAGTCGGAACACTAGACTATTAAATGAGCAGACGCGCCTCTTGAAACATTTTCATTCTGAAATGACAAACAAGGTGTCATATAAAAACAGCATAAATAAAACATTAGTAGGTCTTAACACAGAAAGTGTCTCTGTGTAAGCATGCGCTGGAAAGCTCGGCAAAATTCATTAGCGGTTCATTATCGCTCTGCTGAGTGAGGCTCTGTCTGAATATTAAAAGCTGGCAATTTGTTGTTGTCTCTTTTCAAATGCTAATAGCGGCAGGTTTCGCAAATTGAATTTACACCCCACTTGTTTTGCTGCTACATTTATTCAGATGCCATGTTGTAATGTCAGTCGAGGCAATAAAAATAAAGCATTTTAATGACTGAAAAGTAATCCTAGTAATAATAATAATAATAATAATAATAATAAGAAGAAGAAGAAGCAGTTCCATAGATATAATAATTTTTTTTTGTGGCATTAAGTAATTTGTTGATTTTTCTTCTTTAAAAGTTGTGTTTATGTAACATCACATTAATACCGTGTTACTAGTCTAGATTTCAAATCAAAAATCTAATTAAATATATTTATCATTAATGATGATTGAAAGGTCAGGGGAAATGCTGTACATTAATTAAGATAACCTCCAATAATTTTTTGCTTTTATTAATCATTTTATATACAAGTATTCACATGTGCACTCACTTACACACACATATTCACTGTATGGTTTCTACAGATTTCTATAGATTTGTAATGGTTTTGTCACACAACATACAGTACGAAATAGCCTACAGCCTCTCAGCACTTTAATTATACAAATGATCTCCCATGAGAGTGCAAGCAGAGAGCTTGGATTATTTGAGAAGTAGAATCGGGTCTGATTTCTTTAAATTCTGCCTTTCTTAGCATGTTCCCGATGGAGACGCAGCTCATTTTAGACAATCGCATTCACAATATCCGCTGAACATGCCTATTAGTTAGCGGAGACAAACACATTTTCCAATGTCAGCCTGCAATAGTCATCTTACATACACAAACACATATATACACACTCACACAAATGCACCCAGTCTGGCATGGAGAGATAAAGACAGCAGGGACGTATCCCATTAACTTCTTGTATGGAGTGTATGGGCTGTGTAAACGAAGCTTGAGCAGTCATTCAATTTCTTTCAGTGCAGCCCTCAATACAGACCAATGCAATTCTCTAGTCTAACATAATTCTCTAGTCCATGTCAGCCATCAAGTCTAATACAGCCTTCCAGTCTAACCACCCACCATTATTCAATACAAGCAACCAGTCCTATCCTGTAAAGATTTGTAGTCAAAAATCCCTCCAGTCCAGTCCAATACAGCCCTCTAGTCCAGTCAAATCGAGTTCAGTCCAGTCTTCCAGTCTATTTCAACCTTCCAAAGTTCAAAACAGCACACCAATCCAAAAACTCTTTAACCATCCAGGCCAGTCTATTAAACCCTACCAGTATAATATACAGTTAAATATAGCCTTCCAGTTCATTACTGCCCTCCACTAAAATAAAGTGATGTCGCATGTTCAATAAAGGCCATAAGTCCAGTATGCCCTAGTTTATTACAGCCCTAATACAACTTATTACAAGTCTAATACAGCTCACCAGTCTAAAACAGCCCACAAGTCTAATACAATTCCTCCAAAATAATACAGCCCAAAAGTCTAATAGAGCCCAAAAGTCTAATAGAGCCCACAAGTCTAATACAGCTCACCAGGCCAATATAGTCCCCCAATCCAATACAGCCCACCAGTCTAATATAGTCCACCGATCTAATACGGCCCACCAGTCTAATACAACCCACCTATCTAATAGAGCCCATCAGTCCATTACAGCCCACTTGTCTAATACAGGCGCATCAGTCTAATACAACCCACCTGTTTATTACAGACCACCTGTCTAATACAGCCCATCAGTTTATTACAGCCCACCAGTCTAATAGAGTCCATCAGTCTAAGACAACCATTAAGCCTAATACAGCCCACCTGTCTAATACAGCCCTCGAGATTAATACAGTCTCTCAGTCTAATAATAAAAGTCAATAGTCCAGTCCAGTTCAGTGCAGTTCTCAGGTTTAATCCATAACTCTTCAGTCTGATGTCCACTACAGTCCACCAGCAAAGTCCAATACAGCCTTTAAATATAATGTCTAGAGCAGCCGTTTAACACCTACATTTACATTATGGCATTTTTGCAGAGCGACTTACATTTTTATATCATTGTACATCTGAGCAGTTGAGGGTTAAGGGCCTTGCTTTATTTACTTTATCTATTTTATAGAAGTCTTACCTAAGTTTTCAATTGAGTAGTAGCGCTGCTTGCTGTCCACTCGTACTGTGTCAGCATAAGGACTCCCCACGCCATAGCCAATGATGTAACCCCTCACCAAAATATTGGGATTCAATGGTGGCGTCCAGCTCATGATGATGCTGTTGGGAAGGGGACGTACATGAAGAGAGCTTGGCTGGTTCGGGACCTGGGTCTCTAAAACACATAGGAAAAAAAAAAAATATATATAATACAATTCTGATGGAAAAATGTATGAGCTGTGCAGCAAAGCTTTCTTAAAAGTTGCTACTAAATATATAATGGAGTATAAAAATAGATTATTTACTGTGTACAGGTATTAAAAATCAATCAGCCATCAGCGAAGCTGCCTGCCAAAAGACTCGCTAGCTATTTAGACCCTGTTACTCATAGACCCATCACACACAATCGCTCCTGAGTGGCCCCGGGAACAACCCTGGCATCAGACGCTCCTCCTAACACTCTGGTTATGAGAACAGATTGGCAGCGAAGGCGTCCAAAAGAGCCATGAAAGATGAAGCAGATTTGGAGGCAGCCCAAAACAGCTGCTGTGTGATCAGTAAGAAAGCTCGTCTCACGCTGAGACGGACTGACGAGGGGTGGGGGCAGGAGGAGGAGGAGGAGGAGGAGGAGGAGGAGGATCGCCTGATAGCATTACCGCTGCAGGGTAGTTCATTTATTAGCCAAAATGTGCACTTTGCCAAATGTAATAAGCAAAGTAAACACAATTAAGCGATCAAGGTAGTATAAATATTTAACTGTCTTAAGAAAAGCAGTGGGGGGCAAATTAGAGAGTATGATTGTGTCTCTGCTCAGCCTCAGCCAAGACAAGAAACTGGTATGTCGTGTGAACGTGGGTGTCGGGAATGTTTTATCTTGCCCACCATCAAGGTCGTTTTCTGGCGTTTCAGCGGTGTACCATTCGCTGTTCGGGCCTGTGCCATTGACCGTCATGGCCGCCACTTGAAAGCTGTATTGGCTGCCTTTTTCCAGACCTGTGAAAGAAAAGTGAGACGAAGAGAAAGAAAGAAAGAAAGAAAGTAAAAATGCACGCGTGAGATAAAGAATCAGGAGATTAGCATGCAGGATTGTAATTAGTAAACACCATCATTCAAGGCGGCAAGGTAAACAAGGTCTCGCAGTCTCATCTAGACGGATCACCGTGCATTTCCATCATCGACTGAGATATAAAACAGCAATTATTCCAGCGGGGCGTAGTTGTGTCTGAATGCCCCAGAGTGTCAGGAATTAGCATAGCATGCACGAGCGCCAGCGTGAAATGAATCCCTTAGGAAATGGAAACGTGGCAAGATATCATCACGGGAATAATGGTTATGAATATTATATTCATTCCAAATTCGGAAACTCTATTCAAATAAACACTGTCACATCAGAACGAGCTCGTGTGCGTCAGCGATCGCTAGTCTTTCTCAGCGCCCTGGAGGCCACGGACAAGACAACACTTCCTGCTTGTGTCTGTATGTTTCATGCTGACCTCTGTAACATGCGTTCAGAATGAACAGCACAAAATCTGTGTTTTGTTTAGGTGAAGTTTAATCTCAGATTTTTATTCTTAATTTTGTTTTTGTTCTGTACTTATAACACATTTCTAATTTGTTGTATTACATCCATAAAACCTTACAAATAATAAAAATACTAACACTGAACATAATTATTCTGTCGTTAAGAAATTATTGCATTATTTTAAGAACATGCTGCAGGTTTCATTATATATACATCTTACACTATTAAATTAAATAAATAAAAACATTGCTGTTATTATACCAACTGTTTTGCCGTATTATAGGGAAAATCCAGATTCATAGGGAAACGCAGTCATTTCCTCTCGTAAGTATACAGTACAGTATGTGTTAACACTGTGGACGATGTAATAATCAAAGGGTGTAAAGGGTTCAATGTCACCCTTTATTGCTTTGTCAAACACAAAATTACGTTGATATAAAACCCCTTGGATGAAACCTGCATTATGTCTCAATATGTGTGTGTTTGGGAAGCTTTAAATCCTTTTTATTCAGTACAGAAAACCATCAGGCCTTGGGGCTTTATTGCCCTTCACTGATATACAAACTCACATTTTTATTTCAAGGCATCAACTGCTTCTAAAATATACACTGGAAAGTAGATTTACAAAAGAATGAAAAAAAATGTAAAAAAAAAAAAAATGGGGCAATTCCATGCAAAGGTCAGCCTTTTACCATTACCATACCATGGGAAAATGAGTCTTCTGAGGGAGACCCGTGTCGCCTGGCCACTAAATGTGTCATTTCTAAAAATGAAATAGCGAGTGCACGTCTATGCTTTCTAATAAACGTTCTTTTGAGGTTTGGTCAAATTGCCATGAATGCTTCAGAGGACGTTTTCGGATCAAGGAAAAGTGTGACGTGACGGATGACGATGACACGGGACGACGCATTGTGAGCCCTGAACCACAATGAACCACGTTTACAGTATTAAACATCACATGACTGTACTTTAGTTTTGATTAAGGTCCTCAATGTGGTGGACAGATGATGTATGAAAATGCTTCCTCATGCTCCCAGGAGCACTTTTTCACACTCTGAGTCCTGGAATGCCATCAGGAAAGAAAAACTCAAAAACAGATCATAACACTGTCTCCAGAGGCTTGTACAGTGGACGCAATGCATGATGGGTGCATCGCTTCATACGCTTCCCTTCTTACCCTGACACTCCCATCGCGCTGGAATAGGGTAATCTTAATGCTCCCTCGCAAACTGAAGTCTTTTTCCTGGTGAGTCTCATTAACAAGTGATTTTCTAACGGATACACAGCTGTTTAGTCCCAATCCCTGTGAGTTCTCATCACTTTGTGTGTGTGTGTGTGTGTGTGTGTGTGTGTGTGTGTGTGTGTGTGTGTGTGTGTGTGTGTGTGTGATTATGGAAATTATCTTTCTTCCACTATTGAACACAGCTCTGGTTTTTACTGCCAGTTTGTTACAAAGCAACTTCCTCAAGTGGATTGACGGAGTGTAAAGGAAAGCGAGTAACTGCTCACCTGTGAAGAGATACCACAGGTTGTTGGGTTCGATAGCCTCCTGCTCTCCTCGCCTTCCCGTTTTACGATAGCGGATCTTGTAGCCGGTGACGAAGCCGTTCTGCGAGTTGGCCAGAGGAGGCTGCCAGCTCACTTTAATACTCTGGAGAGAAAGAGAACGAGAATAAATCACATATGCAACGGCATCAGAGCACTTTACATCCCTGTCCCTGGACTTAGCTTTTAAACACAAAGCTTTTAATATGATAATGTTTAGCTTTAATATTTATTTCCGTTTATAACCAGTTTAAGCTTTAGTGTTTGTTGTATATGTCCATGACAATTGCTACCATACACTTTCTTTCTATACAAACATTAGTACCTATTAATATGCTGCACAGTAACGTATATGCCAAGGCACAATAAAAGCCACTCGCACCACTTTAGTGCCAGTATTTAACACACAAACATGCATAGTGTAGTATTTTTTTTCCTGACTACACCTAATGCATATCGAGGAATAAAGAAACCCTCTCGAGAAAAGTCTGAAGCGTGGCATGGAGCATCTCACTGACGTTTTCCTCCGCTGGAGTTACTAGGCTTGTTTAGTGACGAGTGATCTCGGCGTACCGATTTAAAGTTTGCCTGTGCATTCCGCATTCTGTATGTATGTGTGTGTGTGTGTGTGTGTGTGTGTGTGTGTGTGTGCTGTAATTACACAGTGAAGAGCGTTTAATTGCTCAGTAAAGCGGAGTGGGAAATTAATTGCTTTGACAGGGTCTTTAGCATGGGCACAACAACAGCAGCCATGCAGAACTAGCACTTCATTTATGGAAAAGATCACCATGTAAACACAACTCGTACCTTCCTGCTCTTTCTCTCTCTCTGTATCTCTCTCTCTCTGTCTCTTTATTTCTTTGCGGAGTCCCCTGACACCTAAGCAGGCTCATGTGTGTTAAGATAACTCGTATTGACCTCTGTGATGTAATTACGTGTCCTTGAGGACACAACCTGTAAGTCATCTAAAAGTCCATTTCTTCACTGAGAGACACACAGAGTGCACACAGAGGCCACGCCTCCTTCTGACTCACAAACAGAAGCCACAACTTCTTTACTAGGAATGACAAACAATGCCACACCCACTTTAGAAGGGCTAACATAGGCCACGCCTTCTTTAGTGAAATTGGCAGAGGCCACACCTACTTTACTGGTGCTAACTGAGGCCACGCCTTCTGTAGTCAAACTGACAGAGGCCACACCTACTTTGCTGGACTGACAGATAGAGACCACACCTACTTTACTGGTGATAACAGAGGCCACACCTACATTACTGGTGCTAACAGAGTCCACACCTACATTACTAGGGCTAACAGAGGCCACACCTCCTTTATAGGGGCTAACAGACGCTACGCCTTCTTTAGTGGAACTGACAAATGACACATCTACTTTATTTGGGCTAACGGAGCCCACACCTAATTTCCTGGGGCTAACGGAGCCCACACCTAATTTACTGGGGCTAACGGAGGCCACACCTTTTTTAGTGGAACTGACAGAGGCCACACCATCTTGACAAAGACTGACAAATAGAGGCCACACCTACTTTACCGGGGCTAAGAGGTGCCACACTTATTTTACTCAGGCTACCAGAAGCAAAGGTACTTTTATGAAACTGACAAAGGCCACACCTACTTTACCGGGACTGACAGATAGAGGCCACACCCACTCTACTTGGACCGTCAGGTGGAGACCACACCCACTTTACTGAGGCTAACAGAGGCCACACCCACTTTACTGGGACTGACTGAGACCACACCTACCTAAGTAAACCTGACAAACACGGAGGTCACGCCCACTTTCCAGGGATGTCAGGCACAGAAGCCATGCCTCCTTCACTGTAACTGACAGTGCAGAAGCCACACCTCCTTTACTTGGAATGTTCGGCACAGAGTCTGCCACGCTAAGACTGATTGTCAATGAGGACACGCCTCCTTCCGTGGAACAGACTACGTTACTGAGACTGACTCAAACCATCAGGACATGTGCTGGTCTGTAGGATTAACAGGCACTCAGGACATTTCCCCTTGCGTGGGAGTGACAGGAACAGGAACCACACCTAGGACATACTTGGGAGCCACACCTCAGTATGGACCACACCGGCTTTACAAAAACTCCAGGACACATTGGCCACACCTTTTAAAAAATTTTTTTAAAACTGATACATGGTCCAAAACAAAAAGCAATAATAAATTATTAATAATAAGATCTGAGCATATAGTAAATGTAAAATCTAAAGTAATGTAAATGACTGGTTGGATCATTACCCGGGGATGACCTGCTCCTGGGAACAAACTATGTTTATGAGTTGACCTTTGAAAGCACCCTAAAGCTTGGTACGAGCTCGCTTGCACAGGAATGCCATCGTATGTTCGGCAAATGTCACACACTGACTCACTGGAGGTTGCTGTTAATGCCAGCTGCCTGGTGTGTGTATAAGTGTGTGTGTCTGTGTTTAGGCGGGGGGGTATGGTGGTCATGGCAGTGGTGTCCTTGCCATCTGCGGAGGAGGGGGACCCGCCCCGTGAGCAAGCCTGTTAACATGCAAATAAAGCAATTAAAATTCCTGCCGCGCTGCTCTCCGACACGTAAATCCTAACACCCAGGTTAAGCTGCACCTTCTCGACATTTCGTTTTGTGTTTATTATTTGATCCAATCCTGCGGTTGTGCTGCAGAAAGACACTTCAACGGCCCACAATATGTTTCTCGATAAGCTCTAGCTCATTCATTAGCTAAAGGAGGTGTATTCGGTTAGCATGGCGCGCGAGGCCTGTTGATGAGGATGAATTCATTAACATTTGCTGGCACCTGTTCTCCGGGTTTGGGATGGTTTTCTTAATTGATTACAGCAGGTCACACAGACGTGTGTGCGTGCGCGCAAGTACGCGTGTGCGTGAACGCCAGTGCTGCTGGGAGCCATTAAAGTAGAAACTGTGAGTGTCATTTTGGCTTGGTCTGGCTAATTATCCCGTGTTGAACAGAGCAAATCAGCTTGGAACGGCATGAACCCCATTTTTCCGTTGGCATGTGAGTGAATTCAGTGAGAGAGAGCGCGAGAGAGAGAGGGGGGACAGAGAATTACTTTTGGAATTTGGACATAGCTTTAACAAGTTCTTTCCGGCTCAACGTCCATAGCACTTTGCTTCTTCTTCTTCTTCTTCTTTTTTTTTTTTTTAACAGTTTACCGTTCAATTCCATCGCCAGCTCTGTTAGTCTGCCTGTGATGGTGTCGGTGTGAGCTAACCAGTGATGACTGCTGTCAAAACTCTCTTCGGGTTCATTCATCATCTGGCAATGCAAAAAAAAAAAAAAAAAAGGAAAGAAAGAAAGAAAAAAGAGAAAAAAACAGCATACGTCTTATTCTCATTCGCACTTCGCCACGACGGTGATGCATAAAATCTGGCTTTACAGTGCGATATGAAACGTCTACGGCTTAATTCAACAGATGAAAGAGTCTAAGACCTGTTACGGTAGAGCAAAAGACTCGCACGCTTCTGTCTGAAACCCGAGGCGCGCTTTTGAAGCTCTGAATCC
The DNA here is from genome assembly GCA_030347435.1 of Clarias fuscus. Lineage (NCBI taxonomy): Eukaryota > Metazoa > Chordata > Actinopteri > Siluriformes > Clariidae > Clarias > Clarias fuscus. Next base: position 20,615,403 of record CM059212.1, on the reverse strand, counting down.
GGCATCATAACTTCCTTCCTTTTTTTTTTTTTTTCCTTGCATGTATGTGTTGTAAATGACACGCCTTGGAATCTGACGAGTGAGAAATAAAATACAACAAAGGCACAAGACCTCTTTGCTGGGTAAACACTTGGAAAAGTTGATTATTTTACGATTACAGCACATCCCAAAGTGTTTTATTCCACTTCCTGTTAACAAATTGTTCATTTACAGTACAGTATCTATAGTACACCGCTTACCCCATGTTGGGTCTCCGGGAAACCTGGAGCTTGGAGTTTCCAGAGAACACAAGCACAAGCACGCACACACACTCTCACACGCAATACAATCAAACTACACAGTGTGTCTAGGAAGAAACCAGATTACCCAGGGGAAACCCAACACGCACTGTGAGAACATGCAAACACACTGAGCAGAGATGAGATTTGATCCCATAATTTATGAATATTTCTTAATTAATAAAACACATTGTACTTTCCGTTAATCTACAAAAACAAGTAAACTTCTGCTGTCGCTTATGCTTATTTCTTTCTCTTTCTGACGTCTTTACAGACTCAGCAGTTTTTATCATCTTTCATTTCATTACATTTCACTACTTAGGAAGACTTGGTGATCGAAGATTCAGAAAGACGTCTTGATTGAAAACAAATAGTTCCAAAGATTTGTTGATTGAAGACGAAGACATTCGAAGACTTGTTCATTAATGACAGAGACTTACAAAGTCTTTCGCAATTTTTATTAAGTCAACGTAAATCTTCGGTTTCAATCAACAAGACTTTTTTCTTTTTCAATAAAGAAACTTTCATTAACACCTGACCAACCTGACACAGTTGAGAAATTGGAGATGACATCATCATATAATTGAACCTTTAACGTGACAAAAATAAACAAATAAAACAAAGCATAATGTTGGCGGTTTAACTTTTGATCCACGCTGACTTTCAGCACTTTTCGTCATCATCCAGTTAGCAGAAAAAAACCCACCTGAGACTTTACGTCCCAGCAATCTACTGTCAAACAGACCTGACACCTCCGCCAACCAAACCTATGTGTGTGAGCGGTTTTTATTCCTAAAGGCCCCTGTTTTATTTATTTTTTTGGCTTATTTTATACTGGGCAGAAAATTACTTCAGTCTCTCTGGACCTCAACTCTATCAGCATCCCTGCTTACCGTTAAAGAGAAGGTCTCACTGTGGGCTGAAGTATTTTATTTTTATGCTTGGAATATGAAAGACTGTTTTCTTTTCCCTGGTTCACATCTTTGAACGATGCCTGTAAATATCCGGCGTTTAAAAAAAACGGACCTTCCCGTCCTCTGAGAGCATTTACTTCTTGTCTTGTTTTCGGATTAACAACGAGAGCTCGATGCCGGATTTCAGGAACGTAACACGGAATCCCTACATCACACACTGCGTTTAACTCGATAGTTACCGCTTTCAAGCCGCGATCAATAATGGAATATATGTGAGACAGGGCACGAGGAAGCCTGGTTTGATGAATGTGGAGGGAGGTTGGGGTGGGACGTGAGCTGAATCTGTACACGGTGAGCTGCTTGACCGGCTGATGGGGACGTTTTAGGGCACAGTCAGGCTGTGGAACTAGCATACGAAGCTAAAAACACACAGATTACATGTTCCTATGCATTAAATAAATAGAAAAGAGAGAGTTTTAGAGACCATGTTGCCAGGTGTAGAGAATTTCAGTTATTTATTATTTATGACAAATTCATTCTGTAATTAAACTTCATGAATTAAAGGTCACCTATTATACAGTATATATAGCATACTGTATATATATAATATATCCAATATCCAATAATAAAAATAAAAAATATATATATTGGATATTGGATATAGACATGTGTCTCCACTGTGTGTATGCAGACAACATCTACAGAAAAACAACAACAACTTTTTACTTTTCATTTTTAAAAATTGTACAAAAGTTGTTCATCTGGTATGACATCATACAAGAAATGAAAAAAAAAGAAGAAAAAAACGTTAATAGCCCTTCCTTCTGTTTGACTCCTGAAAAGCAGTTTCCAGAAAAGTCCCCTTTCCTGTGTTCTGACTGGCTAGAGGAATAGGGAAGAGAGGAGAGGAGGCAGTGTCTCATTTGCATTTAAAGCTACAGACACAGAAATGCCGCATTTGGAAAAGGAGTGAAACAGATGGAATTCCAGGGCATGAACTCAGCCAGAACATTAACCAAGACAACTTGGAGACATTTAAAACTTATGTTAATGTGTTAAAAAAAGGAATGTAATAAGGACTTTTGTCTGATGACATCCAGACTCATACTCAGCCATTCAGACATTATTGGTGCTGATTCAATTTTTTGTATCTTATCCATATAATAACAAAAATCCGTGTGCCTAAGAAGCTACTTGTGACGTTTATGCAACATGGAAGGAACTGGTCTTAAGTAAAAAATTCAACTTCAACTGTATTGGAGAGATGATTTTATATGTGACTAAAAAAGTCAATTTTCAGCTTTATATTGTCAAACAACAATCATTTAAAATGCTAATTATTCATATTTCTTTATGGGTATTAATACTAAACTTAGTATAAGCTTCTAGTAGCATATGATCTTATGAAAAATGTTGCTTAAATTAAAGCATTCTGTGCAAAATTAAGGATTTTCCCCCAAATTACTAACAACAGTGGTTTTGGTGAAATGCTCCAAATTAGACACACGCCTTATGCTACCCTATGTGGCCATAAAACATAGAAAACTACAGTTTATTGAGTTAAAATTGCTTTTTGTAACCTGCCCAATAATTATTGTTTGTGTACATCATACTGTACACCATTAACATGCCAGGGTAACCTCAATGCTTTGCATGAGTGATGTTTATTTATATATATATATATATATATATATATATATATATATATATATATATATATATATTTTAAATAAAAGCTTAAAAAGCAAAAGCAAAAAATCTGTAGTGTCCGTAACCATGTCAAATGAATCATGCAATTTCTTAACGATTTTGCATTTTAGAATAATACGTCTTTGTCAGGTTTAAGTTTCACCTGAATGATGATTTAGACCATTGAAAGGTTTTAATGAAAAAAAAAAAAAAATAGTTACGGACACTAAATAAAAGGGCATGAAACTGTACTTAGCAAATCTGATAAAAACATAAATGACGATCACTTTTTAGCAGCAATACATCATCAAATCGGAGGAGGATCTCTATGAATGAAACGTTAATACTGTATGTACTGTACTATATATCTGGCCAAACGTTTATAAAGAAAAGACCTTCTGATATTAATAATCATGTGAATGTTTGTGATTTTCTGTGGGTCTCAGAATGGCTAACTGCTAGCTCATGTTGATTTATATAATCTGGAATTATAACTGAAAGAGCTCTAACTACCCGTGTTATCTCCTGTCCATGCTGTGGATCGGCTGCTGATTAAGAAAAATGGAGATGCTTTGTGGAGCTCTGAGACCTGTGTTTACTTTGTTAAAGAAATAATAATATACAGGACCCTTAAGTCAGGATTTCATTTAATAAAGAATGATGCATAGCAGGTTAGAATTAAAATTGGGCAGAATTTAGTGCTGAATCCCGATCTGAAGTCCGCGGGGTGTGGTGGTGGTGGTGGGGGGGGTTGGGGGGGACAGCTACGACTCTGATGCTGATCGTTGTCCTATCCTCCTGATTATACAAGAAGCGTTCAAGTACAGGTGAAGGAGTTCTTGGGAGGCCGGCGTTTCATCCGTTAAGCAGGCAGTCTGATCGTGGCTCTGAAAACTTTCTACCTTGACCCAAGTGGGATCCAAGCGCTAGTGGAACTCTGGGATAAGTGCATTAGTGTAGCAGGGGATTATATAGAGAAACAAAGTGAGTTTTTACTTATTTTAGTTATTTAGCAGGAATCAAAAGTCCGGCTTTGACCTGAACGCCCCTTGCCCAAATCTGTTTAGCACATCTGTTATTCATGCTGTAGAAATTAAATCAATAGCCGACCAGGTTCAAGAATTCACCATCACACATACATTAGTGTATTCGAGACATAAACAAACTACTGTATGCACTGAATCTACGAGGTCCAGAAGAACCCCGTGGTCCTCACCTCTTCCTGAACCGCACGCTTTGACCGCACTAAAGACGCTATAACTCTGGGCATTCCAGCAAGTCGGACCTCGTTACCTGGAATATTATTTGGGAGATATTTGTCCCACAGCGTGATACAGACTATCAGCATCTGATTTAAAACCCGCGCCAGCCACTCTTTAATAAACGGATGGGGGCTCAGGCTGTTATATCTCGTCCGGTGATGACTGCTGAGAGCATTTTGAGCGATTATGGATGGAGCCATTTGTGTCAGCACAGATGTACAGTAGGAGCCTGCGTTGTGCCACTCTGCCTTGGCTCCCTCGTCACCTCTTTTATAGGAGCAATCCATCTGATTCCATCTATTAACAACCTTCCCCTAGGTAGCAAATGATGCACAAGCAGACAGTTTCATTTTCTGGTGAAAAATGAAAATGTTTTCTTTCTTAAACGTGCCCGTCCTAAGCATGATGCATGGTCAGGGAAAAAAAAATTAAATAAAAAAAATAATAAAATATTCTGCCCCTGGCATTGTGGTTAAGCCATTCTCATATCAATATTCCTGATGTCTCAGTCTCAACCAGTCAACTCACTGACTCCGCACGGGAAAACCAAACGCAATGCACTGACCGGATTCCTGCAATAAGTCAGGTGCAGATGTCACTCGGCTTTCGGGTGGCGCCTACGTACGTGGCAGTCGGCCATCGTTACCGCGTGCCGAAAGGGCGGGATTCATTTCTCATGCAAATTCATTCGCGGCACGCCACCGACAGACAATGGAAGCCCATTTCCTCTCATAAACGCAGCTTTATCAGCCGCCTCAGACCTAGCGCTCTCAATGCTGCCTTTGTGCTCTCCCTCACGCAGAGACGTGCCCAGGGACCCGAGCGCTCTAGAGGGAGGGAGGCAAAGTGCCCAAACATGGCTCTAATCGAAAACCTGCAGCAGTCGGATGAAGGAATTCCAGCACAGCAGCACTCTGCAACTTGATGGACAGACGGACGGAAAAGAAGCAAAGAGCGTCACTGATGCCACCTTTTTTGAGTCGACCTGTTTATGTCCATATTTTCTTTTTTGTCCAATTTTTTGGTATGCGTGTGCATGTGTTTAACCATACATTCACCATTTTGCAAGTTCTTCTTGGAAGTTTTTATGAACTAGCTACGGTGGAAGAAAATAAAGTGAATAAACAAACACAGCCAATAAATGAACGTTGCAAGCATTTACTGTACACACGGCACCAAGGACCAAAGCATCCATAAAACATACAGTAGAGGAGATCTGCAGTATCTCAGCTAAACATCAGGGAAACACTTCTGGAGTCTTGTACATAGATTTAACCGAGTGCTGTATCTGTATATTAATCGATGTAAACCCAAATACTTAAACTATAAACTTGTTTAAAAGTAAAGAACTGTAACTTTTCATTGTTCTTGGTGTTTTTTTTTGCCATCAAATTATGAATTTTCCTTCTTTTCCTTCTTTTCCTTGCCAATGTCAGCAGGAACGCCCACGGCTGAAGATTAACAACAATGTTGACTCTTCATGTTAAATAAATCTCATAACATGACAACACCGGCCTCTTATAATTCCTATAATCCTGGATGAAATGAAGGGCAATTCAAGTGCATTAACAACAAGAGACACTGTACAGCCTGCTTATATCAGACTTATGGTAAATGTTCCTGGATTACATGTAATGGACACACACACACATACTTATCAACTATCTTTAGATTTTTAAACGCATTCTTCTTAACTCTTTCTAGTCAAGTCGAACAATAAGACTTCTCTCATTTTCAGTGAAGGTGAAAAGTTCAAGAATTTCGATGTTTAAAAGCTGATTGCTCTTTTTGGAGTCGCTCAAAACAACAAAATGTAATCTAAGACTAATCCAGACCAGCCCTACACAAAGTGCTGTGCTTTTTTTTATTCCTGAAACAAGACGATAAAGATCTGTGTTTTCTCTTGCAGGCTTGCGGTTCTCTTTAATGTTAGGAACAACCTCTGATCTCGCCTGAACCGCCGTGAAACTCCCACCGCCGTCGATCAAAAGGAGCCGGGATGCTCGGCAGCTTTATTGCTGCTAACTGCTAACGTGGTCGCGATACCACCCGAGGGCTGAACACAAACCACACGGATCTCACCGGCATCCGGGTTCATACTCACCCGCGAGTAGATCACTTCCAGAGAGATGTTCTGGGGAGGAGCGCTCGGAACTGTGGGAGAGAAGAAGACGGAGGTTAGGAGATTTGGCTTCGAAAGGAATAAAAGATTTGGGGATGTTCTGGTCCAGGAAAAAAAATCAGCATAGTGAAATGTTTTTTTTTTTATTAAATAATCCCTTATTTATATATTTTATCTAATGCTGATCATTGATTAAAAATTTTAATTTAGTAAATGTTAGTCATAGTCTGTTTTGATCATGATTAATCACAATTTAAAAATACTAAGATTTGCTTGTATTATAAACGTGTAATGTTTGAATAAAGAAATGCATGACAACTTGGTTAGAGGAGACAGATTATGCAGTTTTATGATATCTCAAACATGAACATTTCACAAATGTTAAATTAAAATCTCTCAAATGGGACCAGCACTGCATGCAGAGGCTGGATATTATGAGGTGTGGGAACCCACCACTGGCAGGGCTCAAACCTGACCCGGATGCTCAGATCCGGAAAATCAACAACCTAGAACCTTAGCCGTCTGAGCCACCGCTCCCACATCTTACACTTAATGTATTCTTGTGAAAACAGTTCCCCTTGAAGGTGGCTCGAGCACACAACTTTGGTTTTATCCAAATGTCCATCTAAAAGCTTTTTATAATAAAACTTGCCGTTTGGCACACCTGGTGATGTTTGCTCAGTCGTCTTACTATCCGTATTAAACGTGCAGTTATCACACACCACGCTGCGATTATGGGAAGCCATTAGGGTCAAACCTGGTCATATGATTAATTTGCGTGAAAAAATAATAGAATAGAAAATAATATAAATAATATAATTTCTAGATTAATCACAAGCGTTTATGGGTTAATATTGACAGCCCTAATGAAACCATATTACTGTATATCAAATATAATCCGATATTTTTTTCTTAGACTCTTTTTTCCCCTTTTTCTTGAATAAAAAAAAAGAAATCTTATCATCTGACCTCTAACACTACAGACAGAAGAAGAAAAAAAAGTAAGAAAGAAAAAGGCATGCATTTTTAATCCTTGTATAGGAAACGTAGAAAAGCGGTCAAACCATTCCGACCAATCAAAATCAAGTATTCAAGAGCTCTACAGGCGTAGAACAGAGTAACAGATTAGCGCCTGTATCTTTGGCTATGACATCACTCTAAATCCAAACAGGGCATCGGGTCAGCCAGCCAATAGCCCGATCTTGTTAGAGCCGTTATTGGATTAGCTTTTGGCCAGAGGGAACGTCCTACAGCCGACAGCCGCGGAATAACACTAGAAGTACACGGGTAATCAATTAACAAATAAGGTAGACAATCATACAAATACATTTGCGAGGTTTCCTGCTCTGGGATGCGATTTGGATTGATCTGTTGATGTGTGTTTATTGTGTAAAGCAGGGTCAGCCCGGAAATACAATGGATACGCGGTCTGCAGGATCAATTCATCAATTCACTGAACACACAATGTCTAGTTGGACACACACACAACTGCACAAAAAAAGATGTTTATATTGTTCAAATATGTGTAAAAATGTGTAACAACTCCTATCAACTCATGTCGACACAAAGCTGAAATTGTCCTTTCAATGTACAGTACGGGACCACAACAGAGCGTAGACACGACACACTTCACTTCACTTCACGACACTCACATTTCACCACTCAAAAACGGCCTCCTGTTCTTAATGCTTACATGTAAAATGTTTTTTTTTTATTTCTTCCTCTCTTGTATTAAACATATTTAGTTTAGTTTCATCTGTTAACATTAATTATTAACTCATTATTTAAATACTTCGAAAATCAATAAAAGGAAACTCAGGGCGCAAGGCGGAATACAGTATACAGTACCCTGATCATGGTGCCAACCCATCGTGGGGCATACACACACACACACACACGCACATGCACACACACACACTCTTGGGCAATTTTGAAACACCAATCAACCTACACCGTACTGTATGTCTTTGGTTGGTAGGAGGAAACCGGAGTACCCAGAGGAAACACACCAACCACGGGGAGAACATGCAAACTCCATGCACACAAGGCAGAGGTGAGATTTGAACCCCCACCCCTGGAGCACTAAACACTAAGTCATACATAAGTAATACAAATTAATAATGAAATGAATAAAAGTTTTTTTTTTTTTTAAAAAGTAACATTTTCTGTCTATAAAATATTTCACCACCTCACCTTTAAGAAACCATGACTACCAAATTCCCACACCTGCATTTTTTCATATTTTGCTTCCAAAGCGCCAGACTTTCTTGTATTTTGAATGCAATCTTGGGGAATAGTTCTCCAGGCTTCCTGAAGGAATTTCTCTGGTTCTCAGTTTTGGCTTCTTTAAAAAAATTTTTTTTTTGCCTCTCATTTTCAGTACCTGAGCAGTTTTAATGAGGAATGTTTTTTGTTTGTTTGTTTTTTTAAGTCACACAGTGACCTGATTCATAGCATTCAAGAATCTAACTTAAGGCTTGCAGATGCAGATAATGACATGAGGTGCAGGTGATTAGTACAATATACTGCTGATGCTGAATGCTGAGTGGTTGGAACGGACGAGAGGGGAAATGAGGTCGCTGCTCAGGTTGTTACATAAAGGACTCAAACTGTTCTCAAACTGTATCCTAAGGCACTTCGCATCCTGTCGCAACATTTTCTCGTGTTTCTTTAATTTAGATTTAGATTATTTATTTTAATTTGAAAAAATTTATGCATGGTATGGAATGGTTCATGATATAAACGTACATTAAAACCTTAAAGAGCTTGATGGTACTTTTGATCTGTGTCTAGAAAACTACATTAACATTGAAAAGCATGGAGAAAAAATCACTCTCATTCACTCACTCATCATCTATACCGCTTAATCCTGTATTCAGGGTCACGGGGGGCCTGGAGCCTATCCCAGGAGACTTAGGGCACATGGCAGGGTACACCCTGGACAGGGTGCCAATCCATCGCAGGGCACAGACACACACACATGCACTCACTCATTCACACACTACGGGCAATTTGGGAACGCCAATTAGCCTAACCTACATGTCTTTGGGCTGTGGGAGGAAACCAGAGTACCCGGAGGAAACCCACCAAGCACTGGGAGAACATGCAAACTGAAAACCATGCACACAGAGATGGGAATTGAGCCTGGCCAGGGATCGAACCCGGACCCTGGTGGTGCAAGGCGACAGTGCTAACCACTACACCACCGTGCCGCCTGGGAGAAAAAAAATCATCTATATGAAAATTAAGATTTCCCAAAATACAACAACAACAAAAAAATACCTCAACATGAAAGCATTAACATCAAAGCAAATGCAGATGTATAAAAAAACAACTCACATACAGAAATGTATTGTGGCATCATTTATATCACGATACTGATATTATAGATATATCACTCGTTCTTAATGCAACGGGTACAGATGAATTTTAAATTGAATTTTACTTTAAAATTGAGCATTTTATATTTTAAATAAAGTTTTCAAAATGTCTTCCAATTAAAAACAAAAATATCGAAATTTCACCATGTGCAAGGTTTTCCCAGCCTGCCTAACGCACAGCATAATTTCCTCAAAAGCGTATCTGCTTAGCGACTTCCGTTCGGTGTAATTTGCAATTTACTATCCAAACTGGTGCGCATCAGGTTCGTTTTATTGTTCCGTCAGCCTGAGGGCCCTCGTTTGGTTGCTTTAATTAACAAGCAGCATTTTGGTAATGAGCTTCCACCTTCACCTGCTAATTGTTATTGTGCAACAACTTGGGGTTGGACGGCGTCCTCCGAAATAATCACAAGTACACCGCGCGGCCTGGGACTCTGCCGTAGTGTCTGTGCATGCGAGTGTGTTTACGTATCTAGTGACTCATCGGGGTAGTGTGTATTTCTGATGAGTATAGCCAGACCGGTAATTACCTCGTAGAAGGTAGTCGTAAAAGAAAGACAGAGAGAGAGAGAGAGAGAGAGAGAGAGAGAGTTGCGGCGTCGCGCAATTTCATTAGTGAAACACAGGGGGCCTTTAATTAAGCAGGAAAATGGGAAAGGCAAGTCTCGCGGCTCATTTGAAGCATTCGCTGGCGTTTCACTAATGCGAGCTGACAGTCAATAAATTCCCGCAGCCTCTTAGTGCACGCTGAAGGTAATGCGAAGAGACAATCTGGCCGACAAACGAGTGCCGGGGCAACAGTTCCAAACAGACTTATGGAAGGAGATATGCATAGAGAAGAAGCTCGGAATGGGATGGAAAGAGATTAAGAGATGGACAGAGATCGAAATAGACACCAGTGATGAGAAATGTAGAGAGAAGAAGAAGCTGGAGATGATGGAGAGATAGGTAAAGAGTGATGAAGATTAGAACTGATATAGCGAAATGTGATAAGGAAAGGTACAATATTTATACAGTGTGTGTAGGAACAATATAGAAACAGAGAGACGGTGAAGAAAAGTGATGAAAAAATGGATGTTGGAAAGAAATGAAGTGATAGATATAGGAGGATGAGATCGATGATAAAAAAGCAAGAGATAGCAGACTAGGGAGAAGATGGAGAGAAGAACCTAGAAATAAAGGTATGATGGTTAGATATACTAGAGTGAGAGAGAGTGAGTATGGAGAGAAAGATGAGAATTGATGTTAAGATGGACAGAGGTAGAGAGACAGCAATGTGAAAGTGATAGAGATTTATACAGAGGAACTATATTGTACTCAGGAGATGATGGAGAGATTAGGAGATGAAGAAATGGATGGAGAAAGAGCTAAAGAAGGGGGAAGGGGGCAGCTGAGGAGTGTTTGAAGACAAAGCTGGAAATGTGGAGATGATGGTGAGAAACTGGAATGACTGAGGAAAGAGATGACATGATAGAGATTGTGGATGAGATGGATGAGAAAAAAGAAAAAGACAGCAGCACGGGGAAAAGATGGTGAGAAGAACCTAGAAAAAAGGATATAATGTTTGGAAATAGAAAAGGAGAGATACATATATAGAGAGAGATATAGAGAAGGATAGAAGAAGCTACAGTATTGTGCATGAAGGAGAACTGTTCAGAGAAAAAGCTGGAGAGAAAGATCAGAACTGACATAGAGATGGACAGAGACAGCAGTGTGAATGACATGAAATATGTATGGAATAACAATATATGTAGAAACAGGGAGATGATGGAGCGATTAGGAGATGAAGAAATAGATGGAGAAAGAGAAAAAAATAAAATGAAAAGGGGTGATGGAGAGATGTTTGAAGACAAAGCTGGAAATGAGAAGATGATGATGAAACTGGGATGAGGGAAAGTCGGAAAGACATCAAGTGATCAATATTTGAGGGTGAGATGAATGGAGAAAGAAGGAAACAGAAGACTTGGGGAAGATGGAGAAAAGAGCCTAGAAATAAGGAGAGGATGGTCGGAAAGACTGAAAAGATGGAGAAATAAAGAAGGGGAGAAGATGGTATAGTGTACAATGGTGAGATATGTGGAGAAGAAGCTGCACTTGTGGAGACGGATGGAGAGAGACTAAGGAGCCTGAGGGATAGTGAGAGACTGTGATGATAGTGAGAAGGACTAAGACTCCTAACAGATTAATAGAGATGTGGAAATGATGGTGAGATGACAAGGTTGTATGAGCGATACCCAGGAATCCCATCATCTCATCTTGACCTCTTTGTCTTTTTCACCCCCCTCCATCCTTCTCCTTTTTGAATCTAACCATCGGACAATTGATTACGAAGCCAATCAGACAACAGAACAATGTCAGTCCGGGCACTTCATCCATGTTGGAGTTAACGATAGCATCGTCAAAAGAGCTGAAATGATCTATATGATGATAATGTAGTCGATTTCACAAAGTTTCCAGTTTTGCTAAAAAAAAAAAAAAAAAAACAAGGTTCTGAGAGTTCATGTTGGTGTGAGGTCTTATTTGTAAAAGTGTAGTGGTTGCTCCTTGCTGATCGAGTCCAGAACAGCTCCACCAGCTCCACTCTTTATCTTTTCTCATACAAAGTAATTTCTGATGCAAAAGCCTGCAAACACTACTCCTTCATGCTTTTATATTCATCCTGCACACCTCGTTCAGGCGCATGCTGATAAGGATTCTGTTGAGAGCTACACCTCGGACCTAAATCAATAGCCTTGGCTTGGACTGACAAAAAGAGGGATTTAATATCAAGCTGAAGATAACATGGCTTGCAATACAGATGGGTGACAAATGAAAAGAAAGGAAAAAAAAAAACCTCCAGAACAGCGTCAGTGCTCGTTGCCATTGATCTTACAGTACACATCTCTAGGAACCGTTCCAGAGGAATGAACGCCGCTTTCCAAAAAGAGTTTCCTTAAGTTGGTGTTTTGATGGCATGGTGGTGGAACACCTGCTGTTCAATCCGGGTTCAAGGACTATACTTCGTAACAGTATTTAAGTTTTTTTTTTTTTTTTTTAAATAATTCAAGTATTATACTTGAGTATTTTTCTGAATGTCATACTTTTTACTCCTACTCATTCAATTCTTTTATGAAAAAACAGTACTTTTACTCACAACATTTTAAATAGGGATGAGCATACAAAAGTGCATTGATTTTCTATTCTAAATGTAAGAGTTTATGCTGTCAATCACACCATATCGTGACCTAAGCTCCGCCCCATATGGGAAACAATAAAAACAATTCCACCAATCCGCCCACTTGGTCTCTGGGTTGCGGATTCTTCTGGTTCAATTTCCAAACGTCTCGAATGGAAGGATAAGATGAGCTTAAGACGAGCTTCTAATGTTTTGGGGCTTCTTTAACCTTATTGTGTTCCATACTGTATGTCCATGCATTATACAGGGTAACAAAAGTAGCAACTTGCTAGTTTAACTACCAATTTTTTTGTCTCTTTAATTTGACTTGCGTCTGTATTTAGGTCATGTCTCATACTTCTGGTCGACTCAGGAGCTATTTGTAATGGAGAAATAATCGATTCGGTTTCTGTTCGGAATAGTTTCCACGCTATGATGTTTAGGTTTTTGATGTCAGTGGTCCTGCTGTAGCAAAAACACTCTTAAATCTCAGCTGGACTGCAAGATCACAGCACCTGAACTACACTTCAAAAAAGACCTATCATCCAATTCACAGGCTGAAAGCGAGCAAGAAAATCGTCAGGAGGAGGAGGAGGAGGAACGAGGTCCAGCAGGGCGAGAGAAGCAGAACGTAGAGGGATGGAGGAACAAGTGCAGCAATGTGAGAGGAATACAGAGTGGCTGCTCTTCCTCCTCAAACTCTTGCAAACTTTCAAGGAAAAAAAACAATCCTTTCTGAGAGAAAAAGTGATGAGATACAAAATGTTTGTCCATAAAAGCAACAGGCTGTTCGGATTTGTTAGAGCAGAGACTAGAGCAATCAATCTGCCTGAATGGACAGCGTTCTGTCTGACTTTCCATCTATCTGTCTCTGTATATGTTGATCCATATCTATCTGCCCCATTCACTCACACCTTCTCTCACTCACTCACTCACTCACTCACTCACTCACTCACTCACTCACTCTGTCTGCCTACCTGTCTTTTTATAAATCGATCAATCTCTCTTGTCTTGTCTGTCTGTCTGTCCGTCTGTCTTTGTCTGTCTTAATAGAGATGCTGTGATGCCCCAAGCAGGTCAATCATGTCTCGGCCGGATCATGGCCCGCCGTCAGAGTTGACTGACGCCTTAAGAAATCGATTAAACCAAAGCCACTGTGAGTCTATGTGTGACGAATGTAATGGGACATCTGTTAATGTGTGATAAATTACTTAATTAGCTTCTGATGAAGTTCACGCCATCAGTTATGTGACCTCTCTGAGAAATCACAAACACCAAGGTGAGATGTGAGTCGATTTCAGCCAAAAATCAAACAGGGGGAGTCTAACAAAGCTTCAGCTCAGATTTGAAATATTTAATTCCAGTAACTAATGAGAAATTAACAGTTTGTATATTTTAGCCTAATGTCTGTTGAATTACCCAAAAAGCTTTGTTGGGAACCAGTCTCCATTTCTATGCCACATTTGCACCATTTCAATATTTCACTGCGGCTAAGAGTCTCCCCACCAAAGGAAATGCGTTCAGTCTTCTGCAAATGTCAACAACAAGTCAGTTTTATGCATTAATTCATGAGAAAGTCACGGTTTGACTTAAACGCCCCTCACACTAGTTCAGCTATTAATGATTAATGAACAATTAAACCGATTATACATCTATTAACTGTGAAAATGTTTGTTTTGAATACTAATTCTCCATAGACCACTTGTCTATTCGCTTGTGCACCACAACAGGGCAAGCTTGCAGTTCAAAATTAGAAAGTAAAAATATCTTGAGGTTCATGAAATCAAGAGTCTAGCTTGTCAGGCTGCACAAAGCTGAGCGAGCAGTGTTGCCAGATTTGGATTTCTTTTGGTAACTGGGATAAATTTTGGTCATTGTTTCTTGGAAAGGTAAGAAACATTATAAATTTTTTAGTCAAAGAAGGTATGTGCAGAAAAAAAAAAAAAGTTAAGTCACTGATCTTATTATTTGGTCTTTTTTTTTAAATTACTGCCTTTTTTTCACAGTGAGAACAGAGCAAGCGAGCAACTTAAAACTGTATTTCGCACCGTGATGGTTTAACCTTGCCAAGGTTTTTACGGGTCACAAGTGTGCCGATCCATAAGGAAAGATCCGAATGGACCACGGATCACTAATTATTATTGTTTTATTATTATTACAGTGGAACCTTGGATTACGAACATAATTCATTCCAGAAGTGGGCTCGTGTTCCAAAACACTCGTAGACCAAATCATCATTCTCCCATAAGAAATAATAAACTCAAATTATTCGTTCCACAGCCCCAAAAAATAAATACATAAAAATAATTGATACAATCTATAAAGTGAAAATAAAACAAATTAACCTGCACTTTACCTTTAAAAAAAGTACAAATAAATCCCGACAGATAAGTGTTTACGTGTGTGCGCGCAGACGCTGTGTGTGTGTGTGTGTGTGTGTGTGTGTGTGTGTGTGTGTGTGTGTGTGGAATTAGCCCCTTCCCTTGCCTCGTTTTACACAGTAACACTCCTCCTCCCTCTCCCCACCTCGCTTTTTAAGTTTCACAACAAACACACGCGCACAAAAAAAAAAAAAAAAAAACAGGAAACAGGAAAAAAAAAGAAATCTCTCTGACACTGGCATAGGCGCATACTAACGGAATCACTTTTTAAGTTACACAACAAACACACACACATAAACACAAGGGAAACACCGTTTTCACGGGAAAAAAAAAAAGAAATCCATCTGACACTGGCATTCGCGCATACTAACGGAACAACTGCGATAAAGTGCAGTAAAGTCTGTGCGTGCGCACACATATAAGAGACGCTGAAACAGAGAAGGAGATGTTGATTATGCAAGTAAGAGACGAGCAGAGTTTCTGTGTCTTTGCAAAGCCGGGGAGGGGGGGTGAAAAGGTGTGAGAGTGTGTGTGCGTGTGTCGGTGTGTGTGTGTGTGTGTGTGTGTGTGTGTGTGTGTATCGGTGTCAAATTACATGCGCGCACACACATAGGAGATGCTGAAACAGAGAGGGAGATGTTGATTATACAAGTTAGAGAGGAGCACTAAGTCCCAGCAGGGGAGATGATTACCCACAATTCCGCAGCGCAAGAGTAACACTCGGTGTCAAAATAAGAGGCACATGCGTGATACATGATACTCGGCACTCGTAAACCAAGACTTGCTCGTTTTTCAAACTAAAATGTATTAAAAATCTTTGCTTGTCTTGCGGAACTCTTGTAAACCTCGTTACTCCCAATCCGAGGTTCCACTGTATTATTATTATTATTATTATTATTATTATTATTATTATTGTGTTTGTTTAAACTGTTTGAGTTTTGTTCCTTTGTCTCGCAAACTAATTGTGATTATGCAGTTTAAAAAAAAGAAAGAAAGGATTTTGCATCATGTTACCATCAAGAGTGAATGAATAATTGAATTTTGTTTGTAACCTTTTTTTAACGCAAAGAAAACTCTGCATCCCTATATCCCTATGACAACAAATTATAAGACAGATCTCTAATAAACATTGAGGCTGAATTTGATTATAGTCCATATGCATGTAAAAAAAAAAATAATGCCAACTTTGACATGTGTGATACTAGTTTGGTACAAATGTAGGGAGGATTTTGTGTAACACTTTACCATCTGAGAAGGTCATGATGAGCATATCGTCCGTGGCGATTCCCGGCCCGTGGTGGTTCAGTGCCAGGACACGTAGAGAATACTCTGTGAACTTCTTCAGTCCTTCCATTTTGTAGCTTTGGCCAAGCACCTCTATGCTCTGATTATGGATTTTAAAAAGGGGACAGAGAGAGAGAGAGAGAGAAAGAGACAGTCAAATCATTTCATTTTCATTAATCATCAGCATCTATTATGACAGAATTGTTCTCTGTCCTTTTTGAATTGAATCGTTTGATTTGAATCATAGTTCATGGCAAGTCTCCAGTCACATTTATCAGCTATTGTGTTTATTTTAGCTTAGCTTCTTTTCCAAGAGAGAGGCAGATTGGCACAGCAAAAAAAAAAAAAAATGCCTGGCTGAAACATAGGGGCTGAGCACGTTAAATATTTATCCAGCTGATTTTCGGTCTAAGCTTTTTAAGTCTAAGCTTCCCCGCTTTCTTTCTGCTCTTTAATCAAACGAACATGAGACACCTTGCATACTACAGCGACCAGTGCTAAGATCACGGAAGAAAGCATCAGCATGCTGTGCCGTAATTATGCCCTCTGGTGATAAACAACACATAAAGGATCAGGGTTGAAATAAATTTGGGTTATAAACTGTGTTGACTGATCACAGCAAAGCTGTGAGCAAAGCTTTAAATTTGTAAAGTAATCAAACCCCAGACAGCTGGAGATAGCTGGACAATCTGTCTCATTTCCTCAGTTTTCTGTCTACATGCAGCTAAGGATCATGGAGCAAGAGGTTTGGAGATGGCTTTCAGCCATATATTTAGCCAGAAACACCCTGAGCATGCGCGCGCACACACACACACACACACACACACACACACACACACACACACACACACACACACACACACACAGATACATATTCTTCAAATGTTTTGGACGTGTGGTTTTTAAAATGATTTTTATAAATGCACTTAATGAGGTAAAGTAACAAGGCTTAGAAATCCTGTCAGGTTAGCTCACATTAGCATGCTGCTCGGTGTCGGCACTGAAATTAGACTTATATTTTTTTGCACAACTTCACACACTGACTGATTGTCTATACCGCTTTATCCTGTATACCAGGTCACGGGGGGCCTGGAGACTATCCCTGGAGCCTATAAGGTGCCAATCTATCGTAGGGCACACACTACAGGCAATACACACATTCACACGCTACGGACAATTTGGGAATGCCGATTCGCCTAATCTGCATGTCTTTGGACTGTGGGAAGTAACCTGGAGGAAACCTACCAAGTAATAAAGAGGAGAACATGCAAGCTTCATGCACATAGACCCAATTCAGACCCTGGAGGTGCAAGGCGACAATGCTAATCTCTAAGCCACTGTGCAGCCTACATGAGATTTGCTAGCTGAAAACCAATAAATGTCAATTAAATTTCTCTCATAAACCTTGTCAGAATAGCTTATATATATAATGTAAATATGACTAGATAATTTGTTAATCCTGTCAGATTAGCTCATGTTTCCTAGCTAGCAAATTTTAAATGTGAAAATTCTCACTTATGGCGATGATTCGAAATCCTATTAGAAATCCTATCAGATTAGCTCACGCTAACCAGCTAACTAGTGTTAACTATAACAACTAATAATGTCATCTTCATTATAGCTAGTTAACAAATGTTAATGTTAATAAACATTTCTAAACAATTATAAACATTGACTGATTATTAACATAGCTTAAAATTTCTCATTTTGACATGTTAGTTAGCAGTGCAGTGTTAGAAGTAGCTAGCTTCCCTACTTTTAACTAGGGACTTGTGAGCACAATTCCAATTCCTGTCAGAAATCCTGTCAGGTTAGCTCAGGTTATCTAGATGACAGATGCTAGCAATGAAAATTATAAAGCATTGATGAATATTACTTAACAATTCCTATCATAAATCCTGTCAGCTATCCTCAGGATAGCTAGCTGTGCATTTAGGATTATAATTATTAATGAATACACTTTGAAAACTACTCATATTAATACTGTATATTATAATAATATACAATTATATACAGTGGTACCTTGGCATACGAATGGCCCACGAATTTTCACCTTAAGAACTTAAATTTTGCAAGAAATTTGCCTCCACATACAAAACGTTTTCAGTATATGAGCGAACGAACCGAGCCGAACCACTGACTTGTTTGCGTCAGTGGAAATCCAAGAGAAGCAAATTCACATATTCTTTTGTGTGTGTGTGTGTGTGTGTGTGTGTGCGTGTGTGTGTGTGTGTGTGTGTGTGTGTGTGTTTTGGCATTTTGTGCAGTGTGGGTCCCAAGAATGTTAGCAAGGACGGTAGCAAGAAGAAAAGGGAGCCACTTTCAGTTTGGTTTTTAAAGCAGCCTATTTTTCCACATTCCCTATGGAAAAATAAGTTCCACAATACAAAATGTTACCTTTAGAAACAGATTAAATTCGTATGCTGAGGTACCACTGTCAATTTATTCACAGTAGCTAGGCTACCATGAAAATGAGTGAAACTATACATAATATAAAGGTACCACGTCTGTGACACCAGTACCGATGTATTACTGAATGTATATAGTTATTTACTACATAGTACATGTAGCACACTATGGTATATGGTTCAACCATGGTACATACTTTGGTACAACGGCACATGTACTATAAGAGGGTAGATGGTTCTACCATGTATGTACTGTACAGTAGTATGGTACTAAGAAACATGTAGAGTACCATGATACTGTCAAAATATGTTATACATGTTCAGGTTACATAATAGTAATATTTATGTACTGTAGTATGGTACCATTGTATGTATATAACATTAATTAAGCACCATAGTGTATGTTGAAACTTAATATTACATACAATAAAATGGTACTGCCTGTAATATACCATACCAGTACTAACATATGGTAAAGTATGTACAAACATACCATATTAAATGCCCGCTGAATGTTGGTACCCACTAAGTACCATGGTAAACGCCATTTGCACACACCACAGTACTATCACGGTACCCACTGAAGTGCCTATTGTACCCTGGTAGTCTATGAAATCCTATGGTGCCAATAGTAGGGGTGTAAAGCACAATGAAACAAAAAAAAAGTTATTAAAACCACACTCTTCCACATCACACATTCATGTTTTGAATGTGATTATAAATTCTCTTGGCCAAACATTGACTCAGCTGTACAGACCTGCTCTTTGCCCGTTGAGGTCTCGGTCCAGAGAAGCCGGTAGCCCTGGATTGGGCCGTTAGCATATGCTGGAGGATCCCATGAGGCCTGGATGGAGGTTGGAGACATAGCCTCGACTCTGAGGTTCTCCACAGGACCTGGGACCTGCACTGCTCCACACAATCAGACAGAGTGAGACTATACAAAAAGTACAGTACAGACAATACTAAAATAATTTTTATTTATGTTAGATAAATAGAAATAAAATACAAATAACATGGTTCTGCACCATTAATCGCATAGGAATCGAAATTGCAGTATAGGCCTGTATAATTATGTCATCGCAAAATGCTGCATAGTCAGGAATTTGTGCAGCGTAATTATATATATATACAGGCATATATAATTTTGAGCTGATATATCTATATTCGCAAACATTCTCTTAACGAGATAATTATCCCAATTATTTGCAGTTAGCCTCGATAAATGTTTGATGTTTGTTTTAAATGGTACATTTAATAGTAACAGATTGCATTTTAAAATAATAACAATGTGATTTTTTTAAGCAAGTTGTGCAGCCTTTTTGTATATTATACTGTATATTAATACAAATATATTAAAATACTGTATTATATTTTTTGTCCTATTTGAAACTTTGTCTTTTTGTGAAATATTTATTTTCTTAATTACACACACAAAAAAAACCTTGCATACTGTAATACACAGCTTTTTACACAGCTTTTCTCCACAAAGCATACCGAGCAGTCACGCTACATTCTTTGTGTCAAATGATTTCAACTCATGCTGTCATTTCAATCACTGCTTAATCTACAAAGCCAAGGTCAATGTGTTGCTCCTGCACGGCCAGAGCGCATCAGGGCTGTAAACGCTAGGCCCTATATTAATGCATACACATATTTGAGATCAATTTTGGCTTTAGAGACTTTTTATAGAAAAGAACGTGAACCTGCAGGTACTGTAATAGAGAGGTGAGCAGACAGACAACGGAATGAAGAGAACGTAAAACAGCTATTTTTCTATGTAAAGTGCTCATGGACTTTTTTAAACCCAGAGTGTTTCTTTTGTCAGCCTAAGCATGTTTTCTCTGTACTGACTGAGAGTTATGGGTGAATAGCTTGTCGGCGAGGTATGAAGGTCAAGCTGTTCAACATCTCCACCGAGCCTCATTAAAAAGGTGAGAAGCCGATGTCTGGATAAAACTTTCTGTACTAAAAGGTTTATAATATAAGTCAACTGCATGGAGTCAGGTCAAATGCAATCATTTAAACTGAATTTTTTATTTGTATTATTTTTTTTACCTAAAATGAAATAAAATGTATTTTGTTTAGTTTTGTTTTAGTCTGTCTTTCGGAAATTGGATCTGAATCATTCTAATTTATCCAAAAAGGTGTTGAAAAAATAAACCTTTTTGGTTGAACATCAATAAATGGGATCAAGATACATACGCTTAAAAATGCATAAGTCTAGCACTGGTTAATATGTTTTGCTACCAACAATTTATTTATTTATTTTTTTTTGGCTGAGGTTGTTATTCTCAAAATATGGCTTGAAGCATCAATAAAATGTGAAACAAGGTGATCTGTCGTTTTTCATGTGTGGTTAGATTTTGTTGTAGCATATTGTGATTAGGGAGGGGATTTGGGAGGAATAAAAATATATTAATAAATTTGATTTATTAATAACAATTATCTAAATGCATTTAAAGTAAGTTACATAATTCTCTTTTTTTTTATTAATTGAAAACCAATTGGATTTATTGGCCGATTATTACGATTTACGTAAATCTCATTCTTATTCTTAGTCATTTACCTATAACTTGCAACTACGAATCACATATAGCTTATACTAAAGATATATAATCCAAATGGATGAAAATTTTATATGCAATCAAAATGCATAAATCTTAATTGTTAGGCCTAAATACTGTATGGTATGTTTTTTGAGTGTACACTGGAATTTAAAGTAGATCTAAGTGACCCAAGAATGATGTTTAATTTCCACTCAGGCACTTGGAACACACTTTTTCAGAAGGGTCAAATTATTGTGCTGCATCAAGCAAAGAAAACAACTAAGGAGGTTTGAAGTTATTCAAACTGGGTTAAGAAACCTTCAACATATTATCAAAACCTGGAAGGATATTGCTGAACTATCAACTTTGCAGACGAAATGTGGTTGAAAAAAAAAAAAAGAATGGAGAATTATGAATTAAACACTTGGTGAAGTCGCATGGTAAAAAATGAACAGTAAAAACCACTTGTTAGTGAGACTAATCAGAAAAAAGCCTTCAAAGTGCTAGGCAGCATAAAGATTGGACTTTGAAGCGATTGAAAATGGTCATGTGGTCATCTAAGTTCAGAGTGATTGTACATCAGAGTAAGAAAAGATGCATATGAAGCCATGCATTTTTTTGTGTTTTTTGGTCTGGCAGTGTATATTTGTCTTAAAGTTGATACTAATGCTGTCTAATATTAATTATAAGATAAATTTGGCTTAAATTAATTTACAGTAACTGCTCCACCAAAAACACTACACACTCATTTAGAGATTTGATAGAAACTTGTGGACAGTGAAGAAGTCCTATGATATTTCTGGCTTATTTAATTGCCTTATGTATATATGAAAATAATGAAAAAAAAAATGTTACATTGAATGCACATACATTCAGGTTGTGTTGAAAGCCGGATTTGCTCGGAGCTCTCTCCTGGACCGAGCTCGTTGTAAGCCACCACCCTGAAGATATAAACCGCCTCGGGCTTGAGATTGTTCACCGTCAGCTGGAGACTGTCGGACTCTGTTGCATTCACCGAACGCTCTCTGTAAGAAGTGATTGTCATGAGTGTCAATTAAAACACGACTCCAATATCCCTACAAACTTGTTGCAAGAATCCTTTCTCAAAATCGTGCCAAATATCCCTCAATTCAGGGCTATAGTAAACTAAGCATCCAGGCTGCTTTATTTTTTATGTTCAGTATGATAAACAAAGACACATTCAGAAACAAAGATGCTTTAGGGGAACTGTAAAGATAGCGTAATACACAGTACTACTGACGTATAGAACCTGACGGCACCGCAGCAGCCAGCTGTCTATAAAAGAAAGAACAAAAGGTGCTTTTTAGGGTGTCGTGACACCATATCACGATCATTTCACAGTTATAGCTGTTAGGGGACTCTGGGAAAGTTATCATTTGGTTATTAATATAAGCTACCTTTGACCACCTGGACTGTCCCTGAGATTTGACTTTAACCTTTAACCTACTGTATGTGCTTATATGGAAGTCATGACGATGTGCGTTAATGAGGAGGATTCGGACCTCAAACTGTGCATTTGGGTTTTTGAATATGTCGGGTAGAACGAAAGTTATGATTGCTTTTAAAACATATAAATGTTATTACTACCGGAATATGAGAATGATGTCGCAAAAAATTCGAATTCTTAAAATGAGAATATTATTATTATTTATTTGATCATAGAAACAACCGAAAACAAGGTTGGCTGGAAGAACTGGGTAATATTAACAACTACCAATAATTAATATTAAATTAATATTTAATTTAATTAATGTTAACACATTACTATTTTTACTTACTATTATGATAAGTTGTGTGCTCAAGCTACCATCAAGGTAACTATGTTTACCAGAATACATTGAATATAACATGTGGGAGTGGTGACTCAGGCGACTAAGGCTCTAGGTCGTTAATTTTAATTTAACATTTTTGAAATGTTTATGTTTGAGATATTATAAAACTGCATAATCGCTTTCCTCTAACCAGTTTGTCACGCATTTCTTCATTGCAATATTACATGTTTATAATACAAGCAAATCAGCTGTCTATCAATGGCAGTAAAAATAAATAAATAAATAAAATTTCATAATTAACTAATTTCAATCTGATTTTAATTAATTAATATAGGACTTTTAACAGCAGTCATTGTCGCAAAACAGCTTTACAGAATAAAAAAAAAAATGGAAATAATTTTGAAAAATGTGATACAGTAAAATACGACTTAAAATTTGGTGATTTGATTTAACAGGTTATTTGCTAGCTATTTTAGCATTTAACTGTGACATTTTAAATAGTATATAAATATGATTGAAATATCCCTTTAGATAGTGAGCTTAAGCTAAACTATGCTACTCTATCTAGCAATATTAAGGAAAATGTATTATTTATTATTTAATATGTTTAAACATTTATTATTTTGACAACGGGATCCTCTCATGAACTTGGGATTAGCATTAGCTGGGAGATTTTTATCGTTTATAAATATAACTTCCTCCTAGCACTCTTGTCAAGTTAGCTTATTTAACCAGCTCATTTACCCAACTACCCCAAATTACAGTAGCAGTGACCTTTTTCTCTTCACCACCTGACATTAAATTTCCTTCAAATCCTGCCAATACTCATTTTCACCAGCTACATAATACTAGCACTAAGATTTTACTTCTTTGTGTTACAGGTTAGCACGTTAGCCAACAAAATATGGAAATGTATGCACAAAAAATTATCTAAATCCCTGTAAAAATTTCTAGCATCTTTCTCTATCCAAAATTTACTACCTCAAACCCTGTGTCCAGAAACGTCCCCAAATATCAAAATGCATGATGGGTATTCAGTAACCATAGGGATTTGCTGCGTGTTGCAGAATTGAATAAACCTTTTGAATCTTCCAGAACACTTTCTGACTACAAAACAAATAAAAAACACTGTGTATAGTTCACTTTCTGGTTGATATATGCAGGGACATGTCTACATTACCATCTGTAACTTTCGCCCCGCTTGCATTTCTATATATAGACTTAAAATTGCGTTTCCATACATATTAATAGGAGGAACCACAAGAACCTTATGCTTATGTTTTTTTATTAAATAGAAATGCATTTATTTTATTTTACACCAGCAGCATATAATCTGTCTTTATCTTTTTATAAACATTCAAAAATATGGCACCTATCTATCCTGTCCGCTAATTACCAGCCTGCTGCTTAATTAATTAATAATAATAATAATAATAATGAGAGCATTTCGTACCTGTTGACACCCTCCTGCGTGTAGAAAACTCCATAGGCGAGGATGGTGCCACGCGTCTCCACAGGGGGGCGCCAGGAGAGGCGCACAAAGCGGCTGGACACAAGCACAGGGGTCACGTCCCGGGGGAAGGAGGGGAGGACGCCTGAGCTCGGGACAACTGGTGGGGGAGGAGAGGAGTAAGTCAACGAAGGAGTGTGGGGAACGGGGGGATCAGAGGGCTGGACAGCTGGAGTGCCCTCTGACCCGTTAGTCATATACAGGGTAGAAGGGAGGGAGGGAGGGAAGGAGGGAGGAAGGAAGAAGAGAAGAAGAAAGAAGATTTTGGGGGCAAGGAAGATGGGGGGGGGGGAGTGGAAAGAAGAAGAAGAAGGAGAGTGGGAAGGGAGGGGGGGTGAAAGAAACAATAGGAGCCATGGTGATGGAATGAAAACATAAGGAAAGATAAATAAAGAGAGAAAGAACAGACCAGGAAGAAAAGAAAGAAGAAAGATAAGGAAGATCACAGACTAGAAAGGCTTCGCTCATCAAAGATCAGGGCACTTAGTCAACGTCACAGAGGAAGCATGGATGAGTAAGCAAAATGAGGCAGCGCGACGTTGGAGAACCACGCAGCAATGCAAGACGCCGGCTCAATCGAGCATGCTGATGGTAGCAGGGAATGACCATAACGGTGGTGTGTGGTTACCCATAATGCAGTGTGTTCACCATTGCCCCTTGTGATACAAAAAGGCCAGTAGTGAATCAGACAGGGATGGAATGAGACAGGGAAGATGGAGAGGAGACAGTTGGAAGAATTGCTTGAATACATGATAAAGAAAAGCATCTGACATATACAGTACTGTTAAAAGTCTTGGGTACACGCAACTAAGTGCTGTAAAGAAACAAAAAAGAGGGCAAAAAACAACACTAATGAACGAAACAAAGTCAGTATTTGGTGGACAATGCTTTGAGGACACTTTAGCCTCAGGGATCATTTCTGCAGTTTTATAAGGAAGTTAGTTACTAAGTTTTACTAAGCATCCAGCAGAACCACACACAGTTCTTCTGAGGACTTCTGGTGCACCTGCTTCTGCTTGCCAAGCAAAACCCAACTGCTTTTTTTTTTTTTTGTCTAAAAAGTCATCACTTTTATACTGTAACGTGCTGTTTTCTTTTTCTTTAACTTTTAAAGAAAGTTAAAGAAAGCTTTGAAAAAAAAACAGTGAAGTTTGTACTAAAAACACAGGGTGCCTAAGACTTTTGCACAGTACATAGGAAATAGGTGTAATTTATGATGACGTGTCCATAAATACTTATCCTTGCGGCTTACATCCTATGCATCTCCCTGATCAACTCCCATTACCAGCACCAAAGTGCAGCCACTTTCCAGATATCAAATGGAGCACAGCTGGGAAGGCATAAGATCCACTGGATCCTCAAGATCCTTTCTGGAACCTCTGAATACACGCCTGTGACATAAAAGCTCTTGAAAACCCTACAGTATATGAGTGCATATGTGTGTATTGCAATCCCCTATATGCTGTTTTCACACTTGTGATGATGCTCTCTCAAGCAGACATGTCCATCTCACGCACTACCTTCACACACCGGTTCACACTCTCGCCTGGGGAACGAGTCTTACGACCCAGCAAACACACACTCCTGGACTGTCTGATGTTCTCCGAAACAACAAATCCCACTCGAGCTGAAGAAGCAGTCAGAAAACAAAAGTGCTCTACAGTATGTACGGTATAGGTTGTCATGAACAGAAAATTATTTCTTCTTTGACATTTGCAGAGCTGATCTTTCTACAGTCAAAAAAACAAAAACAAAAAAACATAGCTAAACTGCTTGTTCTGCCCTCAAATTGCTTCCTTGTTATTAAACAGCAATTTGTTTTCGCAAAGCAATCAGCAGTATGTCCTTTTCCTGAACCAGGTAAATTATCTAACCAGGTTTTTTTTTCCGACTGCACCAAATTAGGCAATTAAAGTACGAACCAGCAAATAAGCGAGAGAACCGAACAGATCAACAATCCCTACAGATTTCCAGGTCTCAATATAGCATCTGCTTCCGAGAGAGAGAGTGTAGAAGTGTTCCACAAGCTTTCGTTCAACAAGTTCGATCCACCATGTGGATTTGCAAACTGCATTAAAAAACATTGATCAGCCAAAGCATTAAGATATTATCGTTAATTATTAGACATATTAAAGTAAACTGGTGACAGCATCATGGGCATCCAAGGCTCACCCATGCTCGCAGGTACTAAATACCAGCCCGTCCTGTCAGATCCCACAGAAAAGCCAATGTAGCTCAAAGTCACTGTTGGCCATGATGGAAAGGCACCAGCACACCCCAGTGCACCGCAGCCTGCCTGCATGGGCACAAGTAGGCAAAGCGTCCAACCCCAATCCGATCAAGCACCGATGGTATAACCGGACAAATGAGTCTGATCCATGAAGGCCCCAACCTGCAACCCAAATTTGCCCCACCCTGCAAACCCAGTGTCTGCTGCCAATCTAACTGGTGTGTTTAATCCAATACGTTTTTGTTTCTACATGCAGACTGGAGACCCAGTGTTCTGGATAATATTTCACCTTTAAATTTACATTTGACTTGGATGTGTTCAAGAGTTCAGGTCAGAGGCTCCCAAAGGAAGAATGTTCACATCTCTTAATCAAACAGTGTACATTGAATAGCCTGTCTATATCAAGATCACAGAGCTGTTTTATTTTATAGATAATGGAAGCAGGATTTGAAGAAAGGCCTGCAACTGCATTTGGTCCAACAATGCACCCTGGGGGCACCCCATAAGGGTTTCATTACTGCGATTCAAAACTGTTGGTTTGCAACATTGATAAATTGGATCTAAAAAGCAGAAGCCATTTTGGATGAATGTTACCAGTCATGTTATAGACTCTCTGGACTCATCAGCATGACATTTGAAATATAATATAGAGAGTTGGGTTGTAATAGATCACAAAAAAACAAACAAACAATAAAACTTTTCAGATCAGGTCAGTTTTTGAGCACAGGTTAGATAATGGCTTTTGATCAGAAATGGGAGAACACTTTTCTGGTCATGTAGTGGAACTTGTTTTTAGGGCTTGTATCGGGTCACGTTTTTTTGGTCATAGATTGGATCAGGGTTTTGGTCATGGATTGGATTGAAAACAAATTGAAATGTGTTTTTTAGAAATGGATTGGATCATATTTTTGGTCATGGATCATATCACATTTTTTTGTCATAGGTCAGATCCTGTTTTTTTGGTCATGGATCATATCACGTTTTTTAAATCATAGATTAGATAACAGTTTTGTGATTAGATCACAGATCACACATGGGATCATGGTTTTGGTCAGGAATTGTGGTTTTTGGTCATGGATTGGATCACATTTTTCGTCACGAATCAAATTGCGGATTTGATCAAAATCATGTGCCGGACAATGTTTTTTGGTTATCCAAACAATATACAGCACAGACCAAAAGTTTGGACACACCTTCTCATTCAAAGAGTTTGAATTTGTATTATGGCAAGAAAAAAGCAGCTAAGTGAAGAAAAAAACGAGTGGCCATCATTACTTTAAGAAATGAAGGTCAGTCAGTCTGAAAAATTGGGAAAACTTTGAAAGTGTCACAAAAACCATCAAGCGCTACAAAGAAACTGGCTCACATGCGGACCGACCCTGGAAAGGAAGACCAAGAGTCACCTCTGCTGCGGAGGATAAGTTCATCCGAGTCACCAGCCTCAGAAATCACAGGTTAACAGCAGCTCAGATCAGAGAGCAGGTCAATGCCACACAGAGTTCTAGCAGCAGACACATCTCTAGAACAACTGTTAAGAGGAGACTGTGTGAATCAGGCCTTCATGGTAGAATATCTGCTAGGAAACCACTGCTAAGGACAGGCAACAAGCAGAAGAGATGTGTTTGGGCTAAAGAACACAATAAAGAACACAATAAAGAAAACTCTTTGAATGAGAAGGTGTGTCCAAACTTTTGGTCTGTACTGTAGATTGGATTGTGCTTTTGGTCACGGATCAAAACGTTTCGGTAAATGATTGGATAATTTTGGATCAGCAAAAAAGGGTGAATTTTGCTTTTCATTTTTCACTTATGGAACAATAAGAATGAAAGAATGTCTTGAATGAAAACAACTTTAAATATATGGATTTACTTCTTTGAACAATCACAAAAATATTAAATAAATAAATAAATAAAACAAATCTTTCTGCTTGACACGCGACAAATGAACCATAAATCCAGCCTGGGGAGTGAGTTTAATCTCAATGTTTCTTTTCCAATATAAAAGACCCAATCAGTGCTTACCATTTTCAGGCTTGTTGCCAGATTAAGCAGATTTTAAGCAATTTTGCTCCTGGCTTTTGGTTGTGCGCATATACACGTACTGATGTTATAATATTAAGTTTTTTTTATTTATATTTTTTTATTTGTGCCGAGCTGTGAAGAGAGATCAGCCCTGGTCCGTAGTTAGCATCATGCCAAGCCCTGCAGGTTATTAATATTGTATATAAAACTCAAAGTCTATTTCATCTCACTGTAAACACTACATATAGATAAAATGTGAAATAAATCTGAGCGTTACGAAACTTTAAACTTAACCGAGACTTGGAAGTACGCTAAGTAAGGATTAGCCCGAGACGCTCGTTAGAGGAAGAAAATCACAGAATAATTTAAGAAATACAGTACGTGATCTTGAAGTGATTGGATTTAAAAAAAAAAAAAAAAAAAACAGGCTTTGATTGAAACAAGGCTCTTCTTATCAGGCACTGTTGTCTGCTCTGTGTACTTTAAAGTGCTTTGAAACCAGTTAAGTACTTCAGGTTAAAGAGCCCATTAGTCACAAATGGAGTCTCTGCAGCCATTAGCATTTTCTTTCTCCCATCTTCTTTCTTTTCTTTTGTGCTCGTCGTGAAAAAAATATCTGTCTAATTCTTCATCTATGTCGCAAGTCCACAAAGTAAACACCGTCTCGACGACGTCACGCCGATAAACATACGCACGCACATTTCCCTGTCCTTACGTCCTCCGCTCAAAACAGAGGACGCGGAGGGAACAAAGTCTCGAACAGCCTGTAAATGCGGCCATTTAGAGAAACCTGAGTCGCCGTAATAGCTTCATTATTGTTCATTAGCGGAGAAGGAGAGCGCTGGGTGCCTGAGACGGATGAAAAGATGACTGTTGTTTTTTTTTTTCCTCCCCTAATGCACTGATGACAAAAGGGCCTAAAATCCACTGTAACACACACGTCAATTACACAATTATGTCATGTCACCTACACAGTTTCTGAATCATAACAAGCGCTAATTCCGGCATCACGTTTTTGCCTGACGTGCCAAGGGTTTCGATTGTTCAGCGCGCTAATCAAGAACTCCGCAAAGTGTCGTAAACACAAAGCCGCGATCTGTGAGTCGGTGTTACAGATTGTCACGACGTCCCGCGAGTGTAAAGTGGTAAAAAAAAAAGGGAAGGGATGGGTAACAGCTTGTCTCTGGGCTGTATTCCTGCTCCATTTCGGATAATCAAAGACCAAAACCCAGGGGCTCTCCTCGGTGCTCATTTTCAAATACTCACCTACAGTATCCTGCGCCTCTCTCTCTCTCCCTGAAACACGGCGGCTCTCTGAGCAAGCAGAGGAAAAAACGCTGCTCTGACTGACAGCTGGAAGTACGGCAACACAGTTTCAGCCATATTTTCATACCAAGAAAAACATTCCGTGCTGGAGTGGTGTGAGATTTTGCAGTATGGTTCGTTTTTTCTTGGGACTTTAAACGAGTGTGAATGCATGGAGTCCAACTTTTTAGAACGTAGCGGGCACAAGGTAACACTTGATCATGACACGCTCTAAGAAGAAATTCAACTAATGGAGTTGAACTTCCCTGCATAATTTTTTTGTCTCTCAATACAAGTCTGTTTAAGTCAAACAGGGACTTGTAATGAAATTTCTGATTAATGAACACGTGAACCTGATTTGCATTTACAGAAATACGGTGATGAGACTCACAGCAAAACGTCTGATCCTTGAAAGTCTACAAATAAGCCACCTGCGGAAGAGACATATCTGTCTGTGGGAACTGTACACACAATCCTTCACCAACATCACTTGCACATTACAGGACCTCGACTCGGATTTACAGCCACATCCTGACCTCGCTCCAAGCCATTTTCATATTACAGGAGTTCCTGGGAAGCCAGAGTTTCAGACATGAAGCAGGCAGACGGATTAAGGTACTTTTGAAGACTGATCATCTGTGAAACTTGCTGAAGCCATGAAGACATAAGGATGGACATTGCTATTAAAGATCTAGTCACTCCACTGAACATGGTAGACCTGTCCACCGTTTGACATCAGAACTTGGGTAGATTTTGTTCATCGAAAAAAATCAGCACTCCTTCCCAGCAGGGAGGCATTCGACTTCCCCATCTTTGGTGCTCAGCCCTGTTCTGCCTGCTTGTTCCATGACTAGCTGTCAAGAACAACCTGACCCCGATGACCTCCCCATCTCCCCACCTCCCCACCGGCACGTCCATTGAGCGAGCAGTAGGGACTACAGAGGAAGTATCAGGTTTTAACCCATGGCCATTAAAGGCAACGCAGAAAGACGATTATTAATCTTGAGGTTAGACGGGGGAGGGGCGGGGGGATTTTGGGGAAGCGATATGGATGGAGACACGAACACGATTACATTTTCCATCTTCAGAATGGCGCTGCTTAATCTGTCCTGCGGGATGCCCCTGAGGGCTAATGGGATAATATAAACTTTGACTTCATTTTGTATAAAGAGGTTAAAGAGAGGTTGGGAGGGAGAGCTTTTTTTTTTTTTTTCTTATTTCGCTTTAAGTAAGCAAGAAAGAAAATTAATTGCCAAAGTCATTCAATAATGAGTGATCCAGAATCTTGGAACGATGAAAACTCGACCTTGAAACACATCAAATATGTTTTACACGTGATGTGTTTAGAGACGTGGCTCGGGTTCGATTACTTTGGAAGAAGATCTGCCTGAACAGAATGTGTTTTTAATTAGAGATCAAGTAAAGGATCAACACAGGAATACAGGCCAAACAAGACAGTGAAATAAGTTAGAACTCTGAATGCTACAAAATAAAAAGAAAAAAAATGTGTATGCAAATCATTCAAAGTGGATTCTTTAAGTTTTTCCTTTAAATTGAACTATTGTTTATTCTTTTCGTCGCCGAGACACAAGCGAGACACTCATTCTTTACTCGGGGCATATTGGTATGCTATGCAAGATGTGCAGCACAAACCCTATATGCCTTACAATACACAACAACCCTGGCACACACCCACAGATTGTTTCTTTTTTCCTCTTTCGATGCTATCTTCGATCCTCGCTTTCCCCATTGTTTGGAAGCCAGAGCGTGGCGGGGGAAAAAAAAAAGAAAAAGAAACAAAAAAGTGAGCCTCCGTACCTTTATCTCAAAAGTGCATCTATTCTCTTTTCAATTTTCTCTCCTTCCACTACTGACATTTGTCTTTTCTGGACCTGGCAGAAGAAAAAAAAAAATTCTATCATGGACCAGATCAATTTGTGATGTGTCGTGGCAGGGACGTGGAACAGCCTCGTGCACTCTTTAGATCAATACATCTGGACGATGCAGGGACATCAGGAGGAAATGGACATCTGGGGAGGAGAAATGTTTTCCTTTCCCTTGCGCATCTCAGGCGGCGTGGCCGCAGGGACGGGCTTCATCATGCCCGTCTGACGCCACTGAGATAAATACATTTTTAATGGGAGGAAAGAGCGGAAATGTTGGTGGTGTTGAGGATAGTCATTAGCGCAGATGGAAGATCAATCTCAGAGGACGTGTCGCAGAAGTGGGTGGGGGGGGGAGCGTCTGGACTTCTGTTTTCTATTTCAGACCCAGGTGCGTCCCATGCCAGCGGATATCGAGAAGACAGATAGAAGACGACCTGGATCTCAGGTTTCGCAAACCGGCAGCGTAACTCTGGCGCGACGCTAGGAGCGATGCGTAATGGAAGAGATGCTCGGGACAAATGCTCGACTGAGAGTGACGCTTAGAGCATAAATAAAAAACATTGTAGGCATGGGAGCAGTACTGGGCTCTACCCTGGAAGCAATGCAGAACGAGAGGACTTGGAGCGATGCATAAATAAATAAGAGAACTGTTCGGTGTGTGAATTCAGCGGAGAGGAGGGTGTAGACGGGGGCTCTCATTTATCAAACCGGGTCCGGGCGAATTTATGTTAAAAATCCTTCACAGGAGAATTTACACAAGAACTATTCATAAAAATCAAGTTCACTCAATGAATTACTTTCTGTAGCTGTTGCTCAGACTG
Source organism: Clarias fuscus (assembly GCA_030347435.1). NCBI lineage: Eukaryota > Metazoa > Chordata > Actinopteri > Siluriformes > Clariidae > Clarias > Clarias fuscus. The sequence continues at coordinate 20,582,419 of CM059212.1, read as the reverse complement.
TGTACTGTAAGTTTATGCACTAGGGTGACATTTTAAATAGTCTACTTCAATAATTTAACTGAATTTTATAACTGGATTTTATATTTGTGTCACGTTGTCAAGTACAATCAATTATTTACTTTAATTACACACCCATTTAATTACCATTTTGTAAAACCTGATGCATATTTTAGAGAAAGAAATACAAAACAAATCCACACAAACATGAATAAGACTAGCTGTTCAATTTAGACAAAATTCAGGGTCGAGGGTTTGATTTCCGCCTCAGGTCTGTGTGCGTGGTGTTTTTGTATGCTCTCCCCGCGCTTTGTACTCTGGTTTCCTCCGACAGTCCAAAAACATGTAGATTAGTGTCCACAAATTGAACGTAGTGTGTGTGTGTGTGTGTGTGTGTGTGTGTGTGTGTGTGTGTGTGTGTGTGTGTGTGTGTGTGCCCTGAGATGGACTGGAAGCCTGTCCAGGGTGTATCCTGCCTCGTGCCCAAAGTCTACTGTGATAGGCTTCGGGCTTCCTGGGACCCTGTACAGGATAAAGCGGTATGTAGAAGGAGTGATTTAATTAACTAATGATTTCCTTATCAAAGGAAATAGAGTAACATTAGTGCGTACTGTACGTGGGAAGGATGCATTTTTATTGCTTTTAGAAATGTAATAGAAATGCATCATATGGCATGGCAGGGTATGTCAGAGAAAAAAATATTTGGTCACACCAAATATTAATAGCTTACATTCATACCGGTATTTATATAATTGCTTAAACAAACATTAAAAACACTGATGTGAAGCGGATAATATTGATAATCTCGTTACAATAGCACCTGTCAAGTGATGTGATAAATTAGCCAGCGAGTGAACACTCTGTTGTCAAAGGTGATGTGTTGGAAGCAGGAAGAATGGGCAAGCATAAAGGTCTGAGAGACTTGGACAAGAGACAAATTGTCGTGGCTAGACGACTGGGTGGCTAGACGACTCTGTAGGTTCGTGGGGTGTTCCTGGGATGTGGTGGTTAGTACCTAGCAAAGTGTTCCAGGGAAGGAAAATCAGTGAACCAGTGACGAGGACATTGATACATTTGGAATGAGAAGACTGTCTAGTCTGGTCCAGCCCCACAGAAGACCTATTGTAGCATGATAGCATAAATGTTGTTGAAAGGAGTCAGAATGCACAGTGCATCGCAGTTTGTTGTGTATGGGGATGAGTAGACTAGCATGCTAACCCATGCCTACAATGGGCAAGTGAGCATCAAAACTGGACCACAGCGCAATGCAAGAAGGTGGCCTGGTCTAATGAATCAGTAAGTGAGGAAGAGATGGCAGAGGGATGCACTATGGGAAGAAGGCAAACTACAGTAGCTGAGGCAGTGGGATGCTCTGGGCAATATTCTGCTGGGAAAACTTGATTCCTGCCATACATTACGTTTACAAGTACAACCAACCCAAACATTTGGTACACTTCATGGAAATGGTGTCCCCTGATGGCAGTGGCGTCTTTTAGTTCGGGAAAACAGTTCGGGAAAGGTTTGAGGAACACGACAAGAGGTGGACAAGAGGAAGGTGTTGACCGCGGCCTCAAAATTCTCCAGACCTGAATCTGATTGGGCGTCTCGTCACGTGATTCAAATTCTCCATATTTATCTTCTTTAAAAGATAAAACAATCTACCTTTTAAGGACCCCATGAGGGGTTAACTAACAAATTTTAGAATGTCAAGTCACAGGATGACGTCAGGGTTTCTCAGAGCCTGAACGTAGATCTATGTATGTGATTAGCTATGAGGATGTAAATCACTCCTGATGTTTCTTTTATATTAACGCCTCTCCTTATATAATGACATTCTGTTAATATCCCAAAAAAGAGAGCAGAATTCAGAGATTACGCCGCTGCTGCTGTAATCTCCCCGTTGACCCCCCATCTCTCCTTCTCCTCAGTCTCAATTCTGCGTTATCTGGAGAGGAAGATCGAGGGAGGTCTTTTCTAATTTACACAATAACAATCGTTTGCCAGCTGGAGCGTGAGGTTAATCTGGTGAGGAAAAAGCCGAGGCGATGGCAAGGCAGGGAACGGCAGCCAGACGTGATGGAAAGCTTTAGTGAGGCATGCCAGTGCTGAATGCTCTTTTACAACCGCAGAGTACCCTTATCCTGTCTTCCGTTTCAGACAGAACCTTGCTGCAAAGAACTGCATTCGAGAGATAAAGTGTATGACAAAGCATAAAGAATTCCACAAGGACAAGTTCATGTGAAAAGGCTGGATTGGGGCACAGACTCCACAGGGAACGTGCTTCATATGGTGCAAATAAAATAAAAAAAACCTTCAACTTCAAGCAAGTTAATTTTAAGTCATTCTTTTACTTGTCTTGGTCCCTTGATCGCAAATTATTTATTTACCAATGATCGCTAAACTGTCCCAGTGCTCCCAATATATTGTAAGCATGTTCTAAATTTGGTGCCCCAGTATGGTCAAATGATTCACTGGACAACGCTCTGTCAAAATACACTTCATATTTAATCAGTAATAAAACAGGCAGCATATGGTGGTGTAGCAGTTAGCACTGTGGCCTCGCACCACCAAGGTTGAAGGTTCGAATCCTGACGATTTGCGTTCAGTGTGCATGTTGCTTATTACAGTAGGTTTCTTCCAGGTTCTCTGGATTCCTCTAACCGTACAAAGACATGCTGGTTAGGCTAATTGGCATTCCCAAATTGCACGTAGTGCATGAATGAGCATATGAATGTTGACTGGAGGTCCTATCCAGTCAAAAAAAAAGGGAATGAATACAATGGTCACCATTGGCATTCACGGTCCCTAGTCAGTCTATAGCGGTTCCTAGATGAATGATGAATGGTGGTGTAGGAGTTAGCACTGTCGCCTTGCACCTCCATGGTCAAGGGTTTGAATCTTTGCTCGTTGTTTGCTTGGTGGGTTTCTTCCGGGTTCTCCGGCTTCTACCAACCATGTCAAGAGTTGGAGTAGGCTTATTAGGGTTTCCAAATTGCCTGTTTTATGTGAGTGTATTGTGCGTGCTTGTGCCCTGAGATGGACCTGTCCAGGGTGTACCCACCCGCTTACTGCCCCAAATCCCCTGAGAGTGGCTTCAGGCCTCCTGTGTCTATGTATAGGATAAGTGCATGACAGAGACAGTGAATGAGTGATAATAAATGAATATTTAATTTCTAATTAATAAAACATTTTCTAATTTGATAATAGACTTATCTAATTTCCATTTGGGATCCATTTCCCGAAGCGAGATCCTCATGACGCACAAATGAGGACAGGCACCCCAAATTTACCCCCAGGGTGCCAATACTTTAACTCTAGAGCTAGTTTATTTTTTCATGTTGTTATTTGTTCCACCAGGATTTTTTCCCCTAAAATAATTGGCGCCAAAAACAATTAGCTGAATCTGCATGTCTGTGGAATGTGGGAGGAAACCGGAGTACCAGGAGGAAACCCACCAAGCACGGGGAGAACAAGCACACTCCATGCAATCAGACCGAATCGAACCCTCGACCCATGAGACCAGTATGTGGTTATAATCTTTCTTAGAGACAATGATATACTCCAATACAGGTGACTTTTTGTGACACGTGCACGTCTTTTTGCGTCTTTGCTTAGCTTGAAATAAATGTTTACTTCTGTTTTATATAAGAATGGAAATTAATTAACTGTATAATATATAATAACTTGTGTATGTTTTTTTTTTTCATTTCAAACTTCTGACTATTCATCACTGCTACTAATGATTCTCATTTGTTTTTCATCACACCGCTTTGAACAGTTAATTATACAGCACACTCATTTAAAAAAAAAAAGAAAGAAAGAAAAAAAGACAGCTCTGCTCTACCCTGTGGAACAACAGAAGCAGGTGGTGAGTGATCCCTTGATATATTTATTCGCACATTTCTACATTTCACCTGCAGCCTGCACATTAACACCGAGTCTGACACCATGCGAGAGTGAAAGGGCTGGGAGAAGCTCCAGAATAAAGCAGCTTTGTGCTTGGAGAAAAAAAAAAAAAAAAAAATTCTTTCCAAAAAATATTCTTGGTGAATGTTTTTATTTAATTTAATTTTTTTTATGGAGAAAACATGAACTTTTGACATTTCGGAAGCTCTAAAGTATAATTATATTTTCATGCCGGCACAAATTCCTCAGTTTTTAAGAAACGGTGCGTTATTTACAGTCAGTTTAATTAAAATAAAAAAGCTTTTAAAAAGCTGAAATTCTCTTGAAACTTTATAAATTTAGTAGTTCAACCCCACAGTTTTTATTCCTTTATTATACATAAAAAACGTTTTTTTTTTTTTTTTTTTTTTTAATATAAACTCGGCTTTAAAGCAAAAATTGAAGTTTCTTTAATTGGTCATTTCTACTTGTTTCTACAAACACAAACAAACTAAAACAAAATTCACATCCCTGACCTGACACGCCGTCTTGTTAAGCTCACATTAAGCATTAAAACCTCTTCTCATATTTTTGTCATTTTGTTCTCAACTACAAATGAAACGGCATGAGCTCAAGCACAAACATCATCCTTTCTTTGATTTGTTCCTTTCTCTCCTCCCCGTTCTGTTGAAAGTACTTCACATTCGATTACGTACACCTGTTATACACACAGGCCTTGCTGTCAGCTTTTCCCCAAAGCTCTTCCTGATCTATTGCGTCTTCTAGTAGCCTCTTAAATCGCCAGCCTTCGTCTTTCGAAAGCTTGACCGGCACGGCAACAATAACCGTGCTAGAGCGGTCAATTGCACGGTGACACACATTTCAGCAAATACGCGGCTCGCTCCGGAACCTCCAGATCCGCTGTTACTAGCGATGACATGAAGCTTTATTCGTGATACTGAAGGTTATTCAGTTTGTGGTTTTGATGGCAGGACTGAACATACAGTAATGTCAGAGTTAATCGAGATTTACCCCGCGCACTGGTAAACTTCACCGGAGACTGGCAGTGAAGGAAGAGAGATAGATAGAGAGAGAGCACAAGATTTTCTCAGAGAGGAATAAGGATGTGAGTGGCCCTCCCCTCTCACTCTTCCTCCCAGTAGGGAACTGAGAAGAACTTTCCTATGAAATGGAGATCCAACCGAGGTGTGTGTTGCCACGGCAACAGACAAAGTTCCTGACTCCAGTCCCGGTCGAATTCCCAAATGATGTGGGGATGGATTGTCGGAGAGGATGGAGAATCACACGACCATAAGAACCACATCTGCACGGGTATCAAGGAGCGTGCACAACTTACTATTTAACCTAAATGTGGTTTGGTGGCCTGTAGTTCTGTAAAGCGACTATGGAGCTCATGTTAAGAGAAGTTTATCATCATACACTTGCTCCATAGAGTGTCAGACTGATTCCTGTATCATTATTATGATATTATTGTTATTGTATGGTTCCTGATGCAATTCACTCACTTACTCGCTCACTCGCTCACTCACTCACTTATCGTCTATACCGCTTTATCCTGTATTCAGAATCGCGGGGGGCCTGGAGCCTATCCCAGAAGACTTACTGTAGGGCACGAGGCAGGGTACACCCTGGACAGGGTGCCAATCCATCTCAGGGCACACAATCAAACCCGGACCCTGGAGGTGCAACCACTACGCCACCGTGCCGCCCATGACACAATTCATCAATCGATAAATTAGCAAATATCTTTATGCTTGTTTTTTTTTCCTAAGAGTGACTTATTATGGATGTTTGAATACATTTTGGGAAGCTGTGTACATGTAAACTTCCTCCCCTTCCCTAAACGTTGTGCCATTTGGCGAAACAGAGAAAACTGCCAAAAGAAACAAACCTGCCATTTTTAATACCTAAAATAATCTGTTTTTATTTCATGCTTCTCCACCTTCTCCATGCGCTCTAGCACGAAAATGGTCTGCCTCTAAAGCTACGTTTACACTGTCAGTTAAATGTGACCCAATTCCGATTTTTTGTATGTGACACATACAGTATCGGATATCTCCTATGTCCGTGTAAACAGGAAAATAACGCATGCATTCCGATATTTCGAGATCGGTTTCAGGCGTCCTTCATATGTGGAAATAAATCAGATATAAATCAGATATGTGCTAATGCGATTGTCGTGTAAACAGACAGATCGGATTTTCTGAGGCATTGCGTTCTGTACGTCATTAAAACTGCGACTTCTTCGCGGTTTAATGACGTAATCAGGCACTGTTAATCCCAAATAGATGCGCCAGTGTGCGGTAGCCCGCACCTGTTGCAAGTCACCAGAGAGCAACCCCGAAACATCTCGCACCCGGAATTCCTTTGAATGGTTAAGGACACAATAAATGAAGCATATGCGCAGGCTGCAATGATGGCCCTTTTCCTCCTTCTCTGTTTCGCAAACTTTGCATATATCGCACAGCTAGCATCAAGCATATTTCACCTTCATCCATCTTGGCTAGTGTGTAGTGCAAGAACCTCCCTTTAAGTATGCACTATGTTTCAGATGGTATGGCAAGTGTAAACACTTGAATAGGATATGGGTCATAGTTGAAAGAACGTGTAAACAGAAAAATCAGATATAGGCAACAAATCAGAATTGAGACCTACAATGTAAATGGGGCTTTAGCCCCGCCCCCTGTCCTACTTTAATTTCATGATGCGTCCAGCTCTGGTTCTAACCAGTGGATACCCTCTCTCTGCGTGAGCGTGGTTGGGGCAAGAAATGGATGAAGAAACAAATTAGTCGGTGTCAATAACGGACTGCTGTAGGCTAAGCCTGGTTTAGCGTCTCACGGTGCTAAGTCAGCGCTCTCTAATAGTGCATCATGGGGGATCTTGGTAGTCGCTGACCTGCTTTGTGAAATGCAGCCTAATGCGTTTAAATGTGTTTATATTTGTATATTTGTTTATTTGTTTATATTCAAATGCATTTGTAAATTAATTGCGATATAAAGTTGTAACAGCGTTGATGTTTTCAGTGTTTATAAAAGGTGAATTGTTTTGATGCTTGTTTTTATGTTTGCTAATTATTTACTTATAAACAGTATTTAGATAATGTGTTATTTATCAATCAGATCTTCCTAAGAAACAGCTGGACTGATTACAGTAAGCACTTCATTCCTCCGTGTATTCTGATTCATACTGTCCATGCTTCACTGTAACAATGTAAACATTTGTACTAGTTTATCCAGTGCTTGTAATTCCCTCTGTTTGTAAGACAAAGGCAAAAAAACCCTGCTTCCGGTATCACAACCTACACGTTTCAACAATGTGGTACTACAATGTTTCCCTCCGCAGCAGAATAATGAGGAAAATGTGTCTTAAATAACGATGGTTACTTATTAGAGATAGAGATTATAAATGTATAGGAGGTTATAACAAAAGCCTATGTGAAGTATCTAAAAGAAGATCCATTCTTATAATTATGAACATGAACACAATGAAGGTTCCTTCAGCTTCGAAGGATGTAAACGAAGCTTTTATTTGTCGCATATACATTGTACAGGGCCAGAGCACAAGGTCAGAGATGAAAAACAGAGCAGGATGGATAAAGGCTTTGCTTAAGAGAACAGAACTGGCAGCTTGGTGGTGATGGGATGTGACCCCCCTGCCTTCTGATGAGTAACTCAACAAAGCCTTTACTGTTGAGCCACCATTTGTTCTAATGATCCTAAAACAAGGTGATATCCATCGTTTGTAGGTTATGTTACAGTGCCATGTTTAGTTTTGGTGTATGATGAGCTCAGCGTTGACTTTTTCAAAATCCTGACTAAAATGCATTTCTGACACAGTCTGTTTTTTTAAACCTAACAATTTCCTACTGAAAAAAGTCACTCAGTCACGTACTGAAACTCTCTTTTCTAAGATTTGCTCCCAGTCCTGAACAGGAGTAAACACAGCTTCTTGGAATAGCATAATGTTCTACTTCCTTTTATATTCTCTCTCTCTCTCTCTCTTTTGCTTTCTTAATCCACCCCCCACCTAACTCACCCCAAAAAAACCCCACACATGAATACATAAAATAGCTCAGGACACATGGAAACAAAACACGCGAATCCTGGTGCATACATAGCCTCAGCTCTGGCTGTGTTTTTTCATCACGCCGGGCTGCTACCTCACACCGCTCAGCGTTCAGAAGCTCAGCTTGGTGTTTCACACAAACATCAGCAACTGATGAATAATTCAGCTCACGGCGTTGTGCTCTGGCGACATTAGGTGCGGTTACATATCCATTTAGATGAAAAGCAGAAAGAGAGCTGTTACGGAAGAATAAAAAATTAGCGACACTTGCAGAATTGTAATCTTAATTTAAGTCCCCGCGCAAGGCAAATTGGTTGTGACGCTGTTCGCTGCAGAATGCCGAATAGCCCCTACCTCATTGCGGATCAATTAACATTTGATTCGGGTGACATTTAGCTTTAAGAGCCCTTGCTAATTAGCGTCACAGGGCCATTAGCTTAGCTGAGAAAAAGTGGCTACAGATGCCTGATAGAGCACAAGCTGTAGCAAGCGGGTCATTCGGGGCTGGGATAATGCACGTGCCCACTTAGCCTAGCAGAAGTGGGAGGGGGTGTGTAGCTAGCGTGCCTGTATGCTAGCCCTGGCATTTCCAAACGCTACGGCTGACTGAGCAGCAGCAGAAGAGCAGGTTAGTGCTGTTACCTGCAGAGCTACGATGAGAGCTCTCATTACCGTAAAGCTGTGATGTTTTTCTCTCTTCTTTTTTCCAGGACTATTATCCAAACTGAACACACAAAGACACTCACTGGAATAATAGTGCAGTCACACCTCTGGTAAGAGTCCTATCGTTTGGTCTGATGGAGAGAGAAAATAAAGCGTCAAAGAGGCTCCCCAGTTTTCCTTTTCAATTTGGTGGAAATGGGAGTTCGGAATTGCGCGTGGAGTAGCTTTTAAAGCAGGGAAATGGGTCACAAAAGGATATTTCAATACCACGACCTAAATAGGTTTTTGCACCGGTGTTCGATTTTGAACAAATGCCAAGCCTTACAATTGAATTAAATCGCTAAACAGGTCGCTACTGAAGTCTGCTTTTGACACAGGTTTCTTTGATAAAACCAATGAAGTAGAAATGTTTCTCAGAATTATGATTACCTATCTCTATCATTTCACAGTGACCAAAATCAATAGTCTAAGCGCTGATTTGCTGTATACATTTGTGTAGAAAAAAAAAAGACACAGGATTTATGGGTTGAAGAGGGTTGGCGGTGATGAAAAACAATCCGAAAGCTTATCATGGAATATATGTACAGACATAAAGTATGTCAGTATTCCACTACAAAAATAAAAGTTATAGAATAATATTATATTATATAAGCGACAACTTTTTAGACAAAAAAAAAATGAAAGCCCACCACATAACCGGATCCAGCAAGCCCCATGACCGGGCCTCCAAACTACCCAGATCCCAAAGTATCCACCGCCAACAACCCCAGTGAGGCACCAGACCTGCCCAGCCCATGACACAAGGGGAACCTATCCAGTACTGTAATGCTAAGACTGATTGTGGTAAAAACAATTACGCAGGTCTCATCTCAACCTTTTATGAACCCATCTCTGTTCTGTAAGCTCTACATTAATTAGAATTTCCCTTTCCTCACTGGAAAAACAAGGCCCCAACCTGTTCCAGCATCACAGTAACCCTGGACACAAAGCGAGCTCCATGAGGAACAAAGTTTGGAGTGGAAAACTGTCCTGGAGTGTCCTGCACAGAGCCCTGACCTCAATCCTTCTAATTACTTTTGGGATCAACTGGATCAGCGGCTTCACCCAGACTTCCTCCTCCAACCTCAGTGGCTGACCTCTTGTATTTGAGTGACCACAAATCCCCAAAGTCATACTCCAAAATCTAGTGGAAGAGCCCTTCCAGAAGAGCGGTACACAGAAACAGACATGTAGTGAGAACAGCGGAGTAGCGTTTGAACAGAAAAGTGAGGTTGGTTGTCGTTACCAAAACCAAAAATCTTTACACAATCTCTCCAGTTGCCTTTGAAAAGACTTTAAAAAGCAAATTCTGAACAGTACAAAGATAACAAAACATCTCATAGGAATCTAAAAATCTTTACCAACTCAGTGAGTGCATCGAGCTACGGGACAACACTGTGAATGTGAACATTTTTAGAGGTCAATCTCTAAAGACCTTTCAGTAGATATATCTGAAAACGTATGTTTAAAAGAACTTTTGATTTTTATTATTTTTTTGCTTATTGGCATATTTAAGCTCAAGGGCCAATCTTTGGGATTCAAGCGGCACTTCAATCCTAGCATATCTCCAAGTATATGTGTGTACTTTTTCCAAACTCCTTATCGAATTTTGTCTTGTCGACACTCCACCATTTGGCTCTGATGTGCCAAGTACTGTAGCTCTCACAAAGCCAGACAAACACTCTTGGGCTTTACCATTTGTCAGATTTTTTTCCTCTTGGGAATGGCGCATGACCTAGTTCCAAACATCCAGAAGTACAGTAAAATAAAATCCACCCCCAACCTTTCCGCCCTTCCCTATGACAGGTTTCGCTTTCTAATGTCTGGGCTTGGCCTTTTCAAAGAAGACATTCGTAGATCAGTTTAAATGGTCTGGCGTCTGTCTGAAGACAGACCTGACAGGCACCAAATGTCAGCAGGATGGCGATAAGGGTGAAGGAGGAGATTTTCATCTGATCTGTGGATCCTCTTGCGCAGAAGGCTACTGTTGACCCGATGAAGAGATCACAGGTGGCAGCAGGGGAGGGATGCACCGGGTTTGAAATAAGAGGTTGAACTGAGGCTTTGGTGCTCTGGTGAATAAAATAGATGGGTTGCTGCCTGATATTCGGACAAGTATGATGTGCCTTGGGAGATTTCTTTGTTCTGGTATCTTGCTGGCACTTTGCTGGTCTTGATGCAGAGTTCGCCTGAGATGACAGCAATATAAATGAAATAGTCTGAACAAGGTCAAATGGAGACTAGTTTATGTACACTAAGGGCACTTGTTTAGGGGGAGGTTTCAGAATATAGTAGAATGGATTTAAGGCAAATAAAGACACCTTGCCAATAACAGCACATCTGACCATGTTTTATTCCTTAAACAGCCTCACTGGTTGAAAAGACCTACTTTGAGCATTCTGAGCATTTTATGCATTTACTCAATTTGCAACCGCTAACATTTCAGCCCCTGGTGATTTCTTGAGGATGCTAATACACAGAAATGCATTTATTGGCTTTTATTTTTTTATTCTAGCCAGAGCCATACATCTTAATATTGTACTGTACACCAGATTTGGGGCAATAATGCAGAGGATTGGGGAGCACAGAGTAATTATCCCAATTCAAATCCAAGGAGAACGCAATGAGGCGTTGGTTTAATTTGCAATTCCTTACCGTGATATGACAAACAGATTATATTTAATAGCAAACTAACAGACCCATAGCCATTTGGCGAAATACTCAGTTTGTCCAAGCAACCATGTGACGCCAGGTTGGACGCTGGGGAAAAAATGTGATTAATTAACCATTAATCATGTGTAGCTGGCACATTTTTGGTACTGTAGCATTTCTGCACAGATCGTTAACTAGCATTATAAGCGTCAGGAATTGTATTGTACGTTGGACTACATGGCGTGCTGAAACCTGACTTTGGCGTGTGACAGAATAACAAATGTTTTATATCTGTAGAGGTTCAGGCATGAATAACTGGAGTGCCGCCGTTCAGTCTGGTACAAGGTTAACATTTTAGTTTGAAAGCAAGTATCTACAGTAGCTGTGCTCTTGGAATGAAAACGGTGAATGAATAGATTAGCAATAAATGTGCAAATCAGACCTTTACACACAAAAGGACAGCGTGAAATTCTCACTCTGAGGAATCCTGCTGAGAGAATTCTGTAGCCAGGGTCAGGTGGCAAGGATGGACTGGAGGAAAACACAAGAGGGGATCCCTTTTGTTCATAAATCTGCCAAATGAAGCCATTAATCAATGATTCACGGGCAGTTTTGAAGGAGTACAGGGATCTATTGAAATTTTAAACAAGAATCGGAAAGAGAAATTCAACATGCTGCAAATACAATACAGGTAGGTCTGAAGGTATGAAGAGAGAAAGATACCACAAGGATTCGGCTGTAAGCGGCGCTAGCCGATTTTCTGCTGTCAATCACGACGGAGCCATTTGCATTCCTAAAGAAATTCCATCCATTTCCCTGAGGAGACAGCCCCGCTCTTATCAGCTGTGATCTGACAGTTCACAAAATACTCAGAGAGAGAGAAAAAAAAAAGAGACAGACAGAGGGGGAGAAAATAGTACGAGCACAGAGGATGGGCCCGGGCATAAAGCGCTTTTGTTCCTTGAGAAACGATAAGCCGCATTAATGTGAAAATATGATGGAGGACATTCATTAAACGAGAGACGAAGACAGAACTGAAAGAGACGGGAAGAGAAATTTAGAAATAGGCAGACAACAAAAAAAGGAAGTAAAAAAAAAAAGAATTGAAGAATTGCACATTTTAATTACATCGGAGTTGAGTATGGGAAAATATGGCGGGCAAAATCCAGTCGCGCACTGACGCTGACTCATGAACTTGTATGGCGTGAAACATGAATAAAAAAATATAGCATAATACTGGTAAAATTATAGTAATTAGAACGTAGCTAGCAGAAATGTCGCTAGTGCTAACAGCGGGGGTTTGCATGATTAAAGCTGTGCGCTAGTGACCATGCAAGCTAACACAGTGAGAGATGCCAAAAATAAAATAACAATAAGACCAGATGTTAGAGTACTGTTTTCTTAAATGTAAGAAAAAACCTACTCCGTGGCTGCAAACCCATATGACATTTTATCATGGTAGGTCACAAGATACTTTTACAGTATATATTATTGTCTATAGTGCCATGGTATTTTTGGCAGTATCATGATACATATTTGCTTATATACAGTAGTACTATAATATGGTACACGGTTCTACCACGTAAAGTAGTATGGTACTAAAGAACACTAACTACGATACTGTCGAAAATTTGTTATACATGTTTAGGTACCATAATGGTAATATTTAAATTGTACAGCTAGTGTATATTTAATATTAATATAATATTATTACATGCAGTAATACGGTAGAGTGCTAACCACTAAACTACCATGCCGCCATGTAGAAACATACCATATACAGTAGTAATATGTATGTACAGTACTGTAAGTCACATATACTATATACAGTACCATAGTACATTACAATTTCTCATGGCATGTGTTTATCATGCTTTAGGATACAATGTCATAGAAATACATTCTTGCTTTTATACGATAAATTTTTCCGGTAGCTCAGTTACAGTTTGTTGTAACATTTATGTACCTTTCTAAATAGTTAGCATTAATGGCTAAGTACATGATGATAGTGTGATGTAAGTCATATGGTGTCTTTTCTCAGTAATTTTCCCGCATATCTGAGGTAAATGTTGACATGTGCTATAATTCTATCTAGTTTTCATTGACGTTAAACCTTTACTTTGTCTATATCACTTGGATAGTATTGTTCTGTATGTACTGTACATTACTGGGTAAAGCTGCATCGTGTGTTATGCTACATTCATATTAGATTCAGCGAAATAATACATTGTATAAAATGTCATATCATTTTTAAGAGGTCACTGCTTTAGTCAAAAAAAAAAAAAGAAAAAGAAAAAGAAAAGATATACTGGACTTATTTTTCTGAATTCTGCGAGCGGCCATAAATATGGATAATGGAGTCTCCAGACAGCTGGCAGTTTAGCAGGACTCGACAATTGACGTTTTATCAGTGAATGTTACACAATTAGGCTAATTAATTAGCAAGCTGGCGTTGCAAGGCTCAGCTGTGATTAATAAATAAATGTACTGTTGGTCTCATGGAGAATAAATAACTGCTTGAAACAGGGAAAATCATCTGTTAATAACGCAAAGCACTAAAAAGCAAGCTTGGACCGAGACACGAAGTCTATACATAAAATATATATATATTTTTTTTCGTGATTAGTCGTGATTTTATGCTAAGAAATATTATGTAAATTCACCTGTTTGAAGGACCGCAGTGTGTATCCTACCTCTTCAGATCTACAGGATAATGATCAGTGATGTTTCCATGGCAATGTAAATTACATTGTACACATGTATACAAGCGCATACCTCATTCTATACATATTTCTACATATATCGGTCTGCGTGTGATTACTGCTTCATTGCTTCCAGCTAATTTCAAAGCTACGCCGATTAGCATAGTTTGATATGGAGAGCCAGGTTCAGAACGTGCTTGCATTTAAACACTCAATTCACAGAGCTAGATTTAATTATAGTCAGGGTTGCTGTGAAGGCTAAACACATGTAAATAGCATTTTTGCATCACCTACATTTCTGAAATAGCGTTTACCCACCTCTGACTAGTGTTAACGCAGCTATAAAATTTGATAAAGTTATTCCTAGGATGGCGCCTAAACAGCTTGGGTTATTCATATTGTTTTGCCAGAACAGACTGTAGTGTGTTCTATATTGTACTGCTTAATCAGCATTTCCTGTACCCAGATTGTCTACTGTGACCAATCGCGTAGTCTCTTGTGTCAGTCTCTCTGTTGATTAGTTAAAGTTTGACCACATGGATATATGACGGGTTTTATAGCATGGGAATCTCCTCCTCCTGCCCATGCTGGCAAAAGACCTCAAATACAACATACTGAAGGTAAAAATAAAAAAAAACTTTGTATTTATCACATATGTTTGCATTGTGATCGCTAACGATTAGCATTTAGCTAGAGTCTATTGTCAGAGATATTACAAGAGGTGAGGTAAGATAACACTTTAACTGATCAACAGGCTGACACAAGACTGTGCCAGAGACTGCTCAAGAGCAAAGAGAGAGTTAAAATCTATATATGCAATAAAGTAATAAATAAAATAAAATAAAATACAGTAAAATAAAAATAAAAAAAGTAGGATGCAACAACCAAACAAGGTAGAACGCACCAACCGGTAGCAATAGAATAGCAGAACCAGATTCTAATATGAATTTACACAGCAACAATGACAAGTAATATTGCACATGATATTGCTAAATGATGCTACATATGATATTGTTAACTGATATTGTGCATGCTATTACACATGATTAGCAAAAATATATTGCATAGGATATTGCTAAATGATGTTGCACATGATTTTGCTAAGTTATATTGCACAATAACGAATTTGCACAATAATCCCAGAAGTCATGGCTCAAATGGTTAAGGCTGGGGGATACTGGGTAAACGATCGGAAGGTCAGGGGTTTGAGCCCCAGCACCGCCAAGTTGCCACTGTTGAGCCCTTGAGCCAGGCCCTTAACCCCATGTACTCCAGAGATGCTGTAACCTGGATGACTCTTCTCTCTGACCCCAGCTTCCTAACTGGGATATATGAAAAAAAAAAAATCACTTTGCTGTATGGTACATGTTACAAATAACTGAATTTTAAAAAAAAATATAATACTAGCTGTTAGGAACCTCCACCAGAGGTCACTGTTCATTTATGTCCGTAGTTTTTGTTGGTCGACTCAGTTTCCCAGAAGGCACCTCAGTCAGGTGATGAGTGCTCACCTGAACTGAGGTGGCTCATTAAAGTTTCTATAAATAGCAGTTTGTTCTGGGAAACTGGGTCGAGCATTGTTTGGTATGTTGTTTGTTTGTTTTGGTGTGTTTGTTTGTATACCGTCATGTGGGCATTCCTTTTTGTTTCTTTAAGTTTATATTTGGTTTATGTTTTGTAATCTTTGTTTTCAAGAGGGCTCTAGTTTTGTTTTCTGTAAGTTCCTTGTTCTGATGGATTCATGGAACTGCCTTGTTCAGTGTTTAGTTAGGCTGTGTCTCCTCCTGTGTAAGTACTGTTCTGTGTCTCCCCAGTGTCTGTTTAGTTTTGTGTAGCCACATGAGGGCCTAGCCGCTAGCAGGGTTAGCCGCTAGTAGGCCTTTAGCTGCTAGTAGGGTTAGCCGCTAGTAGGGTTAGCCTCCAGTAGGCTAGCCTCTAGTGAGATTGACTGCTAGTGGTTCTGGTCGCTAGTAGGTTAGCCGCTAGTTTGGAATAGCCTCATGTGTGCTTTGCTTCTTGTTTTCTGTTCCCCTATTAGGTCAGTACTAACCCGGTTAGCCACTAACTCCTTTAGATACTAACCTGGTTAGGTCAGCATTCAGTGTCCCCAGTATTCCATGTAGCTACTAACCTCACTAACCACTAACCCATCGGGTCTCTAGTCTCTGTGCTCCTGGTCCTGTCTCTACTCTCCAGCCCTGTCTCCTGTCTAGCCCTGTCTCGCCAGTCTCCTGTCTCCTGTCTAGCCCTGTCTCGCCAGTCTCCTGTCTAGCCCTGTCTCGCCAGTCTCCTATCTCACCAGTCTCTAGTTCCCCTATGTGTCTTTAGTTAGCTCCAGCTCCATGTTTCCTCATCCCCCCGTTCTCTGTGTCAGATCCCTGTGTCAGCTCCTGGTTCCCTGTGTCAGCTCCTAGTTCCCATGTCAGCTCCTGGTTCGCTGTGTTCAGTTCTTGTTCCTGTGTTTTTCCTGAGCCCTAGTCTTAGTTTACGTTTGTTGTTCTGGTTCCTTTGTTTGTCTGTTTTGAGTTTTGTAAATAAAGACTTTCTGTTTCAACAACCCCTCTGCCTTCATGCCTGCCTTACATGCCCACGGCAAGTACATCAGCCGGTCTAGCCAGTACCACCAGCTAGACCCATGACAACTAGCAAATTAGGAATAAATGTATTGTTAGTTAGTTCATTTCCCATGTCCCATAGTAAAACAGGTACTAATTTACCATCAGGACCTAAAACATATCTGCACATGTGCAGTTCCTCAAATGACGGCTGGTTCCTAAAGTGAGTCGATCGGTGCTATATTTATTTATAGTCACTTATATTTTTTTATTTGGGTAAAGGATTTGGGGAAATTTCATGATCACTGGTTTCTCCAAAGTATAATGTAAACAATTTTGCGAATCTAATTTGATTTATACATGACTGTAGCTAGTGCTAGCTACTCCCAACAAAGTTCGTCGCAAATAAATCTAAAAAAACAAAAATGGCAAAAATATTTCCAAAAATCTCTAAACCACCAACTAAAATACCAACGTTGTTCTTGAACCAGAAACTTGATTTAATATTGAGATCTTAATTACAAAACTTAAATATATAAAATAATATTAGACCGACCAGTTGAAAATGGCAGAAAAAAGTTTTTTATTTTGTTGTGAATAGTAAAAAAAAACTAGTTGTAATAGTTACAAGCTAATTTATAAAAATGAGATAATAGGAATACTGCCACTGTCAGTAGGGGGAGTAAGAGTGCAACACACACATACCACTGAGAGATTTATGGCCTGCCTGTCTGGTGATCAATGTCTCCCTTTGATTGGAGAATTTTGGTGTTTTTTTGTGGCTAGCCAGGCATAAATCACCAGAGAGTGCGGCTAGGGAGTGCCAGGGACAGCTTAGGAGCTACACACACACACACCTATACACACACACACAAACACAGGCACACACTTTCCCACTCATTGTTTTAAACATTCCATCATGTCCTTTATCTAACCCTCCCAAATTCTGTCTGATGTAGTACCACTAAGCACGCAGCTCACGTGGTGCTAAAAAGCGGTTGCTAATCAAACTGTCCATCAACGTTTGCACATGTTAAGCTGGTAATAATGACCAAATCACAGTCTGCTGACTTCAATGATGGGATTAGAGCATGTAAACCCAACCAGTGGGAGAAACTGTAGAAGACAGTTGTGGGGGAAAAAAAGAAAGAAAGAATGAAAGATAAAAAGACAGAACAGAGGATGTTGGGGGGTGGTGGAACTGTGAGGAATTTTTATTAGGTTGGTGGTTTAGCTACTGTAGATGTACAGTACTGTGTAAAAAAGTATGGAGACCTAGCCCCACTTCATTTCTTCATATTGTGCTTCCAAAGGACTAGACTTTCTTGTATTTTTTATATTTTTTTAGTGTTAAGGAATAGTTCTCCAGGCTTAGTTCTCCAGCTTTTGGAAAGTTTCTCATCTTCAGTCCGGCCTCTGTACTTGACCATTTTCAGAGAAGTATTTTTTATTTGTTAGGCCACACAGAAACCTCTTAACCACTCAATCATCTAATTTAAGGCATGAACCAGCGAGAAACGGGTGCAGATGATGACAGATGATCAATGCTGAATGCTGAGTGGTTGGAACAGACGAGAGGGGAAATGAGGCTGAGGCTGAGTTGTTACATAAACTACTAATTATAAAATGGTATCTTAAGGCACTGTCTTGCCTGTTGTGTAAAAGATTTCTTCCATTTCAAACTACATCGTGTAATTTAACTTTATTTATTGCGGAAAAGTGAGGAGTGGCTCAAGACATTTGCACGCTACTCCACAAGAGTTCTTTTTAGAAGTTTAAAAGATTTTTTCTTAGAAAGTGGATTCATCTGTTGCAGGGTTTAATGGTTTCTCCAGAAATACAAACCAAAGAATGCTTTAAGCATCTCTCTGTCTCTCTTCCTTTTGATAATTATGCACTTGAATGCTTGTTTAATGCTTGTTAATGATCACAACAGTAAAGCAATTATTAATCCCAAACAAACAAACAAACAAACAAACAAGCTCACTATGTGAGTGAATAAATAATTTTTAGTGTACAAGATGCAAGATTGTTGTTCTGATTTATTATCCTATTTTCTCTGTAGTTTTGATCATTTAAACGTAACTGATTAATACTTTTGCAAGTTATTATTAGGTCTTATTCTATCTTAACTTATTTTATCATATTTCTATAATCTGTGAACACTAGTTAATTGTAAATTCATGTTGAGTCCAAAAATCCTTTACTCAATGTACACTATAAATGAAAAATTCATCTATTGTTCATCTATTCTAGCTATTTTAAAATATATAGCACATATTGAGCAAGATTTATAAACACTCAGGGTTTAACAAGTGTGTTTTTTATTAAAGCATCCTGTACGATGGCACCCGAAGGGGGCTGCATGAGGAGATGAACAAGGTTTTTACAAAATAGTAATAAATTAAAACAATAAATTAAACAATCCTCCCTCTGGCCCGTTGGCTGGAAAGCAAACTCCAAATCTCTCTCTCTCTGACTCTCAGAGCGATGTGTTTTATAGCCCCAGCAGCCTCTCTGTCTTTCTGCAATGCTGCTAGATGAAAAATCAGGAGTGGATCCCTGCACGAGGACTATAAACCCTGTTTCTCCGAGCAGCTCATCATCCTCAGCCAAGCGCTGTACAGTGCAATAAATGTCACGCTATAAACAGTGAAGTATACAACCTTTCTATAAATGTTGTGACACTGGAAGCTGGATTGCCAGGAGCTATGCACTGGGAGCAGCGAGGCAGTGGTCTGAACAGCTTGTGTATGGCTCTTGATTGACCATCGGCCCATAATGACAATAAATCCATTCTGCCTACTTCCAGCAAACCGGCAACAGATGTGGGTCAGTGATGTGAGAGAGCCTATGCCTCGGCGCCAAATTACACTTCAACCAATTTATACTGTAGGACTATAGCGCAGTAAAATATATGTTAAAATTTACAATTTCATAATTTAAAGAGGGAAATGAACACATGTACGTTTTTAGGAAACTAGAACAATGCTCTTTTCTTAAAGGTGTACCACAGGGCTCAGTATTGGGCCAAAGGTTATTACTATTTTATTTTGGTGTTATAATGATTTCAAAACTAAAATTGGATCGTTTTGTGAGCTATTACAATTCATCAGGTGGTGTGATTTCTGTCTGAGCTATAAAAAAAAGGGCAAAAAAGAGTTTGCTGTAATAGAAAGTACTAGAAAGATAAACGCAGTTAAATTCACTGCCGATCGCACATGACAAAAAGAAAGTATGTGGGAAGCTGGTGTTTAAAGAAAAGCTAAGGTGGTGTAGGTGTTTCCTGATGTTAAATGATAACACAATGCTATAGTAGATCTTTGTGTACAGTATATATACAGTATTTTGGCTATATATAGGCTACTTTTACATAATTAATATAATGAGCACTGAAGGCAGTAGGAACATGTTGCTGATTATGCAGTACTCAATGTAGTCTTATTTTCACACCAATAAATAACGAGCTTGTTTGGACATAATGAGATTTTTAAAAAAGAAAAGAAAGAACCTGACTTGTTCACTGCACTGCAGTCATTTTATTCTCATCGTCGGCTCTGGAGTGTGAGCAAAGCTATGCAAATGAATTCATATTTTATTAATTATATTTCTATGTCAGAAATTGTTTTAGAGGATATTAAACAATATTTAGTAAACGGTTAAGAAAGATGTAATTATGCCTGACTCGGGTTTATTGCTGGGAAATGAGCCATATCCATATTAAAATTAGGATCTTACTGAAAAAAGAGATCAGAGGGATTGAGGTCTCTTGAGAGATTCTTCCCCGGGAGATTTTGTGTATTTAGAGATTAACATGTAGATTTGTGTCTAGTGAAATATAATGTTATTCAGGAGGATACTGTAATAACTAAACTGAGGGGTTTGCAACTATAGGAAAATCATCAATGACAGGGTGGCACGATTGTAGCTATTTTCTATCTTTGCAAATATGATTATTTTCCTGTAACGGTATGTTCCTATAAAGTGTTTGATTTTTCTAATTCCAAAAGCAAATAACGTCGTGTTTTTTATCCATTTATGTTATTTTCGGGGTTGTGAAATATATAATATAGAATATGTATCATATAATTACACATTACAGCAGTGAGTCCTTCATCAGCCTTACTGTTGCACTTTATCTTGAACCTAATCAGATGTTAATAAAATGCAAAAATGCATCTCATCATAACAAATCTCCCACAGTGGAGAAAGGAAATTTAAATGAGACCTATGATTAGTCATGTTTAGACATTCAGGTGGATCTCCAGTGTCGAAAGCAAAAAAAAAAAAAAATTGAGGAAAAAAAAATTCCTGCTTTTTGTCCTTTTTTTGTTTTCGTATTAGTTGGGGTTTAAAGAAGGCAATTATATTTTCCCCCTAATGTGACCTCATATAAGAAGATCACATTCCCTGGCTTCTCTGCTGTTCACTGGAGGGGTGTGGCTCAGCAGTAGCTCATTTACGAAGAGGTTTTTGAGATATGACGAAATACATTATATTATAATATGGCCATTTCGTCCTTTACTGTTTAAAGTGCTGAGGCTGGAGACTCCTTTTGTAAAAATGATAAATAAATAAAAAATTGTTCCTCAGAAAATCATCACTTATCTAATACATATATATTCTTTGTTAAATAAAAACTCTACTTAAAAA
Organism: Clarias fuscus; assembly: GCA_030347435.1. NCBI lineage: Eukaryota > Metazoa > Chordata > Actinopteri > Siluriformes > Clariidae > Clarias > Clarias fuscus. The sequence continues at coordinate 20,561,184 of CM059212.1, read as the reverse complement.
CTCCTAAAGTAAAAGAAATATTATGAGTTTGAATCCCATGAGAATTAAATAAATCACCCTATATCACATAAAAATACTACTACTACTACTACTACTAATCATCATCATCATCATCATCATCATCATCATCATCATCTCATATTTCCATCGATTTACACCTAAGCAATGAGACCGTTTAGTGCCATTATGAAGGATTTACAGAGCATAAGTAGAAGATACATCTCAATATCAACTGTTCAAAGGAGATTATTGTGTATTTTGGACGCCATATAATATAAAAACCAGTAAAGACCATGGAATTAGGAGACGTGTCCAAACTTTTGATTGGTACTACACACACACACACACACACACACACACACACACACACACACACACACACACATATAATCATCATCATAACATAACATAAAGGCTTCAATTTGCTATGGAGTATAAAGAATGGATTGGAGCAATATGAAAAAGGTCATGTGATCTAATGAGCTCAGACTGATCCTATTCCATAGCGACAAGTTTTAAGGAAATATTAGACTTTTTTTATATGTATTTATGCCATTATCAGCATTATCGCTCATTAAGTTCAGAAATTTCTTTCTTTTTCACACCAACTTTATTTATTGCTTGATCCTAATTCAATTAATTTCCTTTACATCAAGTCCATTAGTGTCACCGGGACTGTTTTAGTGCTGGACCTTAAAATCCATTTTGCTTTTTTGTCCAAAGAAATTGGGAAATCCTCCAGAAGATTTGCTGGCAAGCTCCAGCAGAGGAGAAGAGATTTCTTTGCAGAAGTTTTCTTTGATGATTAATTCTCTGGTTATCTACTTACTGTCTATAAAAAAGCATCTAGGTCACTTTAGATTTCGTTAATGTCATTTTTAAAGATTATGGTTCACCTGCTTTAATTACTCTGATCATCGCTCATATCTTCAGGCTTGGGTTGTAATTTGAGCAAGTTTTCCTGACATTCTTTCTTTCTCCCCCTGTTTCTTCCTCTCCTGTGCACTGTAATTAGCACGGCGGAGATTGAGTTAACACTCAAGCCGGTGAGAGTCTATTGAACGCTGGCTTTGTGCACCCATCAGGTTTACAATTTAACTTAATAGAGGCTGTGATCCTTAACTCTATTGTGCCTTTGTTGGAAAACAGCAGGAGTGTGGCTCTTTAAACAGATGTGTGTGTGTGTGTGTGTGTGTGTATGTGTGTGTGTGTGTGTGTGTGTGTGTGTGTGTGTTTACTCATTCCACATCTCCTCCTGGAATAGAGCCAGTGTGATGACTGGCATCTCTACGACCCCCCCCCCCCCCCAACCCCCCCACCATCGCTCCACCCTGGTAACAAGGACCCCCCCTAGGAAGACAATGATTGGGCGACGGCATCTGTTGCCGCCACCACCCCCAAGCCTCTCCCTTGGCGATGCCGTGGCGACGCTACGCCCGGTTGCCCAGCGGTAGCTGTGGGTTTCGACCCTTCCTGTGCTCAGCTGCCATCTGTGCACGTCACCGCGGGAGCCGCAACACATCATCTGAGCTGTGATTAAAAAAAAGAAAAGAAAAAAAAAGATCCCGCAGAATAATTCTTCCTTTTCCAGAGACTGATTAGCACCGTCACTGTGCTGTCCCCACGCTCCCCTAATTGGCTCTCATTTATTCCTAAAATGGATTTAATGAAAAACCCTGGTCAGCTTGTGTTAAGCGGCTTGCTGAGGAGTGATTCTGATTGACGCGTGGTTAGAAATCATTTTTCAAGGGGCGGGAGGAGCGCCGAGGAGCTGTGGGGAGGAAATTCGCGGTGTATGTGTGTGTGTGTGTGTGTGTGTGAACGCTCACATACACACATTTCGGTTATGTAATTTCAGTCACAGGATTCAGATCAGAGTGTCACTGAATATTAATGAGCTCTTTGTTTTATACTAACTCAGGACACACGCTACATACGAGTGTGAGGTAAATCACAGAAGGTGAACACAGAAGGTGAAAAAAGAGGGGCAAAAAAGTAATCATAAGATAACAAATATTAGTTTTGTAAGAAAGTCATAAAACGGTCTGGAAATTTGCAACACACAGCACAACGCAGTGTTCTGAGCAAAAGCTGTGAATATTAAGCTTAATTTTAATAGTAACATTAGAAATATAATTACATTTGTATATTAACATTAATTATATAGTGGATTCCTGCATTTATTTATTTATTCACTGACTCATTCATTGTTTCACTGACTTGCTGACTCACTCACTGACTCCCTCACTGACACCCTCACTCACTGACGGACTCTCTCACTTATTCACAGACTGAATGACTCACTCACTGACTCACTGACTCAATCCCTGACTGACTGATGCAATCACTGACTCCCTGACTCACTCACTGATGCAATCACTGACTCACTGACTCAATCCCTGACTCACTCACTGACTAAATGCCTGACTGACTCACTCACTGATTTACAGACTGAGTGACTGACTCACTGACTCCCTGACTCAATCCCAGACTCACTCACTGACTAAATGACTAACTCACTCACTGACTCACTCACTCACTGACAAACCTCACTGACTCCGTCACTGACTGACTCACTCACTCACCGACTCACATACTGAGTGATTGACTTGCTGACTCACTCACCGACAGATTCACTGTCTCATATTATAAGTATTCATTATTATATTTTTAATAATGAATCCTCTATCTCAGAGCCAGGCCAAATCCCCTTCATATTCCCTATAAATGCTCCATACACAAGTGTCACGTCGTGGGGTGTTGTTGTGCGGCATAAACGCAGGGGATCCAGGTGGTAACGGAAACGATGTTTTATTAAACACAAAAAGGCAGGGAAACTCAACAAAACAAAGATACTTTAAATGAAACTGAAACAAAAACACGTATAGACAAAACAAAAGACACTAGGAAACAGGCAGACATGACTAAGGTAAATGAACAGTTGCAAGACAACACAGGAGAACTAAAACAAGCTATTTATAAAGAAACTAATGAGCAAGTCGGTTCAGGTGAGCGCCCTCACGTCACCTGACCGAAGTGCATAAAGGGAAATGAAGTAAAACGAAAAGAACTACAAACAAAATTCACAGGGCGCTTTGGCGCCCTCTAGGGGTTATCCCTGACAACAAGCTAGTGCACTACACGCCTAAAAGGACACAATTTAATCCGCAACCCCTTAATAAGCCCATCTAATGAATGTCTGCTGTAAATTAATTAGCTATGTGTCATGTCGTATTTCAAGCTTGCATGTTCCTATATTTAATTTTAAAAGCTGAATATATTAACTGTAAAGCTGACTTACAGTAGCCGAATAAGCGTCAAAATTAAATTAAATTCATGTAATTTTTTTTACACACACATTTGCCCATCATAAAACCTCAGAGACATTTCAAACTTAACGTACTATAAGACATATATACACACACTCACACTCACACACACACACACACACACATATGTTATGTTTTACTTTACTCCTCCTCCTCTGTTACTGAATAAGTAGACTGGCTTATCTAACGTTAAATTCTAATCCAACACCAGTCACACACACACACACACACACACACACACACACACACACACACACACACACACACACACACACACACAAAACAGGCAGAAAATATCGATACGCACCCCCAGAATTAAGATCTGCGTTACGATAAGTTCTCCTACTCGTCACAGCTAGATAACACGCAGCATCAAAATCAATACCGCTCGCAACCGCTTCAGTCGGACACAGCCTCGTTCTCAATAACACCTTGTTAATTGTTTTATTTAGCTTCATCGATTTTTCTGAAAATATTTTGCGGCCCAAGACTCTATAGGCCTAGGACAGGCTTGAAACAGCGCTCAGGATTACTTAAGCTAATGTGTTAGCGGATAAGACGACACGTTAGTTGAAATGCTTCAAACAGGCAGATGTACTGGTGGTATTGGGAAAGGAAGTTTTATTTTCCTTTAGTTTCCTTTTTCTTCTGTAGCGTCTGTTACATCCCAGAGGTCTCATGGTGCTTGCGAGTACAAAGGACCTCGCCGGAAGTCGAAGAGCTGACAGTCACTGACTGATGGTCGCTTTAGCAAATTTGACCATGGGGAGCTGATCATAGACTGGAGAGGGGCATGAAAGTACAGACGCTAAGCTTTGAGAAGAGCGTGCGGCGGAGAGACGTATCAGAGCACCGCGTGAGATCGGAGAAACTGAATCAACAAACAAGATCACACAGGGAGTGCGTAATCTGCTGTGAGTGTGTTTTGATAAATGGAGACAGACTCATACTGTATAAACACACTCGTGGAGATACACACACACACACACACACACACACACACACACACACACACACACACACACACACACACATTTCACAGATGTGCTGTTTCTGACAGTACCAACATTATATACACACGTGGACAAAATTGTTGGTACCCTTCGGTCAATGAAAGAAAAACTCACAATGGTCACATAAATAACTTTAATCTGACAAAAGTAATAATAAATAAGAATTCTATGAATGTTAACCAATGAAAGTCAGACATTGCTTTTCAACCATGCTTCAGCAGAATTATAAAAAAAATGAACTCATGGAACAGGCCTGGACAAAAATGGTGGTACCCCTAACTTAATAGTTTGTTGCACAACCTTTTGAGGCAATCACTGCAATCAAACGATTCCTGTAACTGTCAATGAGACTTCTGCACCTCTCTGCAGGTATTTTGGCCCACTCCTCATGAGCAAGCTGCTCCAGTGGTTTCCGGTTTGAAGGGTGCCTTTTCCAGACAGTATATTTCAGCTCCTTCCAAAGATGCTCAATAGGATTGAGGTCAGGGCTCATAGAAGGCCACTTTAGAATAGTCCAATGTTTTCCTCTTAGCAATTCTTGTGTGTTTTTAGCTGTGTGTTTTGAGTCATTGTCCTGTTGCAAGACCCATGACGTGCAACTGTGACCCAGCTTTCTGACACTGGCCAGCACATTTCTCTCTAGAATCCCTTGATAGTCTTGAGATTTCATTGTATCCTGCACAGATTCAAGACACCCTGTGCCAGATGCAGCAAAGCAGCCCCAGAACATAACAGAGCCTCATCCATGTTTCACAGTAGGGACAGTGTTCTTTTCTTGATATGCTTCATTTTTCCGTCTGTGAACATAGAGCTGATGTGCCATGGCAAAAAGTTCCATTTTTGTCTCATCTGTCCATAGGACATTTTCCCAGAAGCCTTGTTGCTTGTCAACATGTAGTTTGGCATGTTTTCAACAATGGTGTCCTCCTTGGTCGTCTCCCATGTAGTCCACATTGGCTCAAACAACGACGGATGGTGCGATCCGACACTGATGTTACATGAGCATGAAGTTCACCTTGGATCTCTTTAGAAGTCTTTCTGGCCTCTTTTGTTACCATTCGGATTATCCGCCTCTTTGATTTGTCATCAATTTTCCTCCTGTGGCCACGTCCAGGGAGGTTGGCTACAGTCCCATAGATCTTAAATTTCTGAAAAATATGTGCAACTGTAGTCACAGGAACATCTAGCTGCTTGGAAATGGTCTTATAGCCTTTACCTTTAACATGCTTGTCTATAATTTTCTTTCGAATCTCCTGAGACAACTCTTTCCTTCGCTTCCTCTGGTCCATGTTGAGTGTGGTACATACCATGTCACCAAACATCACAGTGACTACCTGGAGCCCTATATATAGGCCCACTGACTGATTACAAGATTGTAGACACCTGTGATGCTAATTAGTAGACACACCTTGAATTAACATGTCCCTTTGGTCACATTATTTTCAGTATTTTCTAGGGGTACTATCATTTTTGTCCAGGCCTGTTCCATGAGTTTATTTTTTAAAATAATTCTGTTGAAGCATGGTTGAAAAGCAATGTCTGACTTTCATTGGTTAACATTCATAGAATTTTTTTTAATTATTACTTTTGTCAGATTAAAGTTATTTCTGTGACCATTGTGAGTTTTTCTTTCATTGACCGAAGGGTACCAACAATTTCGTCCACGTGTGTATTAAATGTACTGTAAGTTGTTTCAGTGTCTACCATTAAATCCTGTACTGTACCTCAGAGGTGAAGGCTCTGTCAATTACTCAGAAATTAGTAGGTGTGGCCTCTTTTAAACTGAATCTGAATCTTGCGATTGTAGGATCGCCTCGTAGCTCAGCATGGCTCAAAAGAAATCAAAAGGTGATTAAAAATATACTTGAAAACTACAAAGAATTATTTTAAAAATCACTTGAAACAATCTATGCCTCCTCATCTGGGAGTCACTGGGCGAGGCCACACCCCCTAACCTGTGACAGACTGAGAGAGGCTGCACCTCCTCAGCTGTAACTGATTGGCAAAGGTCACGCCTCCTAACCCGTGAGTGACTGGGAGAGGCCACACCTCCTTACCTGTGACTAATTAGGGGAGAGGCCACACCTTAGTCTATGGAACAATTCACGCCTCCTAACCTGTGACTCTCCCAATCAGTCACAGGTGAGGAGGCGTGGCCTCTTTCAGTCAGTCACAGATGAGGTCATAGGTCTCAGTAAGGAAACGACTGCTGTAAGTGTATTCCTCATATTTAGCGTGATTGATTATAAACTGAGAAGTGCATCATATCAGAAGAGGAGACAGGCATGCTAGGCTGCTAATGGTGGCTTCACTCTTCGTCTCCATGCACAGCTGTAATTCTTTTTCCACAAATACACACGAACGTAGGCGGCCGCATTTACACACTTCTAACTGCTCCCTACATCTGCCTAATAACCACTGAACATCTGCACAGCCCTGTTTCACTGACTGCTCCCTGACCTTCCTGCAGACCATTGCTCTGTGTGAGTGTGTGTGAGTGAGTGTGTAAGAGGAAGAGAGCGAGAGAGAGAGAGAGAGAGAGAGAGAGAGAGAGAGAGAGAGAGAGAGAGAGAGAGAGAGAGCAGATGGATACTGGTGATAATGACACACTGCAGAGTGACAGTAACAACAACATCTAATCAGCGTGCTGCGAACAACTGCCACTAGCTGCTGATCTGGCAACAGTTTAGGGAGCCAAATTGGAGAACTTTAGGGATTGGAAACTGGTCCTGGATCAGCGCTCTCGGGCAACATCTAAAACAACACAATGGAATGAATAATCGCAGTCTCTTACCGAGCTCGAGGAGTATAAGTTGGGCCATTGCCAGGGCGTTGCCTGCTTCGTTCTCAGCCACGCACTGGTAGAACCCTTCGTCTGAGCGCACTAGCCCCAAAATTTGCAGGTTGCCGCCATCCTGAAATAAAAGGAAAAAAATAACAAAGATTACTCACAGTCACAGGATTACAGATCATGAGTTTGGAACACTGATGTAAACCTGATCTTTGTCTCACCACGATCTGAAAGTAGTCGCTGGGTATGACTGCCTCTCCGTTCTTCATCCAGCGCACAGTGGGCTGAGGGTTCCCCGTCACCGCACACTCCATCTCGATGTCCGTGCTCTCGTATGCGTACGTGTTGGACGGGTAGCTCAAGAACTGTGGCGGCACTGCAGGAAAAAAATAATAATACAGCATTTTAGAAATGAATGGAAACAAAACCATGAAGAAGAAACCATGCTTGAAATAGGAAAAAAAAACATCGATGTGAATAAAAGCAGAAAGCCTAGAAGCTCCAGGATTGCATCCAGGTTGGCATCAATTACACTGTGTATGGTAATGTAAATAGTTTGGAGCGGAGCCGTCCATCTTCTAATGTATGAACCAGCCAAATGTTTATCTTCACTCACAGTCTTGAGCGTTCTCGGATCGTTCTTGGACAACGCACGCAGATACGCGAGGGACGGCCTTCTGCGCTTCGTAGATTTTAATGAAAAATAGAAAAGCATTAATTTAAGTGGATTATTATGAAGGTTTAACTGCAGTGACTGATGGAAATGCGCTGTGTATACACTGTATTTGCTTTATGAATGTTTTATGAAGTACTTAAGTACCTAGATTTTATGAAGTGCTCCATTAAGTACAAAACATTGATATTGCAAAGTAATTATACTGTAAAGCCCTCAGTAGACTTCACGCGGAGATGATATTTGGCCGGAATAATTGTGAAGAAACCAAGGTCAAGGCTTTGTACCATGGCGACTGGTTGGCGGGAAAAACGTACTAACCGTTTCGGCGTGGCCAAACCGATTTATATAGAATTAAATCATCATCATTCTTACTATTCAACTTATTTAACTGTCTCATGTACTACATGCAATTTTTTTTTCTTTTTCATGTCTTCATCTCACATATGATATTTATTTAGATGCTTTCAACAATTCCTGATTCACCAACTACTTAGTCCTTGGAAGGTCCTTGGAGCTTATAAACCACCAAACATATCTGAATTAGAATTTTGCATTCTAGAATTAGATATAAGTCACATTACATAGAATTACTTTGCAGTATTATTAGATATACATTGCTATTAGAGAAGAAGCGGATTCAGTAGCCAGTACTGGGCTCAAGCCAAAACCAGCAAAAAGTGATTAATCAGATATTTGCGGAAAAAATATGACTAATCGGATACTGTAAGAAATTTTATTTTGGACAAATATACAGTACATCGACATGGAGTTGGTCGCCCTTGTGCAGCTATAAGAGCTTCCACAATTCTTGGAAAACTAAATTTTGTAGTGTTTCTTTGGGAATTCATGCCCATTCATTCTGTGGAGAATTCATGAGGTCAGACACTGATGTTGGACAAAGAGAAGGTCTGGCTCACAATCTCCATTCCAGTTCATCCAAAGGTGCTCGATGGGGTTGAGGTCAGGGCTCTGTATTCGGGCACGTCAAGTTCCTACACACAGCACTCAACAAACCATGTGTTTATAGTCCTTGCTTTGTGCACTGGGTTTCATTCATGTTGTAATAGAAAAGGACCTTCACCAAACTGTTGGCACAAAGTTGTAAGCATAACATTGTCCAAGATGTCTTGATATGCTGAAGCATTAAGATTGTCCTTCACTGGGGATAAGGGGCCTGATTGATTGAAACACCTGAATTCAATAATTAACAGGTTTGGCCAAATACTTTTGTCCCTATACAGTAGTGTATTAAAAGACTAAAGTCCTTTCATAAGGACTGATAATCTTTACTGAGGGTGTTCAAGTCAAACCGGGATTTGTAAAGTGGTGTAAAAGCAATTCACATATACTTTCACCAGGAAGAAACAAATGCTAGAGATACTGTATTTCTTTTCTTTTTTTTTTTTTGGACTCATGCCTATGTCTCTTTGGATAAACCTGGCACCCGAATGAGTAAAGGTGAGCGTAGCGCCCTTGTCCAGGAGAATGTAATAGTGCCCTTGTCACTCTGTGTTCTTATAAGTACTTGAACGGATTACCAAGCCTCTGCGAAAGGTTTCACCCTTAACTGAGGCCAACAGCTGTCTCAGATCCCGCCGCACCCGAAACGGAAGATATGTGGGATGAATTCGAGACGAGGATGATCCTTTCTGAGTCTCAAAACATGATGGAAACCCGGAGATTAGCGCCTGATTGGATTTGAGTAGTCATGCTTGGTGTGCCTGGGCCTAAATTTGAGCGGTGCAGGTTGCGGCGCACAGCCATGCATCCGTCATCCGAGAAATCCGGCGGAATATTGGAAATATAATCCGCTCATAACTTTCCCTGAAGGAGACGCGCCGCTTCTATGATGGAAACCGCTCACGACTGTGAAGAGCATAAAGTCTTCAAATCCCACCCGACATCATTTCTTTTCATCTCGGAGTAACGCGTTCCTCAATAAGGAACCGGCATAATAAAAACAAATGCCGCGCCGCTGAAGGTCTAGAGATCCATGCGGAGATATGGAGAGTCCCATTTCACCAGGAAAATTAGTTATTGATCTCGTTCTATCCGGCTTTTCCTCTACGGATGCACTTCGGATGACCACACACCACTGCTGTCAGCTGTCCGAAATTGACACGATTGCCGCGTAATTGATGTGAGATGTGCGCGGGTTGTCACCGTGATGGTGTGAAAACCATTCTTATAGATTCAGTAACACGTTGAGAAGTGATGGAGTCCGGGACGTGCTGGTAAGCAGCGGTCGGTAAACAACGTCTGTGTGCTTTACACCTTTAAACACCAGAGCGTGTGCGAGAGAGAAAGAGCGAGAGAGAGAGAGAGAGAGAGAGAGAGAGAGAGAGAGAGAGAGAGATAGAGGTCACGTATTACAGGTCAGAGAATAGCCTCTGGTTTTCACTCTAAACTGGTGCAAACCGGTCCCTAATGGACGTATCTGACATGTCTGCCACATCTCCCCGTCTCGCCGCCATCATGAGGTGACAGACAGGGGACTCAGGTAAGCACTATTGCTCTTATCACATCTCCGCATCACCCCATCATCCCATCCGATCCCTCCATCCCTCCTCCTCAACCCCCCCATGTGGATCTGCTGGACTCCCTCAGGCTCGTGCTGACGGATGACCACACGGACACATCTGTCACAACAGTAAGAAAAGAGACCAGAGGGAAAGAAAAAACAGCCACTACTGAGGAGAGAGAGAGAGAGAGAGAGAGAGAGAGAGAGAAATAGACATATTGAGCATCAACAGTCTCTCAAAATATATTACATTTCACTTGACTTGCTATAGAGTCGAATTTGTATGCGTCTCGCTCTATACACACACAAATAAAATGGTAATAAAAGTTCCAAAATAAAAATGTGAGTGTATCCTAAAACAACATAATAAAGGCAGATACTTATTCATCATCATATCATGCATATCATGTATATACTTCTTAATATTGCAAATGCTTCCCTTTCTCATAGTAATTACAAAATATTTAACATACCTTAAGACAAGTGGTTGATTTTTTTAGGGGCGTACAAACATTTGCACTCAACAGTTTTCACATACACACTATTACTCTCTCTTTCTCTCGCTTTTTCTGTATCTATGCATGTATCTATCTATAGGTGATCTTTATAAACAACCTCTGTTCTGTCTTTATCGTTATTTCAAATGAGTGCAAAAGTTTTCACTCCCACAATGATGAGCTAATAATCTTTACTAATCTAACTTATCAAGATTATCATTATTGCCGTGTCATCATGTAAATACGATGTAACTACAACGTAATTACTATGTTATATGCCTTTAGGTAGGTGACAACAATAACCTGAGACTTTAAAAAGTTACATTATGCATTTTGTCCTGAGGGCACATAAACATTTGCACACAATTTACCCCCTCTTTCACTCTCTCTTTCTCTCTGTCTCATCCCTCTCACCATCTATAGACCTTTGAGACACACTGAACTAGCACCTCCACCCTGCCTTTATTCATGTCACAGTTTAAGGCAAAAGTTTTGACCCCCCCCCCCCCCCCCCCGCCCCCACACACACACACACACAAGAACACAAGGAATTGAACGCAACACAAATGGAGCTACTGTAGATTTTAATTTCTTTCTTTCTTTCAACTACGAACCTCTTTCACAGAAATAGTTGGCTTTGCTTACACTAATTATGACGTTATTACCAAACAGTTAACATCTAATAAAGCTTTGGAAATATTAAACTGTAAAGCAGTTGCACACTAATGTATTCTGAGGGTATACATATTTTTGCACTTAACTCTGAGTAAGAGTTAATACTGTCAATCGTCCTCAACCCACATATAAAGTAAGATAATAGAGTAATACAGAGATGGATAAAAAGAGAGATGAAAGAGAGGTGACCTTTGTAAGACAGCAAAGACACTCAATTTGCTCTACTCACATCATTTAATTAAACACTCTATTGACCATGTTCATACAAAATTCTGTACGCACACACACACACCAACACATCCTCGCAGCTGGAGTTCGCACTCCCACCTTTCTTCTCCAAGCTCTTAAACGCTGTTCTCTGCAGCGCTCCTAAGCTCACATCAAACCAGATGAAAGGAGGAAGCATTTATCCCTTTTCCTCATTAGGCCTCCCACAGACTTTAGTGAGTGCTGAAGGATCGATTATCCAGAGTATGCGTGACTGGTTTGGAGCTCCAAAAACACCGGTGAAACACGCCTCAAGACTCAACGTCACAAGACTGCAAAACAATGCAAAGTTTTCCAAAGAACGTGCATGTGTGATCAGTCTCATCTCTTCTTCAACCTCATAGAGGCGATGAAATTGCGCTTTATATAAAAAAAGGAACAACTTCTTAAATCGTCATAAGCAAGCGATTTGTTTGTACTACGCTTCAGCATCGATGTGTCATTAGCCGCGCTGTTGCTTTATCAGTATCGTATTGTACTAATCATGCCTTAACGATTTCCATTAAACTGCAATCCCCTCCTCTTCCACCCGGGGTGAGACACCGAACCACCAATTACAGAGGGATCACATGCCGTCTGCGCTATAGCAAGCGCCAGCCTTGAGTTTTTATATACCTGAGTTCATCTACTGTAACACTGAAGCAATGATACTAAATCCTGGATGGAGCACATAACTGGAAGTGTATAACGAGTGCTGTACAGCTGTAGTGTTACAATCAGATCTCCAATCAATGCTAACCACTATGTGATAACCAGTGCTAACCAATTCTTGATAACCACTAAGTGCTAGCCAGTGCTAACCACTACGTGCTAACCGGTCGCACCACTAAGTGCTAACCACTAAGTGCTAACCAGTGCAAACCACTACGTGCTAACCAGTGCTAACCTGTACATACTAACCACGATGTGCTAACCAGTGCTAACCACTACATGCTATCCAGTGCTAACCACTACGTTCTAACCAGTGCAAACAATTAAGTGCTAACCACTAAGTGCTAGCCAGTGCAAGCCACTATGCGTTAACCACTACATGCTAACCAGTGCTAACTACTACAGTGCTAACAACTACATACTAACCAGTGCTAACCACTATGTGCTAGCCAGTGCTAACTACTACATTCTAACCACTACGTGCTAACCAGTGCTAACTACTACATGCTAATCACCACATGCTAACCAGTGTTTACTATAGTTTACTTTGATTATTGTGTTTTAAAACTGTACTTTGTTGAATACCATGGTACTTATTGAGTACCAAAGTTCAGCAGGCATCTCATATATTATAGTTTGTCTGTACATAGTGAGCCTTATTAGATATTGGATATGCTAGTACTACTGGTATGGTATAGTACAGGCAGTACCATATTATTGTATGTAATGATAAAAGTACACTGTATGTTAATATTTAATTAACATATATGTTCCATAGTATCATACTGCACTATATGGTAGAACTGTGTACCGTATTATAGTACATGTACCGTTTTATAAATATGATTTGAAGTTTGAACCATGGTAGAACCATGTACCACACTACAGTATATCAGCAAATAAGTTCCATGGTACTGCCAAAAATACCATCATAGTTGTAAAAAGGTCTGGTTTCGTTTAGTTCTTTAACGTAAGAGCTGTATTGAGATGAGTCTGAAACAACTATCCAATCAGCTTAGATGTGACTAGGTGGACGTGGCTTAGTCAGAGACGAGCGGGGGGAAGAAGGTGGCTTTCATGGGCAGCTGCTATCTTCGCGATTTTCTTGTAAACTATTGTTCAATTACCCAGACAAATTCGTCAAAGCACGTTAGTCAACCTTGTGCATTTCTATCGACAAGCAGCTGATGTGTGTGATGGCAAGTCACGTGTGGATGTCTCCCCCTTTATGATGATTATTAGCGTGCTTCACTGACGATTAAAAACACACACTCTCCTATGAACACTAACATTTGTCACATATCGAATTCATATTCCTTGGACAAGCGTTTGGATCACCATCGCCACGGGACATCTCCAAGCCGAAGACACGGACCACTCCAAGCTAAGATAACAGATAAGGAATTTGCAAATATCTGGGACTGTTTATATTCTTGGACTATACTTGATTGCTACACTTTCGTCTGAACCAAATTTGAATATTATAATTTAATATCTGTTGTATTCTATCTGATTTATATGTATATATTTTGAATGTTGTATTTGTTTTCCTTACAGAGTTATACAATAGTTAAAGAAATTCTGTTAATTTAATCATTTTAGCCCCTTCCAAACAATAGTACTATATACCGTGGTACATGTATAGTACCATCAGAGTATCATGGTAAAGTTTCGTATGCGTAGCTAAGAAGTTAAGATAATAAACTGGTGCGGTAATTCAAAAGTCATGTGGGTGGTTGCACTTAAGGCAGTGGGTAGCGCTACAGGATCAATCTAATGCTCTCGGTTCTTGTGTCCTCACTTCTTTATTCATTGCATAACTTCTTCGATATAGTTCTGGTATCGAGAAATAACCTCTAATGTTAGTCACAAACCATAAACAGATGGCTAGATGACACCGGATCAAAGGATCGACGCTGAAGACGGATATTACAAACAAACCAATACGCAGACAAAACACAGCCCAGGTGATTGAGCTTGTGTGTGTGTGTGTGATCCAGAAACACGATTAGCATGACAAAACGCCAGAGCAGGACCGAGCGGCTCATTTTATATAAGCTGATCTTAATGACTCTCTCCTCTTCCCTATTCACATGGAAATCGGCACGTCATGCGTCTGAATAAACATCTGCTGCGCGCCTGAGTGTGTGTTAATACCGTCCCCATGCTGAGGGGGTCTCGAGGGGCATCAGTGACAGCCTGTCGCACCGCTGGTGACATTTTCAGCCCTGTGACTACTGCTGTGACGGTGTGTGTGTGTGTGTGTGTGTGTGTGTGTGTGCGTGAGGATACAAACACCCCCCCCCCCCCCCCCCCCCCCCCCGGAATGGGGTGTCAGAACCCAATGTGGGGCGCAGGAGGGCTGTGTAAATACAGCATGCAGATCACATAGACACAGATTTTTATGACTGAGTCAGATCACAGTTTGTATTCTCAGACAATGATGCATTATTAATAACTCAAGGGGACAACAAACATTCACGCAGTCTCTATTCCACAGTGGATTAAGCATTGTGTAGGCTAATTATTCTGGTTTTTGCTGGCGAACATCATCAGAATTATAATTGACATAAGACTCTGCTTCTATAATGCCATATTTCTGTCTAAATAATATGTTTTTTTTTTCTTCCCCTCCCCCCCATTTGTGACCCTCGTTTTTACCTGTAAATCTGCATCCACTCATGGGAACTCTCTCAAATCAGGAGTAAACACTGCTCATGAATTATTACTGGGATATTACTGTACTATAAATGGTGCAGGTTTAGTTGCCTTTGAAATGTAAATTTAATGTAGTGTTAAAGAATTACAGGTCGTATCTGTAACATTTGCATAAATGAGTGATGCTGAAGGTTCCCCAGGTGACCCATGAAAATTCCTTTTTTAATTATTCTTTGCCAATATAAGATGGGCGTCTACGTTTCTAGATTGATCAGCTTTAATGTAATCAGTGATATTATTATTTCAGGTTGAAGCCCACCTACATGTCTGCCTGTCTTTCTATATAGGAGAACTCTCCGCATAACTTATTAATACAAAGAAATCACATTCTGTAAGGTTGAGTATCTTACGCATGGTTTACTCTAAGTTGTACTTCTTTCGTCGTCAGCCAAATACACTCCCTGTATTATGTGAGAGAGAATCACTGATGAGAAATGGATAAAGGTGAAGTTTTGTCTTAAAACGACTCCAGAGCGTTAAAATTCACTAATCCCACTTCAGCGCTGTTATTTTAGCCAAAGTGAAAATATGAACTAATCCCAGTAAAAATACTCAGTTTAGCTTTTTTAATAAATATCTATTGGTGCAGGTGTGTGTTTACATTGAGACAGTAGCGTATTAGGAGCTTATCGTAAAGTAGATTATTAAATCCAGCACATAACTGTTCATAACATGACATAACATAGCTTTTACTCAACATTTAGATTTCCCTTATGGTGCAGGTTAAACTTGAGAGAGGTATCTAAGTACTGCAAAAGATTCATTCAATTCTGTAAATCCGTCTTTTTGAGACGCGCCCACAGTTTGACGCATCCACGGTATGCTGTCAAAACTTGCGGTTTCTACAGTAATCTGGCACAAAACTGCTCATATCTTCTTTTCTACTAAACATGAAAATGATTTTATTTATGGTGCACGTTTAACTTCAGGCAGATATCTACAGTAAGTACTGCAAAAGTTTCATTCAATTCTGTCCAGCCAGTTTTGCGTGATGCTGTGGCAAAATCTGGCTGGACAGACATACAGATATACAGACATTTTTTTGTGACTGGTTTCTGGTCCTCCAATGTATGAAACATAAAGATATCATCAAAAGAGCGGAGTTCTGACCAAAGTACAGACAAAACATTTCTTTTATATATATATATATATATATATATTATGGCATGCCGTTTAGGAAAATATTCATGAGAGAACTTAATGAAAACTCTGAATATATTGAATGAAACGTGAGAATATTGAATGGATTCCGAATATATTGATTGAAACTCTATATATATTGAATGAAATCTGAATATATTGAATGAACTGTGAGAATATTGAATGGATTCCGAATATATTGATTGAAAAATATATATATTGAATGAATTCTGAATATATGGATTGAAAACTGATATATATTGAATGAAAAGTCTGAATATATTGAATGAAAAGTCTGAATATATTGAATGAAACATGACGTCATCGAAACACAGCGCCATCTTTAGGAAGGATGAGTGAGTCAGCGAGAAACTTGGTTGCTGCAATTGTGAGAAATGGAGAGATGGTCAACACATTGATGAGTGTATGTACGGCCGAAAGTGGTGGCACAAGCCTCACTCAGTATCAGACTACGGATGAAGAAATATATTCGCTATTTCACCGCGGAAGACCGGTGTTATGCGCTAAAATGCCCCCCTGCCACAGATTGCACCCTCCCTACATAATCTCTGTCAAATATTATATTAGACCAGAAATTTCTAGGTTTATGATTTAGAAATTACAAATTAGACCAAATGGATTTGATTATAAAATAAGCATTATAAAAAATTACATGTTGTATAGGGAAAAAAATATAAATTATTATTTTTTATATACAAGATGTATTTTTGATATTGCTTATTTAATAATAAAAATAATTTCGTAAAATTTTTCATCATAAATATTTATTTAGTGCAAGCATTTTTGTATTACATGACAAATCCCTGCAAAATAAATGTGCCACAAAATAAACATATGAGAATTTGTATTCATGGTCTCGACACCTGTCACGTGCCAAGGGTTAATTATAATAGTTATATCATATTTGATTACAATAAACCTATGAATTTATGTTTTAATATAATATTTGATAGAGATTATGTAGGGGGGCGGGGGGTGCAATCTGTGGCAGGGGAGCACTTTAGCACATAACACCGGTCTTCCGCGGTGAAATAGCGAATATATTTCTTCATCCGTAGTCTGATACTGAGTGCGGCTTGTGCCACCACTTTGGGCCGTACACGCCCTCATCAATGTGTTCACCATCTCTTCATTTCTCACAATTGCAGCAACCAAGTTTCGCGCTGACTCACTCATCCTTCCTAAAGATGGCGCTGTGTTTCGATGACGTCATGTTTCATTCAATATATTCAGACTTTTTATTCAATATATATCAGTTTTCAATCCATATATTCAGAATTCATTCAATATATATATTTTTCAATCAATATATTCGGAATCCATTCAATATTCTCACAGTTCATTCAATATATTCAGAATTCATTCAATATATAGAGTTTCAATCAATATATTCGGAATCCATTCAATATTCTCACGTTTCATTCAATATATTCAGAGTTTTCATTAAGTTCTCTCATGAATATTTTCCTAAACGGCATGCCATAATATATATATATATATATATATATATATATACATATATATATATATATATATACTCTGCTCTTTTGATTATATCTTTATGTTATCATTTTTATTATTACTGGATGGATAAAATAAAGATTTGTTTGATGATTGAGTAAATAAATGTGACAGTGTTTTATTGTCTC
Source organism: Clarias fuscus (assembly GCA_030347435.1). Lineage (NCBI taxonomy): Eukaryota > Metazoa > Chordata > Actinopteri > Siluriformes > Clariidae > Clarias > Clarias fuscus. Next base: position 20,543,236 of record CM059212.1, on the reverse strand, counting down.
GGTTGTTGTGTTACTGTTGCACTTCTGGCTAAACTCTCAATCTTTCTACCGTCCCTGTCTCATCTTCTAATCCCATACCATGACCATATTAAAGACATTTCAACTAGATCAGGTCAGTTTATGCAGCATGAGGATCTGATACTGGTACTAGAGATTCTCAGAAGTTACAAACTCCTGCCCCTGAAATGACTCCCACAAGGGCAGCTCTTTTCTCCCTGACTGAGGCAGTGCCAACACCATTTTTAACCGCCTCTGTACACCTGACGGTGCATTTATATTAGCTGTACCTCGGTGAACAAAAAATGTACTTGTACGCTATCTGTTTTTCTAACGGCGTACCTGTTTTTGACAGCAGCAGTCAAATCGATTCGAATCACTGAGCGTTGTTTTTTTTTTATATACGCCTACGCTCAGGCAATCTAAAATGTGACACAAACAAGAGAGAAGACAGCGGTGCTACGTCACCCGTCCGTGAGCTTTGACTACATGTCAAATCTTCTTCACAACAAACAGAGAGCAAGGCCTCAAGATGATATCAAACGGTCGCGGGATCAGAATTACAAAATCACAAACCAGAGAACAACTAGTATAAAATAATAATAAAAATATATATTCAGTTATATTTTTATCTTATCTGCCAGGAGTAGCGAGGTAAATTATTATAAGTAAAACACTGTTTGTTTGGAAGGAAGGTTGTACACAGGGCATCTGGTTGGGACCAGATGTGTGTGAGTCGGGAAAGAACATGGGCGGAAGTTTTTTTCAGAGTCAGTGACTGGACATGATACTTGTGAAACATTCATTAAAATGACATTCGTCATTAGTAACTGCCTGGTCAGGGCCATGGTTGTTTCAGATAATACAACAGGAACCAGAGCCAAATAAATTCACTAGAAAGCATTATAAACACGCACAAACAAACATAATAACGGCGTAAACATTTAAGATGGACCGTTCGACCAGTTTTTAGTTTGAACAACCATAACCTCAGACAAGCCACCAATATACAGTATGCAATCCTGTTCCAATCGATCACACCCTGGACAGTGTACCAATCCATCACAGGGCACACATGTGTAATTAGCCTAATCTCTACTGTATGTCTTTGGACTGTGGGAGGAAACCGGAGCACCCGGAGGAAACCCAACCAAGCACAGGGAGAACATGCAAACTCCATGCAGACAAACCCCAGGGGGGAATCGAACCTTCGAGTTTGAAGGTGCTAGGCGAAAAAGACATTTTTTGCATACTGCAAGCTCAATCTGTAAAGATTTGATCAGTTGTCAGGTGAGTAAATCAGAAAGAAATAAAATAATAATAATAAAATCACATACCATGCTGATAATGCTGTGTTTCTAGCTCTGTTTTTGTGTATTGTAGTAGTGGGGTTAAAACATCATAATAATAATAATTTTAAAAAAAAGGTTCCTGTTTAGGCCACGCCCACTATATGTTTAAATCAGAACACTCAACAGGTTATAAACATGGGTAGTGGAACTCTGAACACCCTTCGTTTTGCTAAAACCCAAGTATTTTCATCGCACGCTATTTATTACCGCATTTATCATCATTGCTTTCAGACGACCGCTGTCTAGAGGCTAATGAGAGCAGCCGTACTGAAAACAATCCAAATACCAGACAAATTATTCCTCTCGGTGGGAAAACGTGAAGCGCTGCTGATCGATAACTTTTATGCGACGCCCTAAACTCATGCATCAAACTGAAGCAAGGTGTAGGAGGAAGCGTTGGTGTGAGAAGCGGAGGTGGCGAAGGAGAGGGAAGCCTTTGACATATTCTTTGGTCAATTAATTAAGTCACTAAAAGGACCTCAAGAGCATCAGTGGAGTCGTTATTATCGCAAATAACCAACATTCATTATTGCAGGCCAGCTCTAATACGAGCGAACTGCTTAATAAACATGCTATGTGGACAATTAGTCTGACTCAGTGTCTTAGCACAGGCTTAATGTCAAGTCCATTAAGGAGCTAGCTATGTCTCTGGTGCACTCGGCGTTTTTAGTGTTTTCCCGCACTGGGAAATTCCAAAAAGACAAAACTGTTTGACCCTGATTCAATGTGTCCTTACAGTTCTGCATTGTTTTCAGTTGAAGATGTGATTTGTCAATGTAGAGGCAAGAAGAACTTAGACACCCCTGGTCTTATCCCCAGTCAATACCTCTGTGGGCTCTTGCCCTGGCATCAATGCCCAACCTCTTGCGCTGGCTTGGCTGAATGCGTCAATCCTAAAAGCCATGCTTTACAATCAAAGTTCAAAGGTTCCAATGTTCAGCTGTCCATTTACTTTGGCCATATAGTTTTGTTATATTAACATCTCGCTTGGGTACTTGGGTAGTCAAGAATACTTCCTTAAGAATGGTTTTGGGCTCCTCTGAGATCATGAATTGTGGGTGGGGCTTATTCTATGGTACAATCCATTATACTCGGGACTTGGAGTAACCGAACCATTAATGGGCAATAAACTTTGACGTAAACATCCTAAATTGACGGGCACAGCCAATAGTAGACGGAATTCCCTTTGCATTCTACTCTCTGTATTCTACTACTCAAAATTGGAAATCGATTCAGTTATGTATTGTGATTCTTTTGTGTGATGATTCATGCAAACTTCAAAAAGTTTTTTTTTTTTAATACAAATTTTAAATTTGCATTTAAATGGAACAAATATTGCAGTTCCTCTATAATCCTGCAGGTGGTGTTCGAAACTAGCATCCTGTGTGGTAGGAGTAAGTTATTTCCCAAGTTTGTGTACAACTGTAAAAAAAAAAATTTAGAAAAAAAAGAATATAGAATTGCGATAAATATAAAGTTGTGATACAAACAGAATCAAATCGAGGTATCGTGATAATATCGTATCGGATCGTCTCTGTTGATTCCCATCTCTACGTGATATGGAGCTTTTGTGTTGTGAAATTGTGTTTGAAAATCTTCATAAGTTACAGTCTGTCACCTGACTTTGTGGAGCACAATTTCAGTAATGAAATATACTTTTGTGAGCAAAGAAATTATGGTATATGTATTATATCATTTCTATTTGTTTGTTAAACAGTGATAGTGACTCATGCAGAGATTATTAATATACTGATTAGATTCAGAGACTAGGCATACAAATACTACCTAGCTTTGAACAGCGACATGTTTTTTTAACAGATCATAAGTCTATCAGAGAATTGCATACAGTAAAGTATAACTTTAAAGTTTAAAGTATACTGTACAGTAAAGAAAAATGCAGAGTTACTCCAGTGTGCATTAAGTTTTTCTTTTAATCTTTCTTCAGCTTGTCAAGTAACTCAAAGCATCTTCTAAAGTCTATCCAATGATGAAAAAGTTAAAGCATCTGCCTCGACGCTCTGACCCGGAGTCTCCTTTCATAAATATTAAAGAAACTCATCTTCTATCTTTCTCCTTGGAGAAAACAGCACCATTACAACTTTTCTACATTCCTGAAACGTAAAATAAAAACTCTGCTTGCTTTTGTACTAAAAACATATCGCATTAATGTAAACTGTAACGGACCTTGAAGCTGATAGGACATTTTAAAGGAAGGTCCCATATTTTGTCTACACTCCTCCTCCAAATGTAAACTAGATCCCACTGAGCCACGGCCCTCCGCAGAACAGCAGAGCTGAGTGACAAGCCCTGGGAAAAGCTCTTCTTTTATGAGGTCATACACACGTGGACAAAATTGTTGGTACCCTTCGGTCAATGAAAGAAAAACTCACAATGGTCACATAAATAACTTTAATCTGACAAAAGTAATAATTTTAAAAAATTCTATGAATGTTAATCAATGAAAGTCAGACATTGCGTTTCAACCATGCTTCAACAGAATTATAAAAAAAAAATTAACTCATGGAACAGGCCTGGACAAAAATGATGGTACCCCTAACTTAATAGTTTGTTGCACAACCTTTTGAGGCAATCACTGCAATCAAACGATTCCTGTAACTGTCAATGAGACTTCTGCACCTCTCTGCAGGTATTTTGGCCCACTCCTCATGAGCAAGCTGCTCCAGTTGTTTCCAGTTTGAAGGGTGCCTTTTCCAGACAGCATGTTTCAGCTCCTTCCAAAGATGCTCAATAGGATTGAGGTCAGGGCTCATAGAAGGCCACTTTAGAATAGTCCAATGTTTTCCTCTTAGCCATTCTTGGGTGTTTTTAGCTGTGTGTTTTGGGTCATTGTCCTGTTGCAAGACCCATGACCTGCGACTGAGACCCAGCTTTCTGACACTGGCCAGCACATTTCTCTCTAGAATCCCTTGATAGTCTTGAGATTTCATTGTACCCTGCACAGATTCAAGACACCCTGTGCCAGATGCAGCAAAGCAGCCCCAGAACATAACAGAGCCTCCTCCATGTTTCACAGTAGAGACAGTGTTCTTTTCTTGATATGCTTCATTTTTCCATCTGTGAACATAGAGCTGATGTGTCTTGGCAAAAAGTTCCATTTTTGTCTCATTTGTCCATAGGACATTCTCCCAGAAGCTTTGTGGCTTGTCAACATGTAGTTTGGCATATTCCAGTCTGGCTTATTTATGATTTGTTTTCAACAATGGTGTCCTCCTTGGTCGTCTCCCATGTAGTCCACATTGGCTCAAACAACGACGGATGGTGCGATCTGACACTGATGTTCCTTGAGCATGAAGTTCACCTTGGATCTCTTTAGAAGTCTTTCTGGCCTCTTTTGTTACCATTCGGATTATCCGTCTCTTTGATTTGTCATCAATTTTCCTCCTGCAGCCACGTCCAGGGAGGTTGGCTACAGTCCCATGGATCTTAAATTTCTGAATAATATGTGCAACTGTAGTCACAGGAACATCTAGCTGCTTGGAAATGGTCTTATAGCCTTTACCTTTAAAATGCTTGTCTATAATTTATTTTTCGAATCTCCTGAGACAACTTTTTCCTTCGCTTCCTCTGGTCCATGTTGAGTGTGTTACATACCATGTCACCAAACAACACAGTGACTACCTGGAGCCCTATATATACAGTAGGCCCACTGACTGATTACAAGATTGTAGACACGTGTGATGCTAATTAGTGGACACACCTTGAATTAAGATGTCCCTTTGGTCACATTATTTTCAGTATTTTCTAGCGGTACCATCATTTTTGTCCAGGCCTGTTCCATGAGTTTATTTTTTTAAATAATTCTGTTGAAGCATGGTTGAAAAGCAATGTCTGACTTTCATTGGTTAACATTCATAGAATTTTTTAAAATTATTACTTTTGTCAGATTAAAGTTATTTATGTGACCATTGTGAGTTTTTCTTTCATTGACCGAAGGGTACCAACAATTTTGTCCACGTGTGTAACAGGGGAAGAATCTAATTGGCTTGTTAACGGCTGGGCAATAGAAAAGTGGGGGAAAAAAAGCAGGTAATGTATTTTTTTGTTGTTGTACAGTACAAGCAAACTGGAAACCAATCTCAATGTATAAACATAAAAAAAAAACTGTGAATTTGACATAACAGCTGTCCTTTAAATCAGAGTGAATAAAATGGTATTGTTTTGAATGTTGCTAAATGACCTTCTAGCATCAATAAGCTAATAGATTCACACATTGCATTGTAATGAATATCTCTCGGAGGAAAAGTATAGGGCTGGCTGATATGATGCTGTAATATTCATATTGTCCAAAATTAAAAAATAAAAATACTGATAACTACAGAAGCAACCTTTATGAAGTCTTTGAAATGTTAAACATTTTACACATTCAGAATTTTTTTTTCCCACCTACTGTACTTTTCAGAATGAATTAATGTTTATCAATCAATTTTTTGTGTTGTTAAAAATTCGGCACTACGGTTATGACAGAAGATACAGTATTTATAAACCTGTGATGCCCATCGTGTATCATAGAAATATCTTCAATCATAATGAGATGATATTTTTGTCCTGTCGCCCAGCCTGGGAACAGCGTGTCGCATAAATCTCCGAGTGCAACACAGTGTAGGTTCTGCTGCAGTTGCGTTTCTGTCGAGCCCTGACGCGTCCTTCATAGACTAAACCTTTATCGCGAACACTGACTCTCAATTAAAAGTCTCTTTAAAGTCTGCGCCTGTACTTCTGACACTTTGAGAGCTTGCTCTTTAAACACTTTTGAGTGTTTTTTTTATTTTATTTTGAAAACGACGCTCCATAAAGTCAGATCACGGTTCTGCGTATCTCTAAACTTATCAGCAGCGGCTAAATTTCTTTCCTTCTTCCTTTTTTTTCATCCGTTCTACCTCTCCTTCATGATTTGTCCTGCATCCTCGTTCGCCGTCTCGCAGCGTTGTGATGTTTGCAAATAGGCTCGAGGCGAGTCTTTCAGTCTCTCTGAGGAAGGAGAGTCATGGAGTATTGCCGGCTTTACTGACTCGATAACGTAAATGCTTTTCAAAAGGCATCGAGAGCAGCGGCGCGAGCAGCTCTCACGGCCGACAAAGAGAGCGGAGAAACGTATTTCAGGCCTGAAGGATGGAGAGATGCTGAGCAGCTCGGGAAAAATAAATATATAAATAAATAAAAAGCAAAAGATATTACACTGATTTTGTTCTTATTGGACAGAGTTTAGAGGTGAGTTATTTTACAGTTACTGTTAACTTCTTTTTATCTTTCTGTCTTTCTTTCATTCATTCATCTCACCGAGGTGTATCTTATGTGGCTTGATATCAAGAGTTTAACCTCCATGCTTTCCAGGGCAACCTCTCACAGCATGCCGCTTCTACAGAGCCTCTAATAGGAACAAATAACACTGTGCGCGTGTGTGTGTGTGCGTGCGTGTGTGTGTGCGTGTGTGTGTGTGTGGGCACGATGACTCATATCTCATTACATGCTCGCTGTTTGAACACTGCACATGCTTATTAATGTGCTGTCACATGTTGAGAAAAGAAAGAAGGCACCAGTCTCAAGAATCCACCAGTAACAGATGACAAGTCGAGCTGTTCCTGAAAATGACAAACAATGTGACGTCCCCAGAGTGTTACTGCGCTTATAGCACAACATCCCTAGAGTGTTATCACACTTACAGCACAATGTATAGAGCATTACCGCACTTATAGCACAACATCCTTAGAGTGTTACCGCACTTATAGCATGAGACCCACAGAGCATTACCGCACTTATAGCACAATGTCCCCAGAGCATTACCACATTTACTGCATGATGTCTCAGAGCATTACCACACTTTCGGCATGACATCCCCTAGAGCATAACTGTGTTTACAGCACAACATCCCCAGAGTGTTATGGCATTTATAGCATGATGCCCCCAGAGCATTACTGCACTTACAGCACAACATCCCCAGAGCGTTACCACATTTATAGCATGACGTCCCCAGAGTGTTACCACATTTATAGCATGATGCCCCCAGAGTGTTACTGCACTTATAGCATAACGTCCCCAGAGCGTTACCACATTTATAGCATGACGTCCCCAGAGCATAATCACACTTGTAACACAATGTCCCCAGAGTGTTACTGCACTTATAGCATGACATCCACAGAGAACGTTACTGTACTTACAGCACAACGTCCACCAAGCATTACCACACTTGTCCTCAGAGCATTACAGAACTTATATCACATTGTCTCAGAACATTCCTGCACGTACAGAATGACATCCCCTACAGCAGTACGAACTGTCTCCAGAGCATTCCCAAACTCATCACACAATGTCCCCAGAGGGTTATGGCACTTATAGCACAATATCCCCAGAGCATTCCCAAACTCATCACACAATGTCCCCAGAGGGTTATGGCACTTATAGCACAATATCCCCAGAGTGTTAAAGTATTTACAGTATTACAGTCCCAGAGCGTTACTGCATGTAGAGCATAACGTGCCCAGAGCATTACTGCACTTATAGCACTACGTTTTTTTTCTCTCTTCTTGCTTTACCTTTTTTTCTTCCACAACATTGAGCTTCTCTTACAGAAAATGAATTAACACACTCAGCCTGCAAAACACAGCGCACCAGCAGACACCTCCCTAAGCCACCGTGCTCCTCATAAGCCATCTTTCAGTCGCTCTCTCTCTCTCTCTCTCTCTCTCTCTCTATCTATCTTTTCAGAATATAAAAAACACACACAGGAGTGTGTGTACACAGTGGTGGAGGTCAGCAAGGTCACATCAGGGAGCATCACATCATTCTCACTTTCTCATTGCAAATTCATGACCTGGTCTCGAGGTATTGCTTAAGACTGTAAACAAAGCTGTGTAATAAAAAAGAAAAAGAAATAAAACATGAGGCTTTTATTTGACAGCGGAGGTGAGACGAGAACGAAATGAATAACATACAAGAAAATAGCAGGATAAATGGTTTATGACAGGAGAGAGAGAGAGAGTGAGAGAGAGAGAGGCAAAGAGCCAGCACTATTGATTTTAACAGCACTAATAACAGATTCTTGCTAACTCTTGGTAACATTTTGTTCAGCGACGTGGCACATTAACGCTCTCCGTGTAAAGGATTGGCGATTCTCAGCTCCGCGCAGGTGGCACAGCGACGTGATCGATACGCTCCACTCGGCCATGTTTACGACTCCGCTAACACGTCTCGGAGCCTTTGATCGCCACAGCTATTTTTTCCCCTCACAGTTCTCTTCTCAACAATTAAGTGCAGAAAGGACGGCGACGTTACGAGCTAGACGACAAGGTAAAGTATTAGCATAGGTTATTTTAGGCCACGCTTCATCTCTGTCCTCATGTTTCAAAAGCGGGACGTGAGAGCCGAGAGACGTAGCCTCCGATGCAGAGCTTTCCACATCACACGCCGGCTTTCTTTCGATTGCATCATGCTTCACCTTTGGTCCTGGATATCGCGTTTTAAATTCATTCGTCTCGGAGCCCGGAACCGAGAACAAAGCCGAAACCCTGATGACACGCGGCTCGCTCGGCGTGACGCGATCGCTAAACGGGACGACGGCGTTCTCAGCTGCGGATGAGTTCACGCCGAGGCGCTGTTTGAACTTGAGCTTCTTTATGATTTGGCTTTGCGCTACACAAACAGACCCCCGCTGAAGAGTCGGGACGCCGCGGGGTTCGGACGCAGCCGTCGCGTTCATGACCGATTCCAAAAGAAATGTTTTATTCATTTATTCGCCTTATTTAACCCTCCACTGACTCTCGTTTGGTGAACGAAACTGAATTTCCACCTGTCTATCCATCCATCAATCAATCCATCCATCCTATCTTTATTTTCTCCTTCAAGCACATACATCTTGTTTTTGCTTCCTTCCTTCCTTCTCTTTCTTTCCCAAAAACCATCCTTTCATCGTTACATTCTTTCATTTTTTTCCCTTTATTACTTTTTTCTTTCTTTAAATACATTCTTGTTTTCTCTTCAGTATAGCAGTATAGCCTTCCTTCCTTCTCTCCTTCCTTCGACTTTATTATTTCTTCCTTCCTTCCTTTCTTTCTTTTTTTTGCATTACACATTAATTTCATTTCACCCGTTTCACTGTTCAACACGTTACCGAATCCTTCACTTCACGCCAGCTGAGACTGATCTAGATTTTTCCGCGAGCGTACTTCCTCAGCGCTCTCTTTCGTCGACTAAAGACGACACGTCGTACACAAACACTGTGTGTTAAGCTCCACTTAATAAGATTTGGAAGTCTGTTGTTGGGAGAAAGCCGGGTCCGGGGACGTCCTCGCCGTCCTGCTGTGTGACTGGAACAGGATTAATTAGGAAAGAAGAGCTTCTGACAGAAAAGCTCACATCTACAAAAAAAAGAGATGTAATAAGATTTTAATGGTTAATTACCACTCGGTCTGTAGAAAACAATACACAGCGCCTAATGTTTCTACCCACCGAGGTGTCCAAACCCAGGATTACACGGCTGTGGAGGCTTTTGACTCGACAGTCGCTTCAAATGAGTAAAGAATACCGAATCGTAAGAGCTCCATTGTTACTATGAATAACTGCATGAAAACAAGGTGCACCTGAAGCTGTTAAACAGAACAAATCAGAAAAACACACAGCAACAGGACGCAGGAAAACAATGGGTTCAACACTCAAGGTTGAGATCCCCACCCATGAGGGGGGTGTCTGAGGACATGACCCAATACCCCCCCCCCCCCACACACACACACACAACCCCCCACCCCCAAACACACACTCTATTGTCTGCCAATTACATTTAGTCATTTTACAAACAGTTTGTCATATTAATTTCTCATTATAATATAATATTTGGGAGAGTTGTACTGGCCAGTGTAGATTATTGGTGGTGATAGGAGGGGGTTTACAACTCCCTGCCACCCCCCATAAATCATACCTATGCGAGCAAATGTATTTTAAAATCATTCAAAGGGGCAATTACACAAAACCTTCTATTCATGGAAAATCCTGTACATTCATTAAAACAATTCTTTCCAAGTCGTGCTTTTTAGGGGTTTAATAAACCACGGCTCACACCTCTTTCAAAGGATTATTTCACGTTTATACCACTGAAGTTTAAATACAATGCGGCCCACAACTATTGGCACCCCAAACGAAAACAAAACAAAAAAAGGTAGGTTGGTAAAACAAGATCAAAACAACAACAAGATTTTAACAACAACAACAACAAGAACGCATTTACCTTTTTTTTTTCTTTTCATGTGTGAGATGAAGCGACTTCAACAAAGGCTGGAATTTCACCTTAAGCTGTTTTTAAGCTGATAAGAGCCAGACTTTCTTTTTGTCATTCGTATGAATCATTCAAACATAAAAAAAGCATCTAACTTAATGCATGAATCAGTGAGAGACAGGTGCAGGTGATTATTGTACTGGTGATGCTGATTGCTGAGTGGTTGGAACAAACAAGAGGGGAAATGAGGTTGCTACAGGTGCTGAGGTTGTTACATCTTTATGTGTGTGTGTGTGTGTGTGTGTGTGTGTGTGTGTGTGTGTGTGTGTGTGTGTGTGTGTGTGTGTGTGTGTGTGGTGGTGGGGTGGCATGGTGTGCACATACTATACTGTATATGTAGACATGACTCCAAAACAATTTCCACTACTCCCGCTGAGATCATTTTCTTGTTTGTTCCTGATCACGTCAGCTCTGTGCACTTTGCCTTTCGTCGAGAGGTTTGTGGGCGACCGTGAATGCAAATCAGCTGTGCCATGTACAGTACGCACCTGGTAATTTACGGGTGACTGACATTCAACGTTGTGTGCAAGTATGAAGAAAATCTGCGGCTTGTAATACTTTTCCGAAATGCAAAGCTCAGTCTGGCGTACGCAAACATTTACACACTACTTCACTAAAAGTTTTTTTTCCCAATTTTATTTTAATTGATGGTTTTACCGGGCAAAGCAGTTAAACCAAGCAATGTCCAAAATTCTTTCAGTTAATTCAAATACTTTGAGCATGCAATGAATCCAGTGAATTGAAATGATGTCAATTGAAAATATACAGCATATTCTACAACAAAAATGCGTTAATTAAACTCTAACAAGTTTTAGCCTGACAGATGACAACCAGCTCAACCGCCAACCCAAACCTCCTCCACTGAAACCTACTGGAACTCTAATATCTCTCTCTCATCCCCTTGTGTTATGAATCAGGCTGGAACGAAAGCCGAGAGCACTTATTGACCCAAACTGCCACGTCCTACTGATTGCCTTGAAACATTCCTTGAATCGTTAAAAAGGTCAATTGAAGCAAAAAAAAAAAAAGGAGAAAATTTTGAAGGGACAGCATCACCGAGGCGGAGCCAGAACACATTGAAATAGCAGGAGCAGGACACGGTGTACGGATCATCTTTCTATATTTGTGACATGAAGTTGCTCACGCTGACCTTTCAAAAGCTTCGCTGGTTCTTCACAAAGAGGTGGCAATCTTGTCGTAGCGCCAAACAAGAACATTGCCTACTTCACACCAGCGCAAAATACTACCCTTTTGCGCGCTCTCGCTTTTATTTCTGGAACGTTTTTTTTTTTTTTTTTTAGAAAGTGTTGTTTTACTCGGTTTTCTCCTCATAGGGGAGGAAAGAGACCAAAATGTGTGGGGAAGCTGTTCTCCAGAACCTGGACTGTGAAGCACTGGTTAAAACCATTCCATTTCCTTTTTATTCCTTTCATTACTTTTTTCAAATAAATTTTATGCAGATGCGAAAAAATGCTGCAAAGTAAAAACGCTTTCAAAAACATAAGTGTTAAAATGATATTTTTATCGTTTAACAAAATGGAAAGGAAATGAACAGAACAGAAATTCAAATCAAGAAAGGCGAGAGCAGACTTGCCGACAAGTCAGACTTGCCATCAATTCCTCTACATACACTTGCGCACGGTTTTTGAAGGAACTCAGCAGGTACAGGTAGGCCGTTCCAAACGTCTTGGCGATCCACTGTGAATGTTGGCTCCGTCAAATCCTTTCTGTCTCTTCATGTCATTCCGGACAGACTCGAAGATATTGAGATCAGGGATCTGAACCATCACCTCCAAGATTCTTTTTCTACTTTTACTCTGAAGATATTTCAGTGATATGTTTGGGGTCGTTGTCCTGCTGTAGAATAAATTTAGGACCAATCAGACACCTCCCTCATGGCATTGTATAATGGAGTAGAATCTGCCTCTCTTTCTCCATTTGCAGCCCAAACCCTGCAAGGAACCTCGACCAAGCTTCACTGTTGCCTGCAGATTATTGTACCGCTTCCTACAGGTTGCCAAATATTACAAGTCCAAAGCACCAGCTGAAATTTTCCGGCCCCCCAGTTTATATACCCATTAGAGTAGACTTTTGGGGCGCAGTTCTTCCATGAAGACCTCTTCTGGCCGGACTCCTCTGGACAGTCGATGGGTGGACCTGGGTCCCATTGGTTGCCACCAGTTCTTTGCCGATGGTACTTTTGGACCTCTTCCGATGTTGAAGTAAGAATGATGTTTCTTTCATCTGCTGCATTAGGTTTCCTAAATTTCTCCCTAATTTAGTCATGTCCAATTCCTCCCCGTCACTAGGGGGCTCCACATTAAGGCTACTACTACCACGCAGCCGGGAGGGCGAAGACTATCACGTGTTTCCTCTGAACCGAACCACGTGACACCAACCGACCGCATCTTTTCGAACTGCTCGCTCACGCACTGTTGGGGGCGAAGTAACACACTCGGAGGACAGCGCTATTCGCTCCTTCCGCTTGCGTGTGCTCACAGACGCCCCTTGTTGGCTGTAGACCCGTGATCAATGTGGGAGCACCAAATACCTCTCATCCCCCCCCTTTGAGAGAGCTCGGCCAATCAGCTCTCTCTAGGCCATCACTACACTACAAGAGGTTACAGCATCACCCGGGATTCGAACCAGAGATCTCCAGATAATAGGGCGAGCACTTTACCACTGCGCTACTCGGAGGCCCCTACGACCTTTTTCTTTAAGTTTCTTCAAAATAGCTCATCTTGAAACCAATAGGAAATCTCTGCTGCCTGGGAGAGACCTTCCTGATACAGTACAACTACCTTGTATCTTGTTGCTGTGCTCAGTCATGCCATGGTGTATGACCTATGACATGAAACTGTCCTCCACAACCTCACCCAGTTTTAAGCCAGTTAATACTGTATTTCAAAAAAATGTATGAAGTTTGGTGATGTTAATCATATACAGTACCTGATTCTGATCTCACAAAATGCTTGACTTTGTGTAAGTGTAAGAATTGGTGCTGGTTTGAATTTAAAGGGAATTTACATCAAATATTGGATTGATTTAGATTTTTCTTCTGTTTGTGCATTTCGTAAATTGATAAAAAAATAACTAAACAATTTATTTTTCATAGTTTCTTATAGTACCTTACAGCATTAAAACTTTTGCTGCACTGTATTACACACACACTTTATATTTGACCTCAATTTGAGACTGAAGCTAAATTAGACACGTATATATGCTTCTATAAACAAGCACCTTCTCAAGAGTCATGCGAGGTCATTAGCTGGTTGCATATTGCAAAAAAAAAAAAAAAAACACAGCCTAAATGAAGACAAAAGCAGCACTGGAAGGTTATGTGAAGTGTTATGCTAATGAGAGGATGCTAATAAAAACACACTAGTTTTGGCTTCTGCTCCTGGCATCGATATCGCTGATGCGAAACAACCTGCAGTGAATATTTTATCAGAGGTTTCTGCTTTTAAAAGCCTGCGGTGAGGAAACTGTATCCTCTGGAGAAATGTTAACAAGTCCAGATTTACAGCCTGCAGGATTCCCTCCTCCGGAGAGCGGCTGATCTGAGATCTGCCCGAGCCTGAGCTTGCGGAAAGCACCGTGACATTATTTACAGTAGCCGGAGATTACTGGCACCCTCACCTTAGCCTTAGCTTTGCTGTACTACCGCCACTAGTTGTTTAGTAGCCATAGGCTCAAAGGAATCCTGTTTACATGCATGTTTTTTAAATGAATGATACAACTCTTGTGTAGCTGATATGGACTCACCTAGAACGGAGAGCTCACAGGAAGACGTGATGTTCTCGTTTTTGTTAAGCGCTACGCAGCTGTATGTGCCCGAGTCGTCGTCCGTGACGCTGCTGATTAGCAGGTTGCTCCCGCCGAGCAGCGTGTACTTCCTCGATCTGAGAAGAAGACAAAGGTCAAAGTAAAAAACTGGGAGCTGGCTTTGTAAAAAAAAAAAAAAACTGCACAAATAAAGATAAAGCAGTCATGATCCTTGCTCACTTATCCTGAACATGGTCATGGGCGCCTGAGGCCAATGCCAGGGGACACGGGGGATGAAGCAGGGGTACACCCTGGGAGTGCCAATCCATTACACATCATTCACGCACTACGGGCAATTTGGGAACCCCAGTTAGCCTGGATTGTAGGAAACCCAATAAGCATGGGGAGAACATGCAAACTCCACGCACACACACAGACCTGCAGCGAAAAGGACTCGAACCCACGACCCTGGAGTGACGAGGTCACAGCGCTAGCCCTTACGCCACCAAGCCGACATCAAATTGCTCGATTGTGATTTACGATTGCTGCTATAAGATACTCAGCTGTAGTGATGGTGGTGGTGGTGGTGGTGGTAGTAGCTCTGTTTTGCCTCAGGATGCTCTTTAAGCTCTGTTCCATTATTATTGCATGTTATTAACACCATATGAGATGCTAATAAATCGAGCTGGGACTAATTAAGATATTAAGCGTTTTTATTAACCCCTTCCCCCAGCTCGGCTTCTAAACATGATAAATGTGATCTGCAAGTGTTTGTAATTTTCATAACAATTCATAAACCTCAGGCGATGCAAACGTCCGCACTGCATAATGCATATCCATGATACAGCCCTGATTACACAAAGTAAGACTCCTGGTGTTGTCTCCTTTCATACAATATGCTCTATTATCTCCTTCACATTATAAATGCTCGCTCTTTATGCTTTATCTCAATCATCACTCACTCTCTCTTTCTCTCTCTCTCTCTCTCTCTCCCTCACACACACACACACACACACACACACACACACACACACACACACACACAATTTTCCTTCACACTTCACCTGATTTGGATCATCTCGCTGCCTCTCATCCAGTAGAAAGAGGGGGTCGGGTAGCCGGAGGCGGAACATTCCAGCACTGCGTCTCTGCCCTGTAGAGCCGTGACCTTCATGGGTCTCTGGAGGAAGACCAGATTTCGCACTACTCCAGGCTCTGTGAAGAACAAACACAAGACATGGAACTGAAACACTGCAGCTAGCATTGAATTCTCTGCAACAGTGTTAATTAGGGTTAGTGCTTTTTAGGGAAAACACCTCCATGATACATACTAAAGTTATTAGGGCCAAGTTAGAACTGAGAAGGTTTTGTGCTGCTTGTTGTTGAAAAATTCAATGAGATTCAGCGAAAGCAACATGATTCTGTTGTGTGCCGTTTGCGTTTGACGCGGTAAAATGCTGCCATTCCTCGATGATCCTACAGGTGGCACTCTCTAAATTGTTCACACATTGGCAGGCACCACAGCATCAAAGCAAATTGGTTGCTAAATTTGTTTAGAATCTGGATAGTTCTAAAAATCATACAAGGTCATCATAAAAGCGCACTACAATTCGTACGTGATTCGCATGCGCTTTGGAATGCGATATGGTTCCCATGGTAACAGCGAATAATCAGAGCTTGTCGTCGTTAACATGGTGAAGTGTTCTGTCTCTGAAGGAGTCTCCAGTCGCAGCGTTTCTGACTCCGGATGTAGTTTATGTGTTGTGCTTTTCATTATAACATGACAAGCTGAGTGTTATTTTATTTTTATTTTTTTTTCCATCTCAAGAGAGCGTGAGAGGAAGAGAAGGTACTGAATTAAAGATATAATGATGTGTACTACATTGAACATGACGGCACACAAGGTCTCGTGTAAATATGTACTTGCCGCCATATTACTGCGGTACAACACGATCTCATCTGCCTTCAGGGCTGAAATTCACCCTTCTCTCATTCCCCTGCACTAATCACACCTGCGATTCTCTCTCTCTCTCTCCATCTCTGCATCCCTCACTCCACGCAGCCTGTGCACCCAGAGCGAGTGATTTTATTCCAACACCTGTGATTTATATTCGCACTCTGATTGTATTTCTCAGCTCTGTCTTAATGCATGTAAAGTCATGACTGCTGATCAATCAGAGAATTATCCAGCCACCCACACACACACACACACACACACACACACACACACACACACACACACACACACACACACACACACACACAGTCCTCTAACATCACTTATGTGCAAAAGTCTTAGGCGCCATATTATCTGTAGTATAAATTTTGTTATATAAGTTTATTATGTCTGCATTATTATGTACAAGACCATTCCCTACAAAGATACACTAAAATTAATGAATAAATAACATCACAGATGAATATTTGCATGTCTGTAAAGAAAACGACATAATACATGAAAAAAATAATGTAGACTCCTGGGTTTTGCATGAAAATAGAAAGGAGCGAGTGTGACGAACTTTTTTGCAGATATTTTTGCACTTATTTTTGGATAATTTTATATTTTGCATATTTAATGTACTGTATAGATATAGATATCGATAAATACACACACTCAAAAAAAGTAAGTACACTCCTCTAATTTCGGCAAACATTTCGGTATATCTTCTCAAAGGACAACACTATAGGAATGAAACTTGGATATATTTTAGAGTAGTCAATGTGCAGACTGTATAATTATAGAAGTATAGATTTACTCTCCTCTGAAAATAACTCAACATACAGCCATTATTGTCAAAATAGCTGGCGACAAAAGTGAGTGGACCCCAAGTGATAACAACTGTACTGTATATCTTTAATCATATAAAGTCACATGACCTATTCATCATGATTAAGGCCGTGATTTAGGATGGACTCATTTTAATCGCCAGTTATTTAGACAATAAAGTCTGCATTTTGAGTTATTGTTAGAGCTTGCTATACAAGCTGCACATTGACTTCTCTAAAGTAGATCCAATTTTCATTTTTATAGTATTGTCCCTTGACTTGGCAAAAATCTTTTCTTTAAAATCACGTTTTACAATCAAAAGTATCCCGTTTCCTTGTTGCCGTGGCGATACCCTGAAGGCTCATCCACTGTACTGTACAACACATGAATCAGGTCTGAATTTATATAGTCTGTTAAAGCAACTTCAGATGATGGTGTGTGTGTGTGTGTGTGTGTGTGTGTGTGTGTGTGTGTGTGTGTGTGTGTGTGTTTGTGTGTATTTTTGTGTGTTTGTGTATTTTTGGTTGTGTGTTTGTGTGTATGCATGTTATTGAGCAAGAATTAAATGACGATTCAGAATGTCTGCAAAAACCAAACCACTTAGACCCAGCGGCAATGATGCACTGCTGTTCAGAGCTTTGCGCATACATAATGTTTGTGTGTATGTGTGTGTGTGTGTGTGTGTGTGTGTGTGTGTGTGTGTGTGTGTGTGTAAGTGTGGCAGTGAGATGAGCAGCTTAATGTATTCTCGGACATGGCATGGGGAATCGAGGGAATCCACACCAGCTGCGTTACACTGTGCCAGGGGAATACACACTCCTACACACTCCAAACAAGCAGGAAGAAGTGAACTCCACACTGAGATAGGGTTCATTAATCAGTTTTTAAACCCAGGCTTCTGGACTCAAGCCGCTAAATCCCTGCCACATTTTTTTTCTGATTGGGGAGCAGCAATAAAAAAGAGGCAATGATCTGGATCGAATGAGGAAAATATTAAATCTCAAACATCATGAGTTAAAGAAGCGTCAGAGAGCACCAGGAGAGACTCATATCATCCACGGCGACGAAGGCTGACGCTTTTTTAGCCGAACAGGTATAACGGGCTTCAGGTGAGTGCCAGATGTTGAAATGTGAGACTTTACACAGCTGGCGATTAATGAAATGGTTTTGCAAATGTGCACAACAAGGGCCGCGGCGGGGAACCGATGCCAAGCTGAAAATGACGCGCTGGAAGAAATCAAAATGAAATCACATTATGGTGGAGGGATTCTGGGATATCTGGGGATTCCTCGCTCACAGAAAATCCTACCGCACTCCACTTCTGGGTTCTATGGTGCCACACTGATTGTACCACACAAAGTGAGATATCTGTACGTACCCGGTAACACCCTCAGGTCAGCGTCCGTGCCGGTGCGAGCGCTCCCAGGGTTCTCCGCCAGGCAGCGGTAGGTGGCGGCATCAGGCGGCTGCACCTTGCTGACCTGCAGCGAGCCGGAAGGCAGCACTACCACCCTGCTGTCGGGGTCAAACGTCAAGGGAAGCTCGTCACGGTTCTTTTGCCAGCGCACTACAGGCATGGGCTCACCTGTGACCTCGCAGCGCAGCAGTGCCGTGTCGCCCATGTAGGACGAGACCGACTCGGTGGGGACCACCACACGCAGAGGACCTGAAAGAGAGAGAGAGAGCGAGAGAAGGGATGGGTGGAGGAGTTAGGGATAAGACTTCTAGACAATCGTAGGAATACTACTACTACTACTAATAA
The DNA here is from genome assembly GCA_030347435.1 of Clarias fuscus. Lineage (NCBI taxonomy): Eukaryota > Metazoa > Chordata > Actinopteri > Siluriformes > Clariidae > Clarias > Clarias fuscus. The sequence continues at coordinate 20,524,310 of CM059212.1, read as the reverse complement.
TAATAATAGTTCTTCTTCTTCTTCTTCTTATTAGAATAATTATAATAATGCATGCAAATCTATGTATATGATCCAGCCTTAGGTCATTTTCATTATAGAATAATATGATGAACAAAATAATGTTGGTGATTTGGAGCCCTCTCTGGTAGACACATGCTATTGCAAGCGATTTTCGAAAGAACATTTCATTACATTTCAAAATTTATCTCAAATATATATAGGATATACTGTATATATTCCTTTCACCCGTGTGTATATTGCATGTCTACTGAGCCTTTTTCTGCCTGTGTGTGTGTGTGTGTGTGTGTGTGTGTGTGTGTGTGTGTTTTCCCTGCAATAGATTGGCACCCCCAAGTCAGTGGGTCCATGTCCATGCCCTAAGTCTCCCTGGACACTGCATGTGGTCTGTGTCTAACCCTCTGTGTGAAAAGTGAAATCACTGAGTTAGAATTGTCCAGTCAAAATGTGTAGCATTTCATTCAGAGTGGGCGGAGTTAGTGTTTTTTTTCCTTTTATTTCAGCATTGAATTCACACTAATCTTTCTTTTGATCTGTATGTTCCCACTTAAAGCTGCAACGAGAGAGAGAGAGCAACATGTGTGTAAGAGTTTGCAGAAGTCAGGCTTTAGACACATGGTGTTGCAGCCCAAGAGCTGGCTGGGGAACTCCAATTATACTGCAGCTCGTGCAAATGAATCGTGTATCCCGGGTGTGAACGCCTGGTTGTTATAAGCGCGATTATTGTCAACATTATCCCCTTAACTGCTTCCGGGTGTACACTGGGACTCCCACAGAGCACGCATAAAATAAATAAATGTAAAAAAAATTATATTTCCTAAAACAAGGCAGCACAATCTGTAGCCAGATCCAAGCGCTTATTAGTCCTCCAACCCAATCTATTTCAGCAAGTGAAGGAGACAAACGACGGAGCAGAGCACACGGCACTGGAGTATGAAATTGGAACGGTGCCCGGTCGTAGCCCAGTGCGAAAATTTTTCAGACTCGTGCGGTTGTAGCCCGGCATTAATCTTCGCAGTTAATCTACGTTAACAAGTGAAGGGTGCAGATGTAGTGAAAGTGGAAGTGTGAAGTTCGGCGATGTTGCCGAGGGCAGGCGCGAGGGAAAAAATAGCAGCGCGCGGAGAGTGCAGTTGCTCCGAGAGGATGAGAGGGAGCGAGGGCGTCGGGGTGACGGCTGCTCGAGCGCCTGTCATTTGTGAGAGACGATGGAAGGCAAAGGCAGAGATAACGGCTTACTGAGGAAAGTGTGTGTGTGTGTGTCCATGTGTGAAGAGCCATATCAGCCATAATACATTCTAGGCCTTTCGCACACATGTTCTCACCCTTTATCGCATACATGTTTTTCCCCTTTCGCATGCTTGTTTAACGCACTCACGTCTGTGTATTCTCCTCCCATGTACATGCAAGTATTTCCCTCTTGCATACAGGAATTCTCCTCTTTCATGCCTATATTTTTTTCCTCTACATGTATTTCTCACATACTCTACCAGGATTCTCCTCTTGTATAGTACTGTATATGTGCATTATTTCACATTCATGTACAGGTAAGCTCTTCTTGCGCGCGTGCAATCCACTTTTTGCACATGTATATTCTTTCACACTGATATGTTCCCCTCTCGCATGCGTTTATTCTCTTCTTGCACATGTGTATTTTACTTTTGTATTTATGTATTCTCCACTCGCGTACATGTATTGTGTTCTACTCTTGTATGCATACTGTATATTCCCACTTACTCATTAATATTCTACAATAATTCAATATTAATAATTGTAACATACAATAATTTGACTTTTGCACACATGTATTCCCCTCTCGCATACAGTTCCCGTATTGTCCTCTCACATACCTGTACTGTCCTCTCACATTCTCACATACATGTATTGTCCTCTCAGATACTGTACATGCATTGTCCCCTCACATACCTGTACTGTCCTCTCACATACCTGTATTGTCCTCTTGCATACTGTACCTATACTGTCCTCTCGCATATCCGTATTGTCCTCTCGCATACCCATACCGTCCTCAGTATAGGTACAGCATTCTTGACTATACTCTCACATACATGTATTGTCCTCTCACATACTGTACATTCATTGTCCGCTCACATACCTGTACTGTCCTCTCACATACCTGTATCGTCCTCTCACATACATGTATTGTCCTCTTGCATACCTGCACTGTCCTGTCGCATACCCATACCGTCCTCTAGCATTCTTGACTGTCCTCTCACATACCTGTATTGTCCTCTCACATACCTGTATTGTCCTCTCACATACAGTACCTGTATTGTCCTCTCACATACGTATATTTTCCTCTCACATTCTCACATACCTGTTTTGTCCTCTCGCATACCCATATTGTCCTCTCTCATACCTGTACTGTCCTCTCAAATAGTGTGTGTTTTCTCTTCTTGCATATATTTATGGTCCTCTCGCATACAAGAATTCTCCTTCGCATGCGTGTGTTCCCTCTCGCATATTTCTGTTCCCGCTTGCTCTGTTTTGGCATTTTTTAAATATATATATATTTTTTTTAATTGACAAGTAGCGCATCATTTCTCAAAAGCCTAAAAGCATTCCAGCAGTTAACAAGTATTCAGATTTCTTAAAAAAAAAAGGGTTTATCCATATCTAATTGATGTTGCACTGTTACAGTGTTGTTTTAAATGGAACTTTTATAAAGTTTATGAACCGGCAGTGAGAAATGTGAGGAGAAGTTTGTTCCTGTTATCAATTCTGTTGTAGAAGCTGAAAACAATTGTTCGCTCTCTCTCTCTCTCTCTCTCTCTCTCTCTCTCTTTCAAAAAACAAGAGAATGTCATTGTACAGAGAAACCCTGCAGCGTAAACTCCTCGGTAAAACTTTACAAAGTACTCCACATTAATGATTACAAGGTTTTTCTTTGTTTGTTTTTTGCTAAGCATCACCACCAACTCTTTAGATCACACGGCGCGTCTGCCATCCCTGTGCATGGAGCTGTTACTATGGAAACGGTAACCTATCAGAACGAACCCGTTAATATTATTAACCTGTTATTCACGTCACAAAGTCATCGCACACTTCCTTACCAAGCCGATCTGCGAATTCAACGTTGCAGCTGTAGGAAATACATCTGAGATTAAAAAGCTTGAAATTCTTTGGTTCTGCGATGACTGGAGGACTCTAAACTTCAAAAAAGCAGAAATCCAGTCAGAAATTCCCCATCATCGCTTATTGATAGCGTTTTCACTTGTCATCTGTTTGATATTTCCGTCGCTCTTTTCTCGTTTCCGATGAGAAACAGATGCCGCTTGTTTGCTCCGCGTCTGCTTAGCGCCATCAGGCCGCAAACGCTTTACAGGGTTTTTGATTGATTCGCCAATCCCGTGTTTAATCTGAGGCCCGGAGTGGAAACAAACACACTGTCATGAATAATAAGTATGTGTTTAAGAGACACACTCGAGCACACACAAACACACACTTGTTCATACTGTATACACACGCGCATGCTCGTTAGTTTTCACACACAGTGGGATCAAGCTGCCAGTTACAAGATCAATGTAACTAATAAACTCAACTCGGTGGAATATGACAGAAAACCACTTTCATAAAGAGATTTCAGGAACAAAGCGCTGACAAAGTGACTCGGCCCTTCACTCGGTCTGGTGGAAGGTACTGTACTACTCTAAATGAATTCTGTAAATGTATTCTGCAGCTCGATAGCCGGCGGAACCGACGTCCAGGGTTCTTCAAGTCCGGTCCCGAGGAGCCAGCGTCCAACACAGTCTGGTGACTCCTCAAACACAGCTGATTCAATTAATGTCTTAATTACCAGGTTCAGTGAGTGTGTTCAGGTGTTGCCGGATTTCAATCTGTTCTGGAAACACGCCCTCCGAGAGATAAAGATCCCTGGTTCACACACTTCTGCTTGTCCTTATATACTACTGTAGGTGTATACTGTAGGAATAAAACACTTGGAGTTGTGCTGTTATAGGAAAATAATCAATGAGAAGATGGAGTTCCTGTATCACAAATATTATTATAATTTTTTTCAAATAGCATCCTGTCCCAGAGTGTGTCATGTACAGAGACCCTTAAAAAAGGATAATAATAATAATAATAATTTAAAATAATAAATAATATATAAAAACTATTCAACTGCTTGAAAAATTGTTTTTTAAATTAATTCATTCATATTTTCTTACTTTTGTTTAATGATTTTAAACAATGTTATGTATATACAGTAATATAGAAAATGTGTGTGCCAAAGAAGCTAATTCTGAAGTTTAGGACATGGAATGGTTAAAAATATTAACGAAATATTTTTCAGCGTCATACCGTCTCACTTTATACAATAATCATTTAAAATTAGGACAATTAAGATCGTTGAAAGATTTGAATTAAAAAAGTTATGGACACTACAAACCGTAAAAGGGGAAGAAATTGTATTTAGCAAATGTGTTTCTTTTTATCGGGTAAATATATAAATGTATGCATATATACAAAAAACAAATGATAAACAAAGATACTTTATAATTAAGTATTATAGAAAAATAAAAATGGTGTTATATTATCCTATCTCAAAATTCACTTTTCCACTAGGTGAGACACTTTTTAGCAACTATACCATGTTTTGGCCGTGTGCATTTCAAGTAACCAATTATGAAAAATGGCAATCGATTTTAGCCAATTAAACACGCCATAGCATGCTGTGTAGCGGAAACATGCATTTACCCTGTAAAACCCCGCCAACCGTATAGCCGAAAGTAAAGTGTAATTTACCCATGCATTAATTATTTCACATTTTCATTTATTCTTTCACTTTCTTTGTTTTCTATTGTTCACTCACTGTTTCAGCCTTATCTCATTCAAAACTCTAATTCTTTCTTTCATTAGCTCATTTAATTGAATCTCTCTCTCTTTCTCTATCACTCACTCACTGTATATACAGTATATAATGCACATAAACACATGACCGGGGAACAGGTGTTTTGCCCAGGATGCATCTCTCGTACTCATAAAACCCGCAAACCTCAAAGCAAAGACAAGAGTTGAGCACCAGGCGAGAGCTGAAATGTTCTCATCTAACAAACGACACGACTGTAATCATCAAGAGATCATTCATCATCATAATAACTGATCATCAAAACACTCCATCCACTCTGCTATTACTGCGGCCTCTTAGCAAATTCACGTTGACGACCACGGAGAGCTGGAGAGAGATTTGCTCTGCTGATGAGAAAATAACACGAGCCGGACGCACGTCATCAACAATTATTATTCCTAAAGAAATGATCGCAATCAGCCGGGGCGGAACGTGCAGTCTCGTCTCACCGATCATGACCACGCCTTCAGACAGAGGAAACGTTTAAAGTGACGATTTCACCAGCAACATCCAAACCTGCAGTGTACATCAGTGAAAGAAGACACATTTTACTGACACTAATAATATCTAACAAACATATTCAACAAGATTAGCACTTTTTTGTGTCAAAGCACATAATATGACTAATACAATATATACTCGGACAGCTATAGCGTAGAGGGACTTCTCAGCATAGTTTATATAATTTGCTGAGCTGTGTTTAAATGCAGCTTTTTAAAAGTTTTTTTTTTTAAATGTGGACCTCATTACATTATGATATTCAATGAAAATCATAAAAAACAGACTTTCATTTTATTAGTTCCACTGCATCTTCTAATATACATCACAAGATCTCTTTTAATGAATTCATATTTTACATTTTTTTATATAAATTATTATAAAATTTAAGCTTTTACCTGACTCTTTTCTTTTACTTTTAAATAATGTTTTTCATTAAACACATTCTTATATATAATATTATATATAAATGAGTTGTATGCTTTAATGAAAGACTGTAAAGGAAAACTTTTTTGTACAGTTAAAAAAAAATGAAAATAGTTTCATATGCAAAAAAAAAAAAAAAAAAACATATTCTGGTTTTCACCTGACTGTATACGCACCTAAAGATTATTAGGAACGCCCTACTAATACGGTGTTTGACCCGCTTTCGCCTTCAGAACTGCCTTAATTCTACGTGCCATTGATTCAAAAAGGTGCTGAAAGCATTCTTTAGAAACGTTGGCCCATATTGATAGGATAGCATCTTGCAGTTGATGGAGATTTGTGGGGCACATCCAGGGCACGAAGCTCCCGTTCCACCACATCCCAAAGATGCTCTATTGGGCTTAGATCTGGTAACTGTGGAGGCCATTTTGGTACAGTGAACTCATTGTCATGTTCAAGAAACCAATTTGAAATGATTCGAGCTTTGTGACATGGTGCATTATCCTGCTGGAAGTAACCATCAGAGGATGGGTACATGGTGGTTATAAAGCGATGGACATGGTCAGAAACAATACTCAGGTAGGCCGTGGTATTTAAACGATGCCCAATTGGCACTAAGGGGCCTAAAGTGCGCCAAGAAAAGATCCCCCACACCATTACACCACCACCACCAGCCTGCACAGTGGTAACAAGGCATGGTGGATCTCATTCTGTTTACGCCAAATTCTGACTCTACCATTTGAATGTCTCAACAGAAATCGAGACTCATCAGACCAGGCAACATTTTTCCAGTCTTCAACTGTCCAATTTTGGTGAGCTCGTGCAAATTGTAGCCTCTTTTTCCTATTTGTAGTGGAGATGAGTGGTACCCGGTGGGGTCTTCTGCTGTTGTAGCCCATCCGCCCCAAGGTGGTGCGTGCTGTGGCTTCACAAATGCTTTGCTGCATACCTCGGTTGTAACGAGGTCAAAGTTCAGTCAAAGTTCTTCTATCACCTTGAATCAGTCGGCCCATTCTCCTCTGACCTCTAGCATCAACAAGGCATTTTCGCCCACAGGACTGCCGCATACTGGATGTTTTTCCCTTTTCACACCATTCTTTGCAAACCCTAGAAATGGTTGTGCGTGAAAATCCCAGTAACTGAGCAGATTGTGAAATACTCAGAACGGCCCGTCTGGGACCAACAACCATGCCACGCTCAAAATTGCTTACATCACCTTTCTTTCCCATTCTGACATTCAGTTTGGAGTTCAGGAGATTGTCTTGACCAGGACCACACCCCTAAATGCATTGAAGCAACTGCCATGTGATTGGTTGATTTGATAATTGGATTAATGAGAAATTGAACAGGTGTTCCTAATAATCCTTTAGGTGAGTGTATAATTTTATACACTGTTAAACTTTTTGTAAAACAGATTTTTAAACACTGTTGGTTAAAATATCTATCTTTTTCAAATGTTTATTATTATTATTATTATTATTATTATTATTATTATTCTTTATAATAATAATAATAATGAATACTATTTATTAATATTATTTATACATTTGCAAACTTTTTTTCAATCAAGCAATTACCTTTGAATTATTTTAATCAGAAACTTAATACCTTATAAACAATAAACCTTACATTTAAATATCTTTAACAATTTATATGTATTAAATATATAAATGACACTTCGAATATATTGTATTATATTACTAAAACATTTATTAAAATTGGAATAAATTGTTTTAAAGTTTTAAGTAGTTTTAAGTCATCAGAGATTTAGAATATTGTACAGTTTATATCAACAGTTTGACAGCAAAATGAGATAAAAGCTATTTTGCATACGTTCACTCATTTTCTGCACCGCGCTGTATATAACAATACATTTATGTTAAAAAAATAAAAATAAAAAAAAACTCTTCTTTTAGAAGGTTTCAGCAACCAGTAGCCCTGCTTTTGTTGCATTTGTCGTTGTGCTATGATTTTAATTTCAAGGGACTATACAGCATGTATATACAGTATATAGTACTGTATATATACTGTAGTTGTATGCGGTTGGTTGTTGCTCAATAGTGATTATATGGTGCATCACTGTAGTTCCTGTATTGTTATTTAATGTTTCTCATTATGTTTCAAAATTAACAAATTTTGTAATAATAATCTAAATTAAATGATTTTTAACTCAACCAAAACTATTCTTGATACTAAATTCCATATTTAAATTGGATTTAACTGCAGGCTGATTGAAATGTGTATTGTATTAAAAGTACAGAGTGTGCCATTTATATGGATACACCTTAATAAAATGGGAATGGTTGGTGATATTAACGTCCTGTTTGTGGCACATTAGTATATGTGAGGGGACAAACTTTTCAAGATGGGTGGTGAACATGGTGGCCATTTGGAAGTCGGCCATCTTGGATCCAACTTTTGTTTTTTTCAATAGGAAGAAGGTCATGTGACACATCAAACATTGGAAATTTCACAAGAAAAACAATGGTGTGCTTGGTTTTAACGTAACTTTATTCTTTCATGAGTTATTTACAAGTTTCTGACCACTTATAAAATGTGTTCAATGTGCTGCCCATTGTGATGGATTGTCAATGCAACCCTCTTCTCCCACTCTTCACACACTGATAGCAACACCACAGGAGAAATGCCAGCACAGGCTTCCAGTATCCGTAGTTTCAGGTGCTGCACATCTCATATCTTCACACCATAGACAATTAACTTCAGATGACCCCAAAGATAAAAGTCTAAGGGGGTCATTGGGGGCCATTCAACTGGCCCACGATGACCAATCCACTTTTCAGGAAACTGTTCATCTAGGAATGCTCGGACCTGACACCCATAATGTGGTGGTGCACCATCTTGCTGGAAAAACTCAGGGAACGTGCCAGCTTCAGTGCATAAAGAGGGAAACACATCATCATGTGGCAATTTCAAATATCCAGTGGCCTTGAGGTTTCCATTGATGAAGAATGGCCCCACTATCTTTGTACCCCATATACCACACCATACCATCACTTTTTTTGTTCCAACAGTCTTGGAGGGATCTATCCAATGTGGGTTAGTGTCAGACCAATAGCGGTGGTTTTGTTTGTTAACTTCACCATTCACATAAAAGTTTGCCTCATCACTGAACAAAATCTTCTGCGTGAACTGAGAGTCCTGTTCCAATTTTTGTTTTGCCCATTCTGCAAATTGTGTGCTCCGATCTGGGTCATCCTCGTTGAGATGCTGCAGTAGCTGGAGTTTGTAAGGGTGCCATTTGTGAGTAGCTAATATCCGCCAAAGGGATGTTCGACTAATGCCACTCTCCAGTGACATGCGGCGAGTGCTATGTTGTGGGCTCTTGCTGAATGAAGCTAGCACAGCCACTGATGTTTGTTCATTAGTGACAGTTTTCATGCGTCCACATTTTGGCAAATCCAACACTGAACCAGTTTCATGAAACAAGCAGTTTGCTAACTGTAGCAACGGGAGATAGGTGGTCTCGTAGGGTGTCTTGCATTGAAATCTGCTGCAATGACCCGGTTACTGCGTTCACCAGATATCAACACAATTTCGATCCGCTCATCACGTGTTAACCTCTTCGACATGTCAATGGCTGTGAACAAAGCGAAACTTGTAAATAACTCATGAAAGAATAAAGTTACGTTAAAACCAAGCACACCATTGTTTTTCTTGTGAAATTCCCAATTGATGTGTTGATTTTGATGTGTCACATGACCCTCTTCCTATTGAAAAAACAAAAGTTGGATCCAAGATGGCCGACTTCTAAATGGCCACCATGTTCACCACCCATCTTGAAAAGTTTGCCCCCTCACATATACTAATGTGCCACAAACATGACGTTAATATCACCAACCATTCCCATTTTATTAAGGTGTATCCATATAAATGGCCCACCCTGTATAATAATAATATATTGCATTATATTACTAATACATTTACTGAAACTGGAATAAATTGCAATATACAGTATTCCTTCTTTTCAATATATTTTATGTTATCAGAGACTTCAAATATTATAATGTTTCAGCTATCCCTAGCACTACTTTTGCCAACATGCACTTATGAAAAGTAATATTCATAAAGGAATTAAGCAGAGAGACAATGTTACAATGTTTTGTGTACAAGATACACGACATACATGTACTATGTGTGGAAAGATCTTGCATTTGGCAAAACTATGGAGGATGGAGTTATAGCGTTTTGCATAACAACTCTGGCAAACATTTGCCATTTGTGTTCCCTGACACCTTGGTGAGTAAAAGAAACAATGCACTTTTTTTTTTTTGTAACAGCATGATACGTTCTGCTTCTCAAATGATTTTCTTAAAACTGTAATTTTGATGTCAATGTGTTCATATAGAGATTTTTTTTCCCCCCACGTACTGTGAAGCACACTAAGCTGCATTCCGAACGTCTTGAGGTTATTAATAAGCGTCTATCATTCTTAAACCTTCACAAAGTTGAAATATCTCCAGCTGTATGAATGCTGAATATTCTCTCACACCCACGCTGAACAAAGTCCTGCTGTTCGCTTCGCTCTGGAGGTTTCCCGCTAACGTACGCGGAGCGGAAATCCACTGTCTGTCTGAGTCTAGCAGTCGTCTCCTCACCTCTCCTCTCCTCTCCTCCACACACGGCCCTCTACACCTACTCCTACAAAATCGAATGCATTCGTCTTAATATTTCACCTGCTGTAATGGAAGGCTTCACTGCAGCTTGTGTGGGAGGAAGAGCGAGGGAAATTCGGCTCTGCACTTACAAGACTTCATTACGATGCTCTGATTTAGTGCGTCTCTGCATGCAAACGAACACAAACAAAAGAGATGCTAAACCGAATAGGCGGGAAAGATAGCAGGAAGTAGGGCACTGGAGGTCAGGTAAAAGAGAGAGAGGAAAATGAATAAAAATGAAAAAGTGTAAGCAGGTTATTATCGCATGCATTACAGCCAGCTAGTCTGTGAACGTAGCACTGGAGCTAGCATCTCTCTTTTTTCCAAGGGCTGAGTCAGCACGTTACCCGGGTCGGTATAAAAGCGAGAATGAAGGGCATTAGCGCAGACACAGAGTCGCTTGGGGCTGGATAGATAAATCTCACTTCAACCTTTTCTTCATCTCTCTCTCTCTCTCTCTCTCTCTCTTTTTTTTTTTACTCCATCACTCTCCATGGTCATTAGCCAGCTCTCGTAAATTCAAGCTTTCTCCTCGTTCAGCAACACAAAGAGAGAGACGGACAAAGAGAAAAGCCCCAAGCCTGGATTAAACCACTGATGGAAATCCTCCATGCCAACATTTACTAATATGAGCTGCAAGGTGAAGCAGTTAGGACGGAATAAATAATTCTGAAACGCTAGTGATGAGCTAGCAGCATCTTGGAGATCAGGGAGAATGCGTTAGTGGTGTGGTGTGCGTCATCGTGTCTTGATATCAAATGCACACGCCGGAGAGTACAGATGGCCTGTTGGATCTGTGAACATTTCTTTTGACAGAAATCGCTTCGTTGAAAGCAGAGGCATGCCATTTAGCCTCATGTCTCAGCAGGACTCGGAGCGATGATGAGACGAGGAGACGAGAACGAACTGTGGGAAAGTTTTGTTTGAGATTGATGTGAGATTTGACATGGATTACACTGTTGATCTCATTATTTATAACGCAGTTGCTCTGATCTAGCAATGCAACTGCTAATACTAGAAAAGTAGGTGTGGCCTATGTGGCTATTAGTGGATATGTAGGTGTGGCCTTTTTGTATGGCAGTACTACGGAAGGAGGTGCTACTTCAGGGAGTGGGCGTGGCTATTGAGTGTGGCTGTACAAGTGAAGTAGGCGTAGCCTCAACCTGTCAGTACAAGTTTAGTAGGTGTGGCCTCTGTGTGTCAGTACAAGAGATGTGGGCGTGGTCTCAGTATGTCAGTATCATTTAAGTAGGCGTTGTCTATGACCTATTAGTACCAGTGAAGTAGGTGTGGCCTCTTAGTGTCAGTATAAGAGAAGTAGTTGGGTAGATATATTTCCGTTTAGCAGCAAGAGGTGTCCTATGTGCTTACGTTAGCAGGATAACACACGCTGGAATTGATGTCTGCATACATTGATGTGTTCATTTCACCATATAGTGTCTAGAAACTTTCTTTTTACTTTCCTATTACCTGTGTTGCTCTATAGACAAGATAGTCTGACACGTTTGACACAATTTCTTGTTTTTTGTTTGTCTGGCTGTTTTATTTGTTATTTTATTTCATTGTTATTTTTATATTTCTCATCCTTTTGTATTTCTTTTATTCAATATACAACATGAGTTTTCACAGCCAGAGCTGCACTATACTCTGTGCTTGAATTGTGAGTCATTTGGGATTCGACAGAATGCAGAAAACCTCCAGGAAAATGGTCATGTGAAATTATTTTTATGCTACTTTACAATGAAAAAAAAAAACACCTGCATCCCTTAACAGAAATCATTTTAATAAAGAAAAAATCTTTATTCCAAATGAAATAATTATGCAGCCTTGTAGTGGCTAGCACTGTGGCCTAACACCTCCAGTGTCGAGGGTTCGATTCCAGTGTGCGTGTGAGCTGTTGGAGCAAGTTTTCCCTGTGCTTGGTGGGTTTTCTCCGGGTACTCCGGAGACATGCAGATTAGGCTAATTGGTGTTCACAGATTGCACAAAGTGTGTGTGCCATGCAATGGATTGGCAACCCGCCTTGTGCCCAAAGTTTCCCTGGATATGCTTCAGGCGCCTGTGACCCTTTACAGGATATGGGAGACATATAATGCAAAATTCATAGTCAAACATTCATATTTCCTGCTTTTCGTTCTTATTCCATTTAATTTATTATATGTTTTTTAAAAAGATATATAAGAACATACTTAAAACTATTTTTATAGTTTTATAATATTTCAGGATGCTACTGAGACTGATATACTGTACACTAAAAATAAAAAGCCAGTCAGACAAAAGTACCCCAGGTGTTATTGATGAATACAGTAAGTGTTTATTTTAACCCACCGCTTTTACATTGCATCACTGGACGCAATATATCGGCTTAACGTTCTTAGTGAGTTCGTGTATATTATTGATTCAGACTTATCCGAAATCAGGATCTCGCCCCATATGTTGGGAAATGCAGTTCCTGAATTGCAAATAAAATTAATCTTTGCTATTTTCACTTTCTCCAACATCACAGCTAGACAACGCAGGTTTTTTTTTTGGCAGCATCAACAGCGGCACTCAGATATAAATATAAACAAAAGCTTAAGAAAATTATTGAGAAATCAATTCTCAGTGTCTGAAGGAGACAAAGGATGAGGTAGGAGCACAGTGCCAATAGTTTTACTCAAACTGACTGCTTAAATACATAAAGCTGCAACCCGAGAGACGGTTTAGCCATTTATTGCCGCGTTGTTTACACTGGCTCAATGGTATGCGCTCGCTGATTGCCAAAGCGCCCTGTTTCTGGTCCTGCGTTTGCTCAGAGCCGCTATCATAGCTCATTGCAAGTCAAATGAAGAGGGCTTTTGATTGGAGTGTTTACACGCGATAAAAATGAAAACAAAGCGTTTAGCGCTTTTTAACCCGCCTCGTCGGCCTTTCCTCCCTTCAAATGGTCAACCATCTGAATTCTAATCGTGTTTACTTGAAACGATATTTGAGAATCCATCGCCATTTTATCATCCTAAAACCACTCATTAAGCCTTTAAGTACGTCTAGCGCTCTGCTCGCTGAGGCTAATACGGAGACTTTCTTTCTCTAATTGGAGGCATAAACAGATTTTCGCATGCTAATGGAACAAATATCATTAGCATTTAATAAAAATCAAGAATGAAAATGTAATTCATAAAACTGAGCATTTATGTTCAACGCAGTCGCACTGAATGATACGTGTATGTTTTTTTTTTTAGATTATCTCATTAATACCTTTTATACATTAAAATAGCTTAAGAGGATGTATAGGGGACATAATTGAATTTAAAAAGCCAATCAGATTTTTTCCCAAATGTGATTGTTGTTCTCTGGACGCCATTTTTAAGAGCTACAGAAAATAATGCTAGGCTAGCAAGCAGCGGGTACCTGCTAAGCATTAACCTAGCCTTCTTCAACTCTGAGTTGTGTTTTAAATTTTTGTATTGAGGATGCCATAGTAAATGAACACTTATGTGTAGTGTATATTCCCCTTATTTTGTTCCTCAGAAATGAAGGTGGTGAAAGCCTAAAAAAAAACGGACAGGAAATATTTGATTAGGTCGTGAATATGGCTGTTTACAATCCCCGCATTCTGATTGGCTAGGAAAATGCACAGTTGGTTTAAAGCTACAGAAGGTGAAACAGCACGTTCGGAAGAAGAGTAAAATAGAAAGACAATCCAGCAGGCCACAATGGGGTTTATTACAGCTGGAACTTTACCAGACACTTTTGTTGACAACCTTTAAAACTTAATTTAACTTGTATAAAAAAGGAGTATACTCAGATCAGCTATAACATCAACACCAGTGCCAGGAAAACTCTATCTCTGTTGATCACTATAGATCGGCAAACTTGTGACAGGATCATGGACACCCAAGGCTCACCCATGTCCGTGGGGACCAAAGGCCAACCAATTCGGTGAGATCCCCAGAAAAGCCAATGATTATTCAATTACTTGTCACATGTACATTACCTTACAGCACAAAGAAATGATTTTTTTCGCATATCCCAGTTAGGAAGCAGCAGGTAGAGCGCAGGGTCAGCCAGGTTACAGTGACACTGGAGCAGATAGGGTTCATGGCTCAAGGGCTCGACTTGACTGGGGCTCAAACCCCTGACCTTCTTATCAGTAATTACAACAGCCTTAACCAATTAAGGCAACCACTGCGAACATTAAACTGGGAAAAAAATAAAGGCTGTCCAGAACAGAAAGGCACCAGAACACCAAGTCCACCAGAGTGAGCAGTCTGATCCATGGGGGCCCCACTCTGCAACTCACAGCACCCAAATGATCCACTAATACATCCTGATTAAGATACCACAGCAGACCTCAGTCGTCCCATGGAGGAGCCAGAGACGGCATGGTGGCACAATATCGGTGGTTTAATTGATAATGGTTTTAATATTATGGCTAATCAGTGTAAGGTGAGATAGAGCGCAGAAAACAGGAAAAAAAAATATTAAAAAGTCATTAGGATAAAGTAGAAACAACACATCTGTCACATATATGAAAAAAATATGTAAGAAAGATGATCGTGTACATATCTGAGAACAGATTCATTCCAGGCCTATTGCTGTATTTTTCCATCTCGTCTTTCCCCATCATATCACTTCACATGCCCTTTGCCACATAAATGCTTTAAATTGATGACAAGCAGAACCACGGTGACTGAAGAGAGCACTTGACTTAAAAACAATGCAGCTAACCAGGCTTTTTTTTATCCCTCCATTATAATTGCTACTCATCATCAACACCGATGCTCAAATCTCTCATAAAATGTCACTCGCAAAACAAGGACGGATAAAAGCACATGCTATTTACTACCCGTGTAAAAAAAATTAAACCTGTCTTGAATGAGCTACTTCTAATCAGATACTTACTTTAAAATATCCCTCATTTTAATTAGCTTCGTAAATTACATGCTTGCTAATCGTAATTTTAACTAACTATCAATAATTGTACTGTCTCTTGTCAAGCTTTTCTTTATTAAATCAGTGATAGCGCTGCACAAAATGTTTTATCTGATTAAGCAAACTGTAGCTGTCTTGTTAACTACCTAACCATTAGCTAGCTAGCTTGATGCTGTTTATTGAAGCTGTTTTGGCTTGATATAGCCCACTTTCCATGTTGTTAGGAAAGAAAAGTGATTATTAACATATAGCAATTTCCTCAGAGAAAAATAAACTAATCAAGCAGCACAGAAATTGGTAGCTTGATAATCCACCTCCTTGCTGTTAATCATGCTAGCTTACTGGCAATATTTGTGCTGCTTTAACTACTCAATTCTCTACATGTTTATTGATAAGATCATGAAATAAATTAATAAATCAGTATGCTCATATTCCATTTTCTGCTAATATTTTAGTATTCTAGTCTTGTCCAGCCACTGAAGGAGCTCGAATGTTGCTAGCTAACAGTAAAGCACTCAAAAGTTTGGGATACTTTCTAACTCCATGGTTGTTCCTGATTTTTATTTCTTTCTACACTGGAAAACAATGCTGAAGACATTGACAATATACAATAATCTCCTTTGAGCAGTTGATATTGAGATGTATGTGCTACTTCTGCTCTGTAAAGCTTCATAACGGCTCTAATCTGCGGTGCTGTTTGTTAATTGGTTATTTCTGAGGCTGGTAACAGCAGAGATCAGTTTTGGTCTTGCTTTTATGGGAAGGTCTTCATGAGAGACAGTTTCATCATGGTGCTTGATTGGGTTTTGTAAACACACTAGACACAATACTGTTCTTGCAAGAACTATTCCAGAAAGGCTGACCCCCATGTCTTAAAATAACAACTGACTGTTGTTGTTGTTACATAATTCCATAATTCCATATGTGTTATTTCATAGTTTTGAAATCCCCAGTATTGTTGTAGAATGTAGAAAATAAACCACTAAACAAAAAACAAAGAAATTTGCAAGTGATCGCGAACTTTTTGAGCGGTAGTGTACGTTACATTGAGGATATAATTAGCCAGGTAAATGTGGAGCAATTAGACTCTGGTATTTGTCTGGGGAGGTTAAGAACACAGCGGCAGCGTCTGGTCCACAACTCACTGTCTAGTGTCCTAGCTGTAAAGTAAATACAATTTAGAAGCCTTGAGGTTATTGCTACCTTGGGATTTGTCCTTCTATATACATATATTTTGCTTCCTGTAATTGGAATGCTGGGCAAAGCATGACCACAGTGCAAAAGACATTATTAAGGAAAAACTCTATCCTGTATGCAGAGTCGCAGGGGGCACGAGGAAGGGTGCAACCTGGCAGGAGTCCCAATCCATTGTAGGGCACACATACACACACTCACCAGCTCATTCACACACTACGGGCAATTTGGAAATGCCAATTAACATAATCGTCATGTTTTTGGACAATAATCGGAAACCATAGGAAACCTACCAAGCACAGGGAAAACATGCAAACTCCACATGCACATAGAGCCCAAGGCGGAATCGAACCCGGACCCTTATGGTGCAGGAAACTCTGCTAACCACTAAGCTACCATGGTGCCAACTGAGGGTAACAGAGGTTCTTATTTAAATAGAATAACGTAAACACTCGTAATAATAAGTCTGACTTGTCCTGGTGCCGCACATCTGGATATTTATTTTTGAAGGCCCCTTGCTCACTTTTAAGGATGGCACCATGTGGTCTGTTTGGAGATGTTTTGTAGCTGATCCTCCTTTAGTTAAGGTCTTGTATTAACCTAAACACCTCTCCTGTTATTTTTAACCTTATAGCACTCGACTATAGCAAGGACGTATGTATGGTCATACTGTCTGATACCAATCGTTTCCATGGTGAGTCCGGTTCCTCTTAAGGTTTCTTCCTCTTGCCATCTCGGGAAGTTTTTCCTTGCCACTGTCGCCCTCGGCTTGCTCATCAGGGCAATTTTATTAAAAAAGGAGTAGAGAAATACTTGGGGACAGAAAACCTCACACCAATTACTAACTTCAAATAACTTCAATGCTCTATTTTTTTTTACTTTCTGGTACTTCACTTTACTTTTCCCTTTCTACTCTGTTCCAGCGACAGCACATGTCCATCCTAGAAAAGTCGAGCCCTTAAAGTATATTAGCCAAGATAGATCTCTGCAGCTAATTGGCTGTGAATCTCAGTCCGCCAGTCAGCAACTGAACAACTGAAACATGAGCCAGTGTCTTGAAAGCCCATGAAGTCCCCTAACAGCTTGAGGAGAAGATGCCTAATCTCTCCAGTGAAGCTGCAGAGGTGATCAAGGATGAAAGGAGGAGTTCGAGATAAATGGACGACCCGAGATGTTGGACACAGAAATCAGGATGAGGTTGACGCAAAGCATAGTCGATTAACACCATTGAGAATTCTCCCATAACTCTATCATGTGGTTTGCCAAGAATTATTTTGAATTTATTAAATAATTTATCCTTGTTTTTTTTTAACCTTAGCAGTTACTTTGCTAAAATGCTACTATAGTTTATGCCTTATGTTTATTCCCAGACCTTAGTCAATTCTGTTTGACATATATTTTGATATTTCTGATTTCTGATAAATATTCAAACTAAAGCACATTTATTAACTTTTGACCTTTTAAGAAGAGTCAAGGTTAACAAAGGTCACATGGCAACAAAGGACATCCATGTAATCTGTTTGTCTCCTCCGATTTCCGCCTTGCTATGCAATATGACATATGGCATACATATGGCACATAAAATCGGCTTAGAAACTTGATACAGCTTTGCAATCTGGACTCACTCGCAAATCAAACACAGGAAATCAGGAAGAAAGCACGGTTCTCACACTGATGATAAGAAACATGTGCACGGAATTTACAGAAAGAACCCATGGGAATAGTGACATATATATTATATTTTATTAGAGTTTATTTTAATATGGTTAATAATGTTCCACTATTGTTAAACACATACCACTATCTTAGTGGATTTAGCCAAAGACCATCGATTAAATGAATGAATAAAATAAACATTAGCTATTTTACTCTACGCTTATATTATACAAACTAAAATGTATACACCGTAATCTTAAGTTCTAAGTTCTGAATTTTAATTTTGCTTCCAGATAATTGCAGCAAACATAAACCTTTCCCAAGAGGAAGCATACTAAAATAATGTACTGTATATCACTGTTCATTTGGCTGTGTACATGTGACAAAGAAAAGAAGTGGGCCACTGGACACCTGCTGAGCCCCCAAGACTGCACAATTTTGGCATCAACATAAAATTTTCATTCAAAGAAAAAAAAAAGGAAGAGGCGACTCAAAGCACAGAGCGAGATCTTTCAAAGAATTGATCCTAAAATCTTGTGAGGAGTCTTCCATATTTACGAGCTTCTTTCTTGGCAGAACTGAGAGAACACTCATGGTGCGTGGGAGAGCGAAACAGTTTCGTCTGATGTGTGTAAATTACCAAACTCGCTACGGATGAGAGAATATAGTACATAGTGCTTATGGATAAGTTTGGATGTGCTTTCCTCAGCACTAATTTAAATATGTTAAGGAATAATTTAGTCTCTGGGGTTGTGAGTGCATGCAGTGGGTCACGGACCAATGTGTTGCTTTTTAACCTAAAGCATGCTTACATTATATTATGTTTCTGAGTATGATTGATTGCCCATTCACTCTTGAATATTCACATGCTCCCAAACAGCAGGTGGCAGTATGCAGTATAAGGTTGGAACCTATAAACACAAACAAGAAGAGTACAACTTTGCATACTGTATGCTAAGAGTGACTTTCTGGCCTGCCTTCCTTCTGTACCAAGCATGGCTGTGTATAACAAGGTGTGTGTTGCATGCGTACGCAGATTTCGTAGGAGAAGAAGATGAAGATATATTTATCAATCATATTCTCAACACCTGTCCTCTTCCCGGTTTGCTATTTATATATATCTGTATATAAGTGTACCCGAGTAACCGTGCCCTGGTACAGTACAGAGCGTTCAAACTACATACTGGATTTTGGGGTCAAGTCTTCGATTCCCGCGTGCATGGGATTTTCATGTTCTCCCCATGCTTGGTGGGTTTCCTCTGGTTACTCTGGTTTCCTCCCACAGTCCAAATATATGCAGATTAGGCTAATTGGCGTCCCCAAATGTGTTTGAATGAGCATCTCATTGTTGACCGGAGGCCAGAAATGGGAATAAATACAATAGTCACCACTGGGCTTCACGGTCCCTAGTTGGTTCCTTGATGGATTGATGGACATTCCTCTTATTCCAGGTTGAATGTTATACTACAATGAGGCTATCAGGGGCGGCAGCAGCAGTGCTCTTTCTATTACATGACACTGAGCTGTGCACAGAAATGTTCCCAGCCCAACATGTCCAAGGCAGTTTTAAAGAATATCTAAAAAAATATATAAATATATTGAAACTGACTAAAATGTTGACTTTACAGCTTCATATTACATTTTATACAAGGGGCTTGAAAGTTTTTATGTAATGTAGAACTAAAATATGCGCGGCAGTTTTATATTTTTAAGGGGTCTCCAGTTTTAAGTGCACTGTAGCAGCTTGAAATGAATCTGTAGAGATTCTCAGAACAGAGAAGGATACGGGATTTTGTCGATATAAAAATTAATGTTGAGTGTGAGTAAGATATTAGGATATAACGTGGGGTTTATTCAGAGTGGCCTTAAAAGTCTGGATTCACTGGCAAAAATGTATTTATAAGTATAAAATACTCAAATTGGGTGAAACTATGGCTTAGTGGTTAGACGCCTTGCACCTCCAGGGTCCGGGTTCTATTCCCGCCTCGGGGTCTTTGTGCTTGGAGTTTGCATGTTCTTCCCGTGCTTGGTGAGTTTCCTCCCACAGTCCAAAGACATGCAGGTTAGGCTAATTGGCGTTCCCGAGTCTGTAAATGCTGACCGGAGGTTCTACCACGGTTGTAAACATGGGAATTACGTTCTGACTTGGTGGCCCTGAATACAAAATCGTTCTATCAGAGCAAATGTTGTTCCATACAGACAAGACACATTTTCTTTCTTTCTTTCTTTCTTTAGTGTAGTGATTGTTCTGAGGCAGTTCTCACGGACTACCGATTTCAGGATGAAAGTCTCTGAAAAGTGGTGATGTGCTTCTGTTCAAGCATCCATTGTTAGTTTTAAGGCCATCTTGGGTCTGACACAACAGAAAACCAAAAACATCACATTCACCGTAAGGACAAATGCCTGAGGCTCTTGGGCCGCTCTGTGTACGAGTGTTTCGGATTTCATGACGTGTCAGAGTTTTAAATGCTGGAAATGTTTCATTTCTGCGGCTCCATTTAGCAGCTAGTTTAGCGTGCAGCAGGATTTACACAGCGCTATGCTGAAACAGAACTGCGATGAAATCGTTATTTATCAAAATTGGAAATAAAACCTGATGCTTACTGTAAGCACCGATTATACCAAAGCTTCCCGAAGCTACAGTATTTGTTTGACAGATAAAGTTTTTTTTCATTTTTCTTTTGTTTCAGAAAAACACTGAATAAGTGCTGTTTTTCTTGGTATAGTGCACCCTGCTTGGGTGTTCCGTGTGTGTGAGAGAGACTGAACGGTGAGAGAGAGAGAGAGAGAGAGAGAAAAAGTATACACAAAACCGGAAGAGTTTCTACATATCTCTCTCTCTCCTTGACAGCCAGCCTCCTCCTGTTCCCCCTTCGCTCTCTCTCTTACACACACATACACACACCTGACAACTCTAAAATATTTATGCACCCTAGCAGAGAGAAAAGGGTGGTGTGCACTGATGTGTCTGTTTGCTTTCCCATGGCTTTAAAGTCCCAGCAAGAGTGAGACAGACCGCCATGTTGGCCATCAGAAACACACTGGTTGCAGAGTGTGTGTGTGTTTATGTGTATGTGGTGGGAAAGAGGCCAGCAACACACCTCAATACAGACACACACTCACGCAGACACACACCAGCAGAGCACCGCCATCTGTAGCTGGCAAAAGCAGAAGCTGGAACTAATGGAAGTAAAGCAGCAGTAGGAGGGGAAAGATTCCAGCATGGTGGCATCCGAGTGGGTACAGGTGGCCGAGGCTGTTACTTTGGGGGGGAAAAAAATGTGCTTTGTACTGACTTTATTTTTAAAGAACGAACCAACAAAACGCACAAGAAAGGGCCGAGCTACAGTAGGCCGAGCATGAGATGGATATCCCTGGTGTTCCAACACACAACCTGGCAACCTTCAGCCATAGACAAAACTGATCTGGTCAAAGAGGTAAAAAACACTTCAAATGATCAACTTCAGGGTGGCAACTGTATCTCTACGTCGTGTCCAGCCGCCTCACACCACTCTCTCACTCATTATTTTTCAATAACTGCAACTGCTACAAGGCTACTGCAACATACAGTTTCAACATACAAAGTCCAGGTGAAATGCTATTCCATTCATAATCCTAAAAACTAGGAAGAGTATCAATTGATGACATCATTACGATCATGGAAACAGAGCTGAACGCATAATGAGAATCTTCCTGTTCAAGGTTTGTCACTGAAACATCGCTGGTTAAAGTAGCAAATGCCGTTACTGTTCTCATATCGCGGCTACGTCTTTCTGCGCGGGTTGCTTGATTTCAGCGTGGGTTGTGATACCGTAGATCAGGGATACTGAATTGAAATTTAAGAAGGTTCAATAAAATTTTTACTTTGAGCCGAGGACCGAATTTCAGGTTTGCATTAGGATTCAGGATCTATATGTGCCGTATTTGGACGTCTATAAAAATAAGCAATTCAAAATTTCCATAACCTTTCAATTTCAATAATATTCATGTACATTTTCTGTAGCTACATTAAACATGTGGACAGTTTGAACTTATATATTTCCTTGTGTTTTTATGGAATACAAACAACAATCTTCAAGTGATCTTTACTGAGTCTTTATGTGGATGCTGCTTTGAATGAAAGTGAAAGGACTCTGGTTGCTCTGTCATACTGGGCTCTCAGTTCAGGTGTTTTACATGCCCTCACCTCAGGCTCCTGCAGATACAGTATGTTTGCTCAAATAGCATTGTGGTGCTTCACCATACTGTTTTCTACTAGAGCCACAGTTTCAGAACATAAGAGACAAACTTTACAAACGAGGAATAAACATATATTAATCTGTCCATTCATATTTGAAGGTTCGGTTTTCATAGTCTACTTTCTTTTTTTTGGAGTAAGCCATTCTCTGTCGAGTTTTCGTTTCTGTTTTTTCCACACAAACATGTTGGGCTGGAAAGATTTCTGTGCACAGCACAGTGTCGCCTCTGGTAGCCTCATTGTAGTATAACACTCTACCCAGGATAGTTAGAATAGAAGCTCTGTAGTCCACATTGACGTGGAGGCCAATGGTGACTATTGTACCAATGGTGACATGGAGGCCAATGGTGACTATTGTATTTATTCCCATTTTTGGCCTCCAGTCGACACTGATATGCTTATTCACACACACTACAGGTGATTTAGAAACGCCAATTAACCTAATCTGCATGTCTTTGGACTGTGGGAGGAAACTGGAGTACCCAGAGGAAACCCACCAAGCATGGGGAGAACATGGGAATCCCATGCACGCAGACATCACGATGGGAAGCGGACCCGGCCCCTGGAAGTGCAAGGTGACAGTGCTACCCACTAAGACACCGTGCCGGCAAGTGGCATTTTTGACACTTGGTGAGAGACGCATATACTGCAGCCACGCCCATCACGGGGAAAAAAGGACTAGATTACTTGTATATTAGTTATTCTCATTTATCAGGGTCCGGATAGAACTGTCACATGGCCATTTAATGATGCCTGCCAGAAATCATATCATCCGTCTATGACTAGAAACCTTTTCTGGAGGTAAATAAACAGCACTTCATATATGTTTACATGCTGATTTTTTTCGTCTCTACACATTTACAAATGTAAAGTCTGGTGTTCTACAAGACTCCATTGTAGGTCCATAATTCAGACCAGTCCAAGCTGGTTTAAATGCCATGGTAACCCCAATAAGCACTGTTTGTTGAGGATCTCATAGCGCACCTGACATCGAACCTTGATGCAAATGAGCGACACAATAAGAATACTGTATGGGGTTTTGTACTCGTCAGCTACAACCTGGACTCTGAGGCTACACTGGGCACAGACTCAGCAAAACTCGACTGTTCAAAATTAGAGAAACATAGCCTAGGCCTTTTCTAATCTGCGGCTGTCAGGTTTCGCTGAACTTGTGCTCATTGTTGCCGCCACCGAATTCCAATGTAGAAATTATGACCATTACAAAGCACTGGAATACGTATTTAAAAGTGCTTGTGAAAGTGTAGGCACAATAAAACAGGGCTGCCAAGTCTGTGTCAAAAGCTTAATAGGGAGAAAGTGATCTAGAACATAATCTATGTTATAATTTGGAATGGTTTAGAGTTCGTCCCCTTATAAAAGACACTAAGCAGGGGAAATTTCTTGCTTGGAAGAAATCTGGCACCTGATCCAACTGATTCAGTTTGATGCCCTAAACCCGTTATTTAAGGAAATAATGAATAGGTGAGAAACTTCCAGAAGGCAAGGCCACTGGGGAAAAAAAAAAAAAAAAAAAACCTCAAGTCAGCTTTTCTTAACGATCAGTCAGGTCGAACGAGCAGGCTGTCTTCTCAGTCATTCCGTTCCATGGATTTTATTTAACGGCTTTGCACTTCACACACCTGCTCCTAGACTTTTTCGGAACAATATTAAACATCCTGGACCATCTGCTGCTTCCTAATGCACTCCAGTATTGTCCTGTTGTTGTTTGTCACTCATGACACACACCGTACGTGACGCCTCCTACTGAAGACATTCACTGCAGGCAGGTCCGGACTCGCCGAAATCACGCCACCTTCCCCAGCTCTGTCTTCCTGTCGTCCTGCTTTCACCTTTCTCTGTCTCTCTCTCTCTCTCTCTGCCTTCATCACTCTCCATCTGGCCGTTTCTGTCGCTGTCAGTTACTTTCTCTCATCCGTCTATGTGTGCCATCACTCACTCATTCGCTTTCTCTTTCTCTCTCTTCCCGACTCGGTGAAATCTCTGCGCTCGATACATCACAATCCACCAAGTCGCTCTGTGCCAGATGTGTCGATGAAGCATAAGGGCGACACGGGTGGTTTTTTGGCTGCCAACGGATTTCCATTTCAAACACCTCCGCTCTTTCTTTTCCTTTTTCAAAACAGCGTCAGACACACGGGATGCATTTCGGGTCAGTGTGAATATTCACTAAATGCTTCAGGCTCCGTTTTATTTTTCTACACAATCATTCAATACACTACGGTTGAAACAGCTGATCAAAAGTCTGTCTCCAAAATCAAATGATGTGAGTTTATCATTTATGATTTGAAATCATTTTTCTGATAGCATGTTACATATTACACATGGAATAAAACATGTGCAACTATAGGAAAATAATCAACAATCATGTAGTGTAATGCATCTGCACCAAAGCAAACTTACTGCTACCGTATCTGGTCATCCACAATACAAGCCCATGTGAAATATATGGCACATTAGATAGTGGCGACTGAGTAATCTGATTGGACGAGAGGGATTCCAAAGAATGATATAGAGCATAACAGCACTGGGATTTTAAATTAAATGTATCACTCAGAGTCAAAGGGGCTGTACTGTAACAATGGTTAATTACACTAACTGTTGGTCGTAGCATGGGTGAAAGTAAGTCAGTAAGAGTGGAGAGCATCTACCTGAGAAAAAAAACATTCAAAAACCGTTCAAAATTCTCCTTGAACTGTCCATGTTGTTCGGTTCAACACGAGCTACAGTGCAAACTAACTTTTTCTAACACAAGGCTGAATCCAAAATCCCTCTCTAACCCGTGATCAAAGGCACAGAAGTGCTTTGTAGTTTCAATCATGCATAGTTTCTCAGGACTGTCCGACCCTCTACATCGTTTGATCTCCTCTCCTTTTGGCTACATACAGTAGTACAATCTACTAATGTCACGACTTTTTTTTCTTTTGTGATTCCTTTTACCAAACTTTTACCAAATTTTTCATTGTTGTCACTTTTTTGTTGCAAATCAAGGTCAAGATATCATATATACTGTAGTTCCTCGCCCAACTAGGGCATACATTTTTTTCCAAAAAGTGTATAAAAAGTAACAACTTACTTAAACATAATGTGCAAAACTTAGTCTTATTAAACATACTTATTAAAGAATGATTCTGGCACTTATAAGTTACCAAATGTGTTTCTTTGCCCAAGTGTACCCGCCATGTTTAAGCCCTTATTTCAAGTCACATTAAGATCCGAGAGCAAGCAGTTAATAGGTTCCGCTGGGATTTTATTTATGTATTTATTTATTTATTTTTATTTAAACTGCAATTCTGCACCATTTTGTTTGGTTTAATGTGTCCTTTCATTTAACCCACATTTGGCAGATATCAGTGTAAATTTCAGTTCCTTCGCCAAGAACTCGGAGGATCTCCATGAGTGAGTCATGTTCTGCAGATCTCACTACTAAAAAAAGAGAAATTTGAACAAAAAAAAAAGAAAAGAAAAACATAATTACGTCTTTTTAGAAGCGCAGCTTCCTGTTTGTTCATTTAGCTCAGGAATACAGAGCGTTTGATTAACCCGCTCATCCTGCCACTCCCGCATGGCCTCACCCTCTCAATATTCATTAATTAATACTGATTGTCATTGACATATCGTGATTATTAAATTGTTGTTCCTGTAAAACTCCTGAAAAATCCCTTCGGTGAAGCACTGAATAACCTCCTAGCCCTTGCGCGATAATTAAACAAGTTAGCGACAGCAAAAGCGCTAGCCTCATTTTGTTTCGAGCACGGAGACATCAAGGGACCTTTTCATGATCGTAACTGGATTACGCTGCCGACGAACGTGCTGGAGTGTTAAATGCGATGCGCTTGTAATCTGATTTGTCTGTCCTCTGCGCCTTCGCTTTATTTACGAGGAAGAGAAAATGTGTTGGTCTGTCTGACAAATTAGGAGCTCACATAAGGCTGTGAGGATTAGCGAGCGCCGCCGTCTGCCATGGTGGGAAACCCCAGGCTGCACAGAAATGCTGCTTCCTTCACCAGAAAGAGGTTTTGTAATGTTCTTTGTTCAAATAAGGACGCTTCAGATTGGCTTAAAAGACAAAAAAGTTTAATTTCTGTTTCAGTGATTATATACACACGTGGACAAAATTGTTAGTACCCTTCGGTCAATGAAAGAAAAACTCACAATGGTCACAGAAATAACTTTAATCTGACAAAAGTAATAATAAATAAGAATTCTATGAATGTTAACCAATGAAAGTCAAACATTGCTTTTCAACCATGCTTCAACGGAATTCTAAAAAAAAAATGAACTCAACAGAAGCTTTGTGGCTTGTCAACATGTAGTTTGGCATATTCCAGTCTGGCTTTTTTATGATTTGTTTTCAACAATGGTGTCCTCCTTGGTCGTCTCCCATGTAGTCCACTTTGGCTCAAACAAGGACGGATGGTGCGATCTGACACTGATGTTCCTTGAGCATGAAGTTCACCTTGGATCTCTTTAGAAGTCTTTCTGGGCTTTTTCGTTACCATTCGGATTATCCGCCTCTTTGATTTGTCATCAATTTTCCTCCTGTGGCCACGTCCAGGGAGGTTGGCTACAGTCCCATGGATCTTAAATTTCTGAATAATATGTGCAACTGTAGTCACAGGAACATCTAGCTGCTTGGAAATGGTCTTATAGCCTTTACCTTTAACATGCTTGTCTATAATTTTCTTTTGAATCTCCTGAGACAACTCTTTCCTTCGCTTCCTCTGGTCCATGTTGAGTGTGGTACATACCATGTCACCAAACAACACAGTGACTACCTGGAGCCCTATATATAGGCCCACTGACTGATTATAGATTGTAGACACTTGAGATACTAATTAGTGGACACACCTTGTCCCTTTGGTCACATTATTTTCAGTATTTTCTAGGGGTACCATCATTTTTGTCCAGGCCTGCTGGCATGTTGGCCTGTTGAGTTTATTTTTTTAAATAATTCTGTTGAAGCTTGGTTGAAAAGCAATGTCACATTCATTGATTAACATTCATAGAATCTTTTTTAATTATTACTTTTGTCAGATTAAAGTTATTTATGTGACCATTGTGAGTTTTTCTTTCATTGACCGAAGGGTACCAACACTTTTGTCCACGTGTGTATGAGGCTCAGAATTCACACAGCTCCCCTAGAGCAAGGTGGTAGTAAGGGGCTTGCTTTTGGGGTGCAAGAGCAAGTTTCTGACCTTAGAGGTCATGTTTTGCTGGTTGTCTATTTTGGCTCCATGAAATAAATTTCTTTGTGATTAAGCAATGACTTTCATCATGATGACGAGTTTATAAGTTGACGCCATCACCGCTGACTCAGTATATAGGACACTTATGCACTAGAGGCAGTACTCGGGTTATGAACGCGATGCGATCTTTGTGGAGTGCTATCTTTAGGTTGAACTTGCAGGTAAGTCAGAAGAGGTTCATGTGGTTCACATTTAGAATCAGTCAGCCAAATATTTGTCCCAGGATATAATATATATATTTTATCTACAGTATAATTTCCAATGAACGCTCCAGGAAACAGTCACCTCTTTCCAACTGCTTTATTACTGATATTTCTTTTCCCAATCGTGCTTATGTTCCTTTTCTTTGCTTTCACTCTCATTTGCATTATACTCTCTCATACAAAGTATCCCTAAACTACAAATGTAAGAACTGTATTTAACTCAGATTTTTAAAGATTTCTAATAACAGACTTTACACCAGTCTGTTATTAAAGGTCCCATATTTAACGCAGGCCTCAGAACTCCCTCAAAAGTCAGTTTGTTTCGGCGTACACGTGTATGAGCTATTGCAGAGCCACGCCACTCTCAGAGAACAGCAGAGCTGAGAAACAACCTGGGGGAGGGTTTTCCTTATATGAGGTCACTAAAGGGGGAGGATCTAATTTGTTTGTTTAGGCAAGGATTTTTTATTTTACTCGTGTTTTTGGATCCAACTGAATCTCTTAGAGTGACGAAACAAAATGCATAATAGGTGACCTTTAAGTACAACTTCTCAGTAAGTCAGATGATCTTAACTCAGGGATTGGCAGTGAAGTTTGAATCATTGAAAAATCCAAACTGTTGGTTTTGGATTCATAAACAAGCAAAAAAACTGAAACGTCTGAAGGCCATGTACAGTAGGTCTGAAAGTGACCAGCTGTTTTGGTCCACATCCAAGTCTTTCTGCTGTGTTTTCACCTTAAAAACCCACACCAAGACACCGCCTCTGCATTCTGTCTGGTGAGGAATTTCTCAGGGCTGTACTGAAACATGCTGTTTTGTTTGTGTAATCACAGAGAAACTGTATGGGTGTTAAAATCTAGGCATCCGACCTTGGCATCATACACAGACATCATACAAACAAGCTTCCTCGGTACAAGGCTCCTCCGTGTGAATAATGAATTACTGTCCTTGCCAGCACTAACTGTGAGTTACTGCAGCTTACAGAGACAAAAAAACAGACTTATCATGATATAAAATTTACTTATTAGTAGCTAGGCCGCAAATTTTTTTGTAGTGTTTGATTCCTGTGTTGGGTCTGTGAGCATGGAATTTGCACGTTCTCCCCATGCTTGGTGGGTTTCCTTTGGGTTCCCTCTCACAGTCCAAAGACATGCAGATTAGGCAAATTGCCATTGAGTTTGTGCGTGCTTGTGCCCTGCTATGGATTGGCACTTCATCCAAACCCCCCATGGTGAACCTCACCTAGTGCCCCTGGGTAGAGTCCCTTGGTATAGGCTCCACGCCTCCCGTAACTCTGTACAGGATAACCGGTATGGAAAATGAGTGAGAGGGATTGGAGGCTTTGTTTAAAACACCTTTAATGAAAAAACTAACAAAAAACAAAACAAAACAAGGAATGAATGAAAAGATTTGACTTATAATACAGCAGAAGCTATGTGTCTACCTTCAGAGGTTTCACTTGGCATAAGAAAGACCCAAAAGCCTTAAGGTATAAGCTGTGAAGAAACTATAAATTTAAAACAGGCTACAAGTCCTGACATTAGGGATGCCTGCAGGTCTCTTTTGAAGGTTACTGTGCTCCGGCTGTAAAATTTGCCTATTATACTCACTACTTTCCCTCTCTTTCTTTCGCCACAGACTGATTGCTGGGGCTCACGGTGAAAATACATCTGCGGATGAAAGTGAGGCTTTCTAGCTAAAGCGTCAGCTCAATGCTTCCCCTTTGGCCAAATAATGAGGCTTTGTAGCCGAGGCATAGGACAGGTGTCCCTCTAGTCTCACTTGAGATCATTTTTATCTCTACTGCATCCCTGTGAAGTCGGGTTCAAACCAGGAGCTCTTGGATCTAATTGATGCAGACGGGCTTGAAAGGATAAGCAGTCATACGGGCTTGCTGACAATCGGAATCGATGCCACACACACACTCGCCATGAATGCTGTCACATTGACATATCTTTAGTTTTTCTGAAAGTACAACGACTATACAAAAGGTGCAACTGTTGTCTACAGTCGTCAAAGTTTTCGAAGCTAGTAAGCAAACAGAATTGAAATGAACATCTTGTCCAACATATCTGGTTTAATCCTTCGAACATCTCCTGGCTTCTTTGCCGATTACCTTGTATGCTAAAATTAATCTTTCCATCCCTGAACCTCTGTAGTTCAACTAGGGACACTGGAGGCCAATGGTGACCATTGTACTTATTCACATTGTATTTTTACGACCTCATTTTAACAACTTTTACATCCTCCGGTAGGTCCTTCAATCAACGTTCACACGTGCATTCGCACACTACAGGCAATTTGGGAATGCTAATTAGCCTATTCTGCATGTCTTTGGACTTTCCAGAGTACCAGAGTACCCGGAGGAAACCCACCAAGCACGAGGAGAACATGCAAACCTCATACATACAGACACGGAGTCAGGAAAAGATCCCAGACCCTGGAGGTGCAAGCCACCGTGCCACCCAAAATGAATCTTTCCTGTATAGTAATATATACCCCCACTTTGATGTCTCTCTTGATTTAGCCAAAGACAGATTACTGTACCAAAAGTCGCCATCTGGTACCTGAAGCTCTGGAAATGCACCACTGGACAAAATCAAGTCCTTTTATTCAAATCCAACAGATTAACATTTCTGGCGCCAAATACTCAATCTGCTCATCCACTCCTTCACTGCGCTGCATTTGTCATGTTTGTAAAGACACTGGTGAATATTACTGTATTTCTCATTAAATGCCCCCTGATTACCAAGTCAGCCCCCACACCAAAATATCAACCTATTGTGTTGTAACTTCTCCACACCTCATTCCAAGACAAACAGATTAAAAGTGTCTCCATGACTCACTCCTGCCAGATGGACCCGTAACAGTCTTTGATGCATAATCCCACGTCAGTCCCAGACATCTGGACCGAGACCTATTCGATTTCACACCCAAGTCTATAGCGCTTCCTAGAGCCAAGACGGCATCTGCAGACTGAGTGAAGACCTCTTTTGTCTTATTCCGCTTCGCAGAGAGAAGAACAGACCCTGCTGGGAAGGAGCTCTGAGTCCAGATCTAGCTTTCTCTCCAGAGAGACAGAAGGTCTGCTCCGTCTCTGGACTCAGCATGGGGAGGTGAAGAGATCACAACCTTCCCAGCATGTGATTAACATGGGACGCTGTTGGATGGTCGAAGCGGCTCACTGCATTATTAATCTCAAGCCGAGAGATTAATAATGCGCGGTATCAGCTCAAAACAATTCTCAGACTTGCATGTCAATCGCTTTGTCTTGGCAGGAAAAAACCCTACAAAACACTATTTTTTGTAATAACCCTTTTGAATAATAACCAGTGTACAATTTCTAAATGCATAGTTCCTACACACAATCTGCACAACATAACAGGTTTGCTTTTAGTAAGGTTCTAGCGGCTCTTAAAGTTATGAAGCGTAATGTAGAGCGCAGGAAAATCTGAAAATGTGCAGTGCGTAGGATTCTGGGGTCTGCAAGTGAGAACACAGTATGAAGAAGAAATAAAACAATGCCTAAAGAGAGAGACAGTGTAAAATAAAGTGTTTAATTTAGCCTTGCCTAGCCTGCCAAGCTGAACTCTATTACGCTAGTTAGCCTTGTTCTGGGGATAATAAAGGGAAGTATAAGTGCAATACCTCGCTGGTGCGGTGCTCATCATTAAATGGTTAAACAAACTGCTTTTTCTTTAGTCTTTCAACATCTTAAACAGTTCTTTTATGTTGTGTGTGCGTTAAAATTTTTTTCAGTCCCCCTT
The DNA here is from genome assembly GCA_030347435.1 of Clarias fuscus. Taxonomy (NCBI): domain Eukaryota; kingdom Metazoa; phylum Chordata; class Actinopteri; order Siluriformes; family Clariidae; genus Clarias; species Clarias fuscus. The sequence continues at coordinate 20,492,586 of CM059212.1, read as the reverse complement.
GTGTGTTTTTAAACCAGGGATTCCTGCAGTGTAAAGTCGTTATATTAACACACACAAGCCTGAAGAGAAACCGAACGTTCTACAGTTCTCTGCAGCTAAGAATTCTTTAATATATATCGCTTGTACTTACAGGGAATGTATAGAAAATGTTAGTTAATAAATTTTTAGGAGATGTCACAGCATAGGGCAGCATTACGGTGTAGTGGGTGGAACTGTGGCCTTGCTTCTGCAAGGTCGAGGGTTCGATTCCTGACTCGGGTCTGCGTGTGTGGATTGTACATGCTTTCCCTGTGATTGGTAGGTTTTTCTTCCAGTCTGAAGACATGCAGATTAGCTTAAGTGTGTCCATGTGCCCTGTGCACCCCATCCAGGGCGTCCCCTGCCCTGTACCCCAAATCCCCTGGTATAAGCTTTGATCCTAAACACACCCAGTTCATTTCACTTACCCGCAACAGTAACCCTGGCCGTACGGCTGACGATGGCCCCCACGCCCTCCAGAGTGGCCAAACACTGATAGGCTCCTTCATCTGGTCGGTGATGACGAGAGTGCACAACATTCTGCACCAGAAGTGATCCGTTGGCCAGCTGCTGCCTCCGCTCGTCCACCACCGAGCTCAGCAGCACGCCGTCCTTCTTCCATGAGATGGAGGGAAGGCCACGGTCAGATCGCGCCTGGCAGTCCAGCTGTAGTACTCCACCTCGTATTGTTACCACATCCTGGGGCTCCAACATGAAACGCAGCTCAACAAAACTACGCGGAGTCTGAGAACCTGTAGAGACAAGACACCAGGAGTTAGTCTGAAGGTTTAGGATCGATCTAAATTATCCGAGACTTATTATCCGAGATTCAGCACTACAATGCTACCTTTGTTGGATTTTTGAGATAGAATTCCAACCCTTTTCTGCACCAGGGGTAGATGAATTTACAGTATATTGTAACCTCAGGCTCACAACATATGCAAGATATGCAATATCATATAACACACTACTAGAGAATATGGTATCACCAGGCCCCTGGAGCGGTCATGGGTTAAAGACATTACAAAAGAACCCAGCAGAAGCACTTGGACAGTCCTGGGAGTTACACGGACGAAACTTCAGTTGAAATTACTCGTATCATGAATTCATGAACAGCAATTACTTGCCATTATCATTATCATTTATATCCCGACCAAGCCTTGATGCACGATCAGACATTCCCCCATAATTTGTATTCGGTCCTCGAATGTGATTTGCAACTGACATTGAAAAATGCATTAGCTTAGTTCTATCAGATAATTTAATGCTTAAAAAAAGTGTAGCTCAGGGCAAAGATAGCGATCAAATGCTGCTTAGTGAGAACACGACTCAGATCAAATTCACCTATCTATTGCATTTTATTCTCCACATCAGAGTTACAAGGCCATCATGTAGGACTGAAGGGTAATGTGGTAATTTAGCATTTATATACAGTACATGCATTATGAAACAGCAGAACATTGCACTCCAGAACAATTACAACAACTAAAAGGAACGACTCTCAGGTTAGGACATTTCCAAAGCTCTCATTATATAAAGCAATAACTGCTTTGGGTTTCTCACACCGATTTCACTAAGTAGCTTCTTATGTAACCCTAGAGAGCACAAGTGTTTGTTCTTGTATTCCCTTCCCGGTTTTATATTTTATTCATCCTTTTCCAAGGTCATCCAAATAACAGCCATGACATGCACTCGCTTGATTCACAAAGCAGCACTTGGTGTGAACAAATGAGTTTATCTGATGTGCCATGACAGGCACGGATGCAGGGCTAGAGTGGCCTGTACGAGCTAGCCTGGAGTTCAGTCCCATCTAACATGCCTGATTCATCCAATCCGAAGTCATGTGACCTGCGGAGTATTTCAAAAACTGCCCTTAATACGGCTCCGGGTTTGACCCGCTTCATTCAATATGGGATATATCTCGTTATGTAATGGCATAGACACTAACAAACACAGAGGTTGCTTTTCATTCACGTCTTGCTGTTTCAAAGGGGTAAGTTAAGAGACTCATACTGTATAAGAGGATTGTTTTTTTGTTTGCTAGCATTTAAGCAATGAGCAATATACCATGAGCTAATTAATATCTGGCCAACTGGCGACATTTCATAATCTTCCAATTAACAAATTGGTAACATTCCGTTTTCTGTTTGTGCAAATTGGCAACATTAAACACTCAATCAGCAAGATTCCATCATTTTCCATTTAAACTCCGTTTCCCAGTATCCATTGCACTTCACCTGTCACAGTCACATGACAGTCGCATGTTTAAATTTAAAGTCTGTGGTACAGTTATGTTCAGGTATTGGTGTCGTGTTGGTTGTCATCACCACTGTTGTTGTCCTGTTATGTTTACACATAGTATCAGCCTACAAGTTTTAGTTTTTCTTGCAATTTGAGCAATTTACAAAAGTCAGGAAGCAGTAAGAGTCTTCCAAGGAGACGGGTCCCATCTGCCCACTGAATGTCTATTTCTTCAAATGAAATAACAAGGGAACATCTACAGTATGCTTTCTATTAAAGGTTCTCTAAAAGCTTGGTCAAATTCTTAAGAATGCTTTAGACCAAGTTGTGGACCTTGAGATGACGAATAGCAACCCCTATGTGTCACATGTGTCACGTTTAGTGCTTGTAGTCTACCACAAGAAAAAGGAAGCGCCACGTTTATGGAATAAAATCACTGTAAAAAATAATCGTGTGTAAAAAAAAAAAAAAAGATTTGTGTGTAATTCTGTGTTTTTTTTCCCGAGTTGGATTCCAAAATCTACAGCCACAACTGTTTACAGATTGTTATGAGATTGTGTGTGTTTGTTACAGTACAACTCTGACCGTTTACAGACACACTCGTTTTTGCAACTCCTCTGTTACACGGACGAATTGCGAAATGACGCCCATGAATGTTGTGTCAAAAATACGTCATCAAGGCCACATGCACAGGCATTACTATCCGAGGGAAGAGGAATCGATTCGGCGACGAGAGAGCGAGAGAGACGGCGAGAGACGACGAGAGAGCGCTCGGCGGCTGATCTGCCATTCATGTGCCGGTGGTTTAAAACGGTGGCCGAATCGATTCCTCTTCCCTCGGATAGTAATGCCTGGGCATGTGGCCTTGAAGACATATTTTTGACAGTGATTTTATTCCATACGCGTTGCGGTGTGTTTGGTATTACTGTGGACTAAAGATTTGGAAGAAAGTTAAACAAGTACTGCATATAAACACTTTGTGAAAAGGGTACTGTGCGATTTTGGTCAAATTCCTGTTGTTGAATGATTTAGGAGGAGATTAGACCCTCCCGTTTGTGTAAATGTTTGAAAAAAAAGAAAACGAAGGCACATCTACACGTCCAACTAAAGGAAGCATTCCAGTGGATGGTTTAGTGGGAGTTGTGGATGGAAGAGCAATGTGATATGGACAGACACTGTCGACACGAGATGACGGATAGTGAGCGCCGTGTCTTGCGTCTATGCCTGGCAGGCAGGTGACACAAAAATGATCTCAGAGATGGAGTCTAAGATGGAACCACTGGGTTCATCCTTGGTTCCGTCAGTGAAGCCGCGCTGCAAGGTCTTTCATCCCGTCATTCATCCTCAGTAACCACTTCAACCTGGAACCTATAGAGTCCTGAAAAAGCTTTCCAGGTTCCATGAAACATTCATGCAATGAACATATGGAGCTCTATGAAAGCATCTCGATAAAACGCTAGAGAAAGAGATCACAAAGAACAACAGGAAATACAGTGAAAGAGTGTACAGGCATTACTATAACTAGGAATAGAACTAATAGAGTGAAAGAAAATTGTAAACGCAATCATTCCTTTTACATATTTGTCTTTCTTTGATTCATGGAAGATCGACCGAGTAAAGCTCATAGCGCAGCTGGGTAATTTCACCCATCCTTTTGTCTTAAACCAACCGTCTGACAAATTTCATCACTTACCGCTAACATTCTCGACACTTTACTCACATTACAGAAACACACCGGCACATAAAGGCGAAGGAGTTTCAGAAATTTCAACCACTTGAAAGAAAAAAAAAAAAAAGCCTCTTTTTTTTTTTTTTTTTTGAGCCATCATACAACAGCTTTCGTCGACGGTCTTTATATCCCTGCCTGAGCGTTTACCCCTGGGATATAGCTCTCTTCTTTGGGACGGCATTTTAAAAACAGAGCTTAGATACAAAGACAAGGCCAGAGAGTCGTGAGGAAAGGAAACCGTGGAAGGTCAGAGGAAAGAGAGACGCAAAAAAATAAAAGAGAAGTGCAGAAGTGTAAACAACGAGTAAAAAAAAAAAAAAAAACTTCAGCCTTTAAAAAAAAAAACCCAGCCGAAGACGCGCGCTCCAGACAGGTGCAACTAAAAGAGAAAAAATCCGATTTATTTATTTATTTTTTGAAGAAATTTGATTGGACAACGTTGTCCATGGGAAGAGCATGACCTCAGGGATACAGTTCTGAATAGATGCTGAGAGATTAAAGGCAAGAAAGTAGCCTTCTTTGTGTGCATGTGTGTAAGAGCTAGGATGAATCCCGGCTCACTTCACTCTTTACTTTGATGTAGATGTCTCGCTACTCTGTCTGGTTCAGAGTTCACACTGAGGTCAGTCGTGATGCCTATGGATCTAAAACATTTCGGGATGGGAAGTCCGAAACACCTTTAGGACCTGAGAGACTGCAGATACTGTACGTCAGACTGAAGCGCATTTCCATCACGTGCCAGAGAGCAGAACGAGCCAGAAATATCGAAGCGCATCTTGTTACAAAGAGTCACGTACACTCTAAGGCTAACCACGTATTTTTCCAGATTATTGGTTTGCTTCTTGATGGTGGTCACCTAAACTGTGTTCTTTCTTGATTTGATTATTTCATCATTATTTTTATTTGACGACTGAGTCTTCGTATATTCCCCAAGGCCTGTTTTCCTGCTTTATGATTCTGTCTGCTTGGGTTTTGCATGCAGATTATAATCCTTGTACCGGGGCGTTCAAGTCAAACCGGGACTTGTGATGACCCTTCTGATGAATGAAGGTGTAAAATCTATTGACATTTACAAAAGACATTTTCAGGGATGAGACTGAGATGCATAAAACGTTTTAAAAGAAGGCCATATGTCCTTGTAAAAGATGATCCCAGGTGCAGTGGCACACAGTCCTGCCCTCGCTCCAAGCACCAAGCGCATGTTTGACGTATTAAAGATGTTCCTGGGAGGCCAGTGTTTCAGACGTAATCTAACCATGAGAAAAACTTTTTACCTTGATGGTATCTAAGCACTAATAAAATTCTGGGATAAGTGCATTAGTGTAGCAGGGGATTATATAGAGAAATAAAGATCGTTTTTACTCTCATTCTGCAGTCAATAAAAAGTCCCAGTTTGACTCGAACGCCCCTTGTATCTTCTTGTGGCGTTTACTAAATCCCAGGTGTACTGAGCTTTAAAAAAATCCATCTGTGTGTGTGTTGTGAAGTCATCAAGCTCTTCCCCCTATCTGCCCTTTGATATCATCACATCTCTTTTATCTCTTCATTACGGGGCTGTGTCACCATGGTTACCGCTCCGCTCCACTCTCTTATCGATTCTCCTGCTCAGCACAAACACACACCACTGCACATACGACACACACGGCGACACTCCGCGACTTCCACTTTAGCCACCAGCTTATCTCAACAACTTCATCACTGTGGACCGCACCGTCCTATTAACCTGCACATACACACACACACACACACACACACACACACACACACACACACACACACACACACACACACTCAGACAGGTGATTTACACCTTCTCTTTCAAGCGTCCTCTAGGTGTGCAGACAGCCAATCACGCGCTCTGATCTTATCGGTGTGTGTGGAATCCTGCTGTCTCTGTGCATTTCACTACACGTTCACGCATCCTGTCCCTGCTTTCCTCGAGTACAGCCAGTCAGGGTTAATGTAAGCTGTCCGCCGATGTCCTCTCACAGTGGGCTGCTCTCTGATCGGAGATGGCGGTCCGTCTCTCACACGAAAAGGCTTTGGTGACCTGGTTTGCAGATCTTGCATTTAAGCAGTGTTTGTTTGTTACAGCAGGCTCCTGTATGCTTGCTGTTTTTGACCCACTTCGTCGCCCACACGCGCTCCGTTAAGCCTCTTCACCTTTCTAGCAGTTCGACATCCAGTCGTTTCTCGAGTCCCTAGTTTTAATCTGAGGCTGGATTCTGTAAATGCTTGTTAACTGCCCCTATGGAGGAACCATTGATCCGTCACGCACGACCCAACAGTATCAGCCTCTCAGGACTCACAACCTTTGGTACGTTTCAATGAAATGTCAAAGCCGTTTTGGAGAAATGCCCAGACACTGGATTCCTGGTTTTCTTCAAAATGGTGATACATACCAAGCAACCAAGTGATCACGAGATTCTGTTGTCACGACACTTACATCAACTTTATTTAGTGTCTCGGTTGATCATTTCCTGCGATATTAAACTCACAACATGTTTAAATATATTTTTAAAAAGGTGGACGACTGAAAGATGGAAATCGTGATCTGTTTTTTCATGATGTTAGACTTATTAAAGCCAAGGATCACCGTATGATCAGGTTACTTATCTCTTCATTCATGAGAATGAAAAGATGGATGGATTTCGTGTTCAAATAAAGAGCACCGCTGAGCTCATTATATAGAATCTAACTTGTTTTCATCAATGTTGATTGTTTGATAAAATTAGTGCTTAATTATCTGCTTCATTTCTCTCCTTTGGGTGCATTTTAAACTGTTTAATGGTTTATTAGGTTGTGTTTTGGGTGTCATTTGTTTGCGTGATATTAATTCCTTTTTTATTCTTATTCTTTTTCTTTATCATCAGACCTGTAGTGCTGTTTGTTAATACCGGAGCGCTCCGATGAACTAGACTAGGATAAACGATTTGATAAACAACAAAAACATGTTTTTAAATCACATTGCGATTATTTAGCGATCGTACCACGATTTTGATTTAAACTGCGACATGTTGCTGTTAGATGTATAATTTTTGTATTCAAAATATTTATCTACTGTAGGCTAACACCAAATAATTGGACAATTGATCTGGTTAAAAGGATTTTTGTCAATATTTATTTAAAAACTTAAAGTTATATAAAAAACAAACAAATGTGCAGCCCTTAAAACTCTTTTAGCCATAGTTTTTTTTGTTTGTTTGTTTTGTTTTGTATTTTTACACGTACTTACAGTATATACAGTAGGGCTCAGGATTGTACCGTAAAGAGTGATGTGTCCTTTTTTTCAGCATAACCTACAGTAGGCAATATGATAAACTGAACTTTATTTCATTTTAACCAACTGTACAAACATGACTGAGCAAATGAATAATTAAAAAAGGGACACATGGGCAAAGAAATAGCATGTAGTACACAATGAACACATGTTTTTCTGGTTGTTTTCGTGTGTTTCTATCACCAATTAATAATAATATTAATAATAATAATATGAGAGTTTTAAGTTTTTCTGACATAATTTCCATATTCCGTTAGTGATAAAACTGACACATTATAAAAGTAATAATAACTTTTTTCTACCTGACGTATCTGAAAACCCAAATATACAGCAAGGCTTCCATATAAGTACATATATATATTCTATTATTTTTTCTTCTCATCATTGATCTAATGCTGCGTTGCCGACACGTACTGTATCTGCGCCGCATGAGATTTAAAGGGTTATTTCATCATTGACAAACTCTACATACAGTCAATTCCAAACTGTGTACCTGTACAAAATTGCACACACACACACACACACACACACACACACACACACACACACACACACACACACACACACACACACACACACACACACACACACACACACAGGAACACGTAACACCTCCAGTGCTTTTCATTGCCATTCCAGAAACTGAGATTGTTTTGCTGCCTCCTCATTCTTATTAGCCGACGTTAGCTAGCAACGCAGCTACAGTATATTCTCTGTACTACTGAAAGACTACAAGCAGCTTTTAAGATGGAATGATGTCTAGCGAGTTACTCGTGATGTCGTGAATCAGCCAAAAGTTTTCTTTTTCTTGCGTGACTGATGATTGGGTCTTCAAGCGCTTACAAAAATGTGTATGAAATTCGACCGGATTATGCGGATTTTTCTTTTTCCTCACTTCGGTGCGCTGCAGCAGTACCACGCTTGCTTATGAATAATATATATTTCAGAGTCTACATGTGTTCAGTAACAGCCAGATGTTTTATAGTCGAAGCACAATAGCGGCTCACATGCATGGCTTACACAGTAGTTTGTTTAAAAGAAGCTTAAAGAGCCCAAATCGGAAATCAGTCACTATGTAGGTACTGAATGTAAATAAGGGCTAAGGATGACTGAGACGATATCAAAGTCATTAGTGTATAGATATGGGGGGAAAATATTGATTCAGTTTTATATCATGATTCTTACAGTATGTGTGACAAGTTATGGATCACATCGATTTTCTAAGAATATATTTTTTATTTAGATATGTTTGCATATTTGGGCAGCACGGTGGTGTAGTGGTTGGCACTGTCGCGGTGCACCTCCAGGGTCCGGGTTCGATTCCTGTCTCTGTCTGCATGGAGTTTGCATGTTCTCCCCGTGCTTGGTGGGTTTCCTCCGGGTACTCCGGTTTCCTCCTACAGTCCAAAGACATGTAGGTTAGGTAAATTTGCATTCCCAGATTGGCCGTAGTGTGTGAATGAGTGTGTGTATGTGTGTGAATGAGTGTGTGTATGTGTGTGCCCTGCGATGGATTGGCACCCTGTCCAGGGTGTACCCCGCCTCATGCCCCAAGTCTCCTGAGATACTGTAGGCTCCAGGCCCCTACACCCCAAGTGACCCTGAATACAGTACATGATTAAGCGGAATAGATGATGAGTCAGTGAGTTTGCGAAACTATTCACACTGTTAGTTCACACAGCATCCTTTGCAGTAGCAGAAAATTATTTTAAAAGGTTGTCTAGAATCTGAAGTATACAGTATGTATATCGAAGCGGAATACTTCTAGAATCGCAATACAAATTTAATCGGCATCTAAGTATCGTGATGATGTCGTATCGGGTCATCCCTGATGATTCCCATTCCTATTGTGGTATACTTGAACTCAGCCAGAGTACTGACGTACAGTACAGATTCAAACAGAATTGTGTTTGATGGAACTTCTGGAAGGTGTCAACATACAGTACAGTAATAGGACCCCTTGTGGCCATTCAAGCAAAATATACGTGTAGAAGTTGCAGAGCGTTTAAAAAGATTCCAGTATAAAAACAACTTTTTTTTCTGTCTACAAATATTTCGGTCACGCACCTCAGCTTTTTGGTGGAAAGAAAAAAAACCTGTGGCATGTTAAAGCTAAGACAGTTACTCATTAATGCCCTGCCAAAGTATTACACCCTGGAGCCTACTGATCTCCGTCCAGCAGAGTTTTTCATTAGTCTTCCTTACACAATTAGCCATTTTGATACCCGTCCTGTGAAGCGACTGGGAACGACCCAAGCCTCAACTGGGCGATTGGGTTTGGGCGATTTCTAGCTTGGACCTCGAAGCGGTGGCATCGGTGAAGATTTTAATCAATGGCCTGTGGCAAGGATCAGCTCTTCTCCTGCAGCGATGCAGAGACAGAACAGAAGGTCGGTGTCTCTGTAGGGAACATGGAAGGGCTCTGACTGGCCAACACGCCGTCTGGCCGCGCTATTGTCCAACACTGTATGGCTCACCAATTTAAACTGATTGAGTTCGCGGTCAGTTGTTTAAGGTCTGGTGATGCTTTAAATACGAACCCCCCACCCCCATCCCCCATGCTGAAGTTTGGAACGGAGACTGAAGAAAGAGACAGATTCTCCAGGGCTCGTCTCACCCAATGGTAACAGGTTTCTTTCAAACGAGGCCAAAACCATTACCATATGTCTTGTTAGTTCATCAACGGCCTTTTTCCCCATCTTGAATAGTACTTGATCTTCGGTGGATTCTATATTAGGATTTTAATACTAGATATTAATTATTCATTGAGATGGGGAGAAAAATGTAACTCATTTACGTATCGCTATTCTTTCATGTGCCAACACATATGTCGCCGCAACGACTCCAAAATAGATTTTTTTACACTTGAATATTAAATATTAAAGTTAAATTATAGTAAAATATTAACAGTTCCAAATGATGCAATTCCTATATAATCCTGTAGGTGGTGCACTCTAAACTGATGACATCCTGTAGTACAGGAAATTATTGCCTAAGGTTGTTTACTCATTCACTTTCTCACTCACTCATTGTCTACACCGCTTTATCCAGTTTACTGTACAAGGTCCTATCCCAAGAGCCTATTCCAGGAGACTTAGGGCGCGAGGCGGGGTACACCCTGGACACTCTATCACAGAGTGATACACACACATACACACTCACACTCACTCGCTCATTCATACACTACGGGAAATTTGTCAAAACCATCTGCATGTTTTTGGACTGTAGGAGGAAACTGGAGTTCCCAGAGGAAACCCACCAAGAACAGGGTAGAACATGCAAGCTCCATGCACACAGACACAAACCCGGACCGTGGAGATCACTGTGCCGCCAAGTTGAATGAAAATAAATCATAAAATCTTGATATTTACAGAATCGCAATACAAATAAGATCGTGATAACATCGTATCGTGTTGTCCCTTCCTCTTATTTATGAAGAGATGACTGAAGTGTAACGAGTGTACAGTACATGTACTGTATATACGTTGAACGTCTCTTCATCTTCTACATTCATTTATTTAGATCTCCTTTTATGTCTGCAGAGAAGCCGGGCACTGAAAACAGGACTTGTGGGTGAAACCTGGCACCGGTTTGGTCGTGTCACTTCATTTTGTTCATCCTTTTCAGCGTATGAAACCTAGTCCAAAGCTCGAACATTACCTTGGCAGTCAGCCACATGTTCCCTGGCACTAGCGGCAGCATTTAAAACGTTACCACAGATACAGTGTGGCATGGGCCTGATTACGCCTGACAGGCTTACTCATTTAGACCAGGCCTTAAGCGCGCACGCTGGGCCGTATCAACACCGCTGAGCAACACCGGCAACAGCTGCCCAGGCACGACTCACTTACAATGCAGGTAGCAGACTGCCAGGAATGAATCTTCAGAAATGTATTCAGCAGCACATCCTGAGTCGGAGCTGAGAATTGAATTCCAGCAACAACGGACACACCCCCCCCCCCCCACCCTCTCCCCGCCCCCCTCCCTTTTTTTTCTTCTGGGAAATCTAATATATTTTTTAGAGTGTTTGTGTGGAGGCCTGGGAAAACCCATCACCCTGTAGCACCGCCAGAGGCATGTTTTCTGGGAGGTGGGATGAAACCAGAGAAACACAGAAAAGCAGGAACCATCATCTACTGTCTTTAACCCTTGAAAAGTAGTGCTGAAAATGATGCACTATATATATTTAAAAAATAACATCTACTTAATAGTAACCAAAAATTCATATCAAAAGGTCAGGATTCGGACAGAAGTGCCAGAAGTGGTTCAAGTTTAATTTCTGACTTTATGCCCCTGCATCCTGTATGGGATCAGATCACCGCAGGCTCCCAAGGGACAGATGGAGCTCAAGTCAGGGCGGTTCCCATCTGGCCTGGAGACACCAGCTGGGTCCGGAATAAACCTACACCTCACATGGGGTTTTGGACTGAAAGCCATCTTGCGTATGCGCAAAAATCAAACCTCATCCAAAGAAAGAAAAAAAAACCCTCGTCAGCTCAGCGTGGTCGTTTGTAACGCGATAGCTAACAGCACTGCTGACGTGGTGCGTTTGTATCGTGTTCATCCATCCTGCAGCAATAAACCCACAAGGACAGGAAAAAAAAAACAAGATGAGAAGAGAACGAGCGTAAGAGGAAAATTAAACTTGGTCGCTGGCGTGCGGTGATGAACTCGGGCTATAAAGACGTATTTATATAATAAGACTTTATGGCACTTAGCGAGCGCGAGGCTCTTTTGATAAACCCGCTGTGCTGCGCACCATGATTGCGCTTTGAAAGCTCATTCATACTACACGCGGCAAGGCTTTATACACCATGCAGGTCGGAAAAGCCATGGACAAAGCGCGCTTGACTTAACTGAAAGGATTTAGGATAACCGAATGCATTAGGAAAAGCAGGTTTTAAATCAGTCGTAACGTGGTAGTTATACTGATATACAGCGTCTCCTTGACAACCGGGGAAACGCCTAGACACGATGTCTAGCCCTGTGCAGTCTAGGGGGCTAGGGCAGTCTAGCATCTCATCATAAAAGTCAGTTTTGCACGTTTCACAAAATGATTTCCTCTGCTTCACTATCAGTCTTAAATATAATATTTAATATTGCATAAATCAGAAGCAAAACAAAAACAAGAACAATAAAATCATTAGGGACCATCAGATACGATATTATCACGATACTCATGTGTAGATTCGATTTGTATTGCGAATCAGATTTTGTGAAAAAAACAATTCCTACCACAGAGGATGCAGTGCTCCCACCTGTAGGATTATAGAAGAACTGCATAATTGTACCACCAAATGCAAACATATATATATATATATATATATATATATATATATATATATATATATATATATATATATATATATATACAGTATATATATTTTGGAGTCAGTGTGGCGATACAGCACAAAAGAATTCCGCCCCGTCACTAATAGACTGTGTGTATTTCTTTGCTTAGAGAAGTCTTATTATTTATGTTACCGCAGCATGCATGACGAGCCGGCAGACAAAAAGGCAGTTTTATCTGTTTATTTGTATTATTTTACGCCTCACTATTCAGGGCCAGAGTAGCATATCTGTGCCGGCACCAAAAGACCAAAATAAGGAGAAAATGCCTTGGGTGCATTACATAATAAATCTGCATTAACTAAAGATGGAGCATCGAGGAAGAAGGAAGCGCTGTGTCAAGGTACGATTACAGCGAAGCATCATTAGCTTGCTGCTCAGAGGTGTCTCTGCTGAAAGGGACTCATTCACAACGCAGATGAATGCTCCTCCAATAGAGATTTTTTTTTCCATAATACCGAGCAAAAGAAGCCACCTGAGGAAAGAGAGACGCCGCTGACGGTATCAGTAAATTGCAAGGCCACGCAAACCGTCTGAGGCGTCTTAAATCCCGCGCTCCGAGACGATAAGCGCTAATGAAACGTCGCTACACTGTCAGTGCTGGAGCTGAAGCATGCGCAGCACCAATAATCTATCTCAATCCTCTCCCAGCGCACGAAATTAGCGTGCGTCCTTATCAAAGAGATGGACTCGACAGCCGGTTTCTCAAAGTACGTCCCCCATCCCCCGACGCATCCTTCGCTCCGTCCGTCCGTCCTCCTTCCCTCCCCGAGACATGATTTATATCTGTCCTCTGAAAACAAACCGCACCAAATTACACCGTCGGCTAATGCATATTAATTACCGCAGTGACAACACCGGAGAGAGAGGTAGAGAGAGAGAGAGAGAGAGAGAGACAAAGATATAGTAAGTCAGACAGACAGATAGATAGATAGAGAGCAGCAGACAGAGATTGAGACGGAGTGAGAAACACAGCCAGACAGACAGATGAATACGCAGATACAGAGAAAGGATGACGAACAGATACAGAGAAAGTGATAAAGACAGGCTGACAAAGATATAAAGTGAGGTAGAGAGGTAGAGACAGACAAACAAAGGAAACGAGGGAGAGAGGAAGAGAGAAAACGAGGCAGCAGGACGTACAGAGAGACAGACAGGCAGAAGAACAGGAATGATATATACAGTACAATTGGTGAGAGAGCATAAGAGAAAGAGAGAGAGAGACATAAGAGCAGGGAAAGATATAAACTGGGAGACAGAGTGAGAGATAGAGGGAAACAGACAGAAAGACAGACAGACAGGGAGGGAGAGAGAGACAGAGCCATACAAGATGGGAGCACCATTACACAGAAGCTGTTTCCGTTTAGAGACAACCAAGGTACTCGATTCCAACTCAGCTTGAACCGCCTGCCTCATCATCATCATCACCTCTCCATTACAGCTCTTCCTCATCATCACACTTCTACCTCAGCATCACTACTCCGCCTCACCATCACTACCCCGCCTCAGCATCACTACTCCGCCTCACCATCACTACTCCATCTCCCCAGCAGCGAGTTGAGCCTTCACACATATTTTAACCCCTATAAGCTCCTGATTAACGCAGCCTCTTCCGTCTGACACATTGCATGACAACGGGCCCTCGGGAGAGCCATAATGAACTCATTCTAGAGCGGCTCCTGATCAAAGTCAAACCGATCTAACGCCCTAATTAGAGAGCGCCAGCAATGGAGGGAATAATGACCCGAGCTGTGTGAGCCGTCCAGACGCCACACTGTGAAAGCGGGTTTATACTGTAGGTGTAGAGCAATTTCAGCTGAGCAGAAAGAAAAGAAAGAAGACAGAGGTCTCAATCCTGGCTGCTCTTTAGTCATCAACTCGTAATGTGTTTGCACAGATTAAAATCAATAATGCTTTTATCACTTCACACCTCTCTCTCTCTCTCTCTCAGACACAATCTCTCTCTGAAGACTTTCTTTATTTTCCCATGCACACAGACAGTGTGTGAGTGTTGAGAGCTCATCAGAGTGTCAAGTCATCATAATTGCTCTTCATTACTCGATGATGTTCATTTAATTAACACGCACCATCATCAGGTGGCGCACGCTGTGATCCGTTTAACACGTCTGGGTCAGGAATTTGTGTTACGTAATTAAAAATAACGAATGTTCCAGCGACGAGGGAACGCCTGCAGGAGTTTCTGCTTGTTGCAACTTTTTTTTCTTTTTTTTTTCCCAATAGTTTGGTAGTTCACAATTATCCTGCTGTGTCTCGCACAATCTGAGAGATTTCTGCCCTTTCCTTCACTCCGGCACGGGAAAAAAAAACAAAGATGACGGGAAATCCATCAAAACGTTTCGGGAGACAAAAGCTCTGTAGCCTCAGGTTACGATATGCAAATATGCCGCTTTCTCAGACACGACGAGCGGCGTCGCACGGGGCGAGCGGATCTAAAGACGACGGAGGGAAAGAGACTATAATGCAACTACCGGTATAAACGGATAAACAGTATGCTCTTTAATAGATGAATGAAATGTTTTCAAAATTGCAGTGACACGTCACGCACACCTTGCACCTTACGCCTCCTTGTGGAGCGACGAGACACTGCAGCGTTTATGATCATGACTGCTTCCTTTAATCATCGAGTTTTCTCTTACCTCTCTATCTCTAAATCAATCTTTTTCTCTGGCTTTATAGACTCAACCTTTATGGATGGATGGATGGATGGATGAGTGAGTAAACAGATAGACTTAGCAATTAGTTCAAAGTGGTGGTCCAACAAATCAGCTTGGGCGATTAAAACACAACGACATAACAAACATTTGCTTCCTCAAACGTTTCAGTCAGGAATACATGCGATACCTTGATCTTTTGAAAATCCTGGATAATGAAGCGCACTCCTGCCAGAGTCTGCGCAAATCCTGGCTGTCAATCTGCTCTATCGAACAGGTCTGATTACGAGACGTACGTCTGACAGAAAAGCATCAAGAGATCGACCGAGCCCGATATCACTACGCCGAACATCCAGCGCTAAGACCCTGATTCATTATTTAGCCCGGGTCGATCCTCGCCTCGAGCGCGCTAATGTATGTGCACTGAAAAGTCACGACTGATCAATAAGAAGGTCTCGCATGGTGGGAAGGTAAGAAGGACCGAGCTGGAGGGAAAAGTATAAAAAAAAAATTAAAAAAACAAAAACAAAAGTGAACCAAACCAAAGGACAGTCAGAGTTGGATTCGAGACGGCTCCAGTTTTAGCAGCGCGACCTCACCGAGGAGACTTTCATTTCGGGCCACCTCAATATAGTCGAGTTTTATGAAAGTGTGTTTATGTCTGGGGGCACAACGAGTGCACGACGGCTGTGTCCGGAGATCTCCAGACAGCCCTTTATTGTGTCTCGGCTTTAATAATAAAACTGAACGAAATGAAATCTGACAGTCATACTGTAGCTTGTGTTAAATCTCTCACTCGGGCTCTACAGGAGCGATGATCGAACTCGCAGAAGTGGCAAAAACAGCAACCGGTAAAAAGAGGTCTAGGACATTTCCTTAAGCTCGGATTCTAATGTTAATGCGAGAAGTAAGTCGAGCTCATACTGTAGAGTAGGTTCTGGTTTAGCATCCTTCCAGCGACACCGAATAAAACCTTGGCTAATGGACTGCATTTAGAGTGAGAAGAAATTTTTTTAATTGAAGAAATTAATGGAACATCATCGTCTGCACAGGCTTCAGGCTAGCATTAGTTTAATCTTTATCATGCTAACATTTTGGCTAGTTCCTTCAGAAGCGTACCTGTGCCCCCAGAGCCCTATGTTTCCTAGTTCATTTCTCTGTTAAGACACATTCACGCTCTTATTCTATTTGAGACAAATGTGACTCATTTCTAGATAAGTATTACAGTATATAGTTTATTTTATTAGAATAATTTTTAAAAACCTTTAGAATTGTTTTTCTTGAAAAAGAATTTCATCAAACACAGAGAGCTGGGGAACATCTGTTTCAGTTTTCCATTGTGTGCTGTATGGTCCAGGTGAACACAGGACCACGGGAACGTAAGGTAGAACCTTTGTAACATGGGGCCCTAGAACTGGGGAAAATACAGTAGCGCTCTGCTACAATATGATCCCTCTCGTGCTCCCAGAAGCACTCTTTCACACTCCGAGTCCTGGAATACGCCCGTTCCATCAGAGAAGAAAAACTCCATAGATGTGATAACCTGGTGATTCCTTAGTTGTTTTCTTTGCTTGGTGCCACCCAATAATATGACCCTTCTGAAACAGTGACTTTTGTTTTTATTTTTAATACAGTGAATATTAATCTATGTGAGGATTAGTATTTAAATTCATGCTTTTCGGCTTTTATGTAAGTAAAAAGTGACTAATTAGGAAAATCCTGTATCGTTTTATAAGGCCATTTGGCAAGCAACCATTTCAGAGATTTTTTTTTTTTGCTTCATGCTGACCTATTATTCACTCTCCGATTGCACTGTATCATGACCTAGGGTCATAAGGCCCTCATTAACAATTAACATTAGCAACTGAGCAGAAGCAAACATGACACTATTGCATCTTACTAATTTTGCTATACTCCTTTTTTTCTTGGCACATGCCTGTAGCTACTGTATCAACCTCTCCTCCTCTCCATCTAGTCACACAGAAGAGATTTTTCTCGTAAACGACACATTAGAGGACGGGAGCCTTTGGCTAGTGTTATAGCTTCTGCCATTTTCCTTCGTTCCATCTGCTCCCAACAACCTCTGGGCCATCATACCATGCCACATCATGTTCTTTTTTTCTTCTTTTTTTCCAATTTCCAATTCTCCTCAAAGAACGAGCTCAGCAGAGAACTCACTGACCTGCACTGAACTTTTTGACTGCTCAAAGGAAGATGAACGGAATGATCACGTAGGTACAGCGACTGATCCGAAATCAGCCAGGGCCGAGGGCACGGTCCAAACTAGAGCTTCGGGGAATTTGCCTCTTGACCCAGAACACTCCTCTTCCTATGTTCCTTCTGTGTTTTGTGTCTGTAGATCATCATGACATGATTGAAGGTGGGATTCTGCGGAAAAGATGGGAAGCCTGACCTAACCTCAAAGGTGTTAGAAAAGTTCTATTCTTCACGTAATATTTCTTCATGATTGTGTGTACAGTTGCCACAGACAGATGCGTCACATACACAAGTTAGCGACAACTAAACTAGTAGACTACAGGTATTCCCCGACTTATGAACGAGTTCCGTTCCGGGAGCACGTTCGTAAGTCGGATTTTTATACAGTCCTCTTTTGACACGAATATACAATGTAAAGCATGCCAATCCACTCGTCTAAATCTCTGTCCTCTTCCCCCACACTGCCATCACGTGGCCAAAAACCGTAACTGCGCCTAAGGAAATGAATCTCACAGTAAAATGTGAAACGTAACAATGTTGTCTCTGCGCCTTTAAATTACGAGGGGAATCTCGGCCGCCATTTTGTTTTTCACCGTATCGGACTGTGAATTTTCTTGAGGATTTTAGAAATTAGGATTTTTCACCATCAAGACAGCTTAGACTAAAAATATTTTTAGATTAATAAATATTGGTATCTGGTGGTAAGACATGTGAGCTACTTCCGTGATTTATTCATATCTGCGTGACTCGAATGTTTATAAGTATATAATTTAAGTATATAAAATAAGTCAGAGATTACCTGTATTTTCACAATCAGGTGTTCCACTCATTAAGGTTTACGGGAACTACTGCAGTGGGCTCCGAGCCTCCTCGGCCAGGATCGTCATCCACGGATATACTGTTTAAATATTTCACTGCGGCTAAGAGTCTCATCATCGGATTGTGCCCGAGGTCTTTTAAAAAGGTCCAGTCGCTTTCTTTACACTTCAATTCAGCTGAAATTTCATCACGAGTCCCAGTTTCACTCGAACAGCCGTCATAGATTCAGATCCCAAATCAACAATGGGATTATGAGTAACTTTTAAAGTTAAGCTTAGGAAAGTTCACTACTCATCGCTTTTATGTGGATTTCAACAAAACATCATTTATTGTAATTCTTATAATCCTTCACTCTGAAACTCTTTGCTGCACAGAGCATCGCTTCCATCTGAAAATGATAATTCCAGCATTTAAAGCTCGCTCACATGATGTCTGGTTAAAATATAATCTTCTGATTACACGCTTAATTCTACATTTCAAGGATTTCCGTGCGCATCAGACGTGACAATCGCCGAACCAAGCGCCGGCTTTGTGCTTTTCTGCTTTTTAGCTGCAAGTGTGACTCACTCATCTGAAGCATGTGAATAATAAATGCGCAGCAGACCTACAGCATAAACTCTAACTAACGCTCAGGGTTACTCTTTAATGATAAAAGTGATACTAAGCCGCAAAACACACAAAGCGTTCTCCGGGATCAGAGGAGACAGGAGGAAGACGGAAGCGTCCACAGAGATCCGCGCACACGCAGGATGCTGCCCTAATGCTAACATCTGATTTCAGTTCACGTGTTTTAGTTTGACTTTTTTATCTTATAAAATCCTAGGGACAATCTATTTTGGTATTGTGCTGTCAGTGATGTTCCTGAAAGTCTACAGGAACAGACCAAAAAAACATCTAATTACTGTGGTGGATAGAACAAAAGTTATCTAGGAACCTTAGGAGAACTTTTTCTACATTTTTATGCAAAACAAAATGTAACAACTTAAACACAGCTCCTGTTATACTGAACTTCCAGCCTTCCAACACACAGTATGACTGCAGATCAATCCCTGCTACCCGTTATCACCTACATGAGGATGGGTTCCCTGTTGAGTATGGTTCCTCTCAAGGTTTCTTCCTGTTGCCATCTCGGGAAGTTTTTCCTCCCTGCCACATCACAGACAATCTGAAACACTGGTACTTTAGCATACGAACCCCCTCCCTCACAGGTTTTGACCTTAAGAACTGCAATTTTGCAATTAATTTTCCTCGGCATACAAACTGAACTGAGCCAAACTGAACAGTGGCTAAGTTGCACCTTGTTTGCGTCCGTGGAAAGCCAAGTTAGGTGAATTTACAATATATATACAGTACAGACAAAAAGTTTGGACACACCTTCTCATTCAAAGAGTTTTCTTTATTGTGTTCTTTATTGTGTTCTTTATTGTGTTCTTTAGCCCAAACAAGTCTCTTCTGCTTGTTGCCTGTCCTTAGCAGTGGTTTCCTAGCAGATATTCTACCATGAAGGCCTGATTCACACAGTCTCCTCTTAACAGTTGTTCTAGAGATGTGTCTGCTGCTAGAACTCTGTGTGGCATTGACCTGCTCTCTGATCTGAGCTGCTGTTAACCTGCGATTTCTGAGGCTGGTGACTCGGATGAACTTATCCTCCGCAGCAGAGGTGACTCTTGGTCTTCCTTTCCAGGGTCGGTCCGCATGTGAGCCAGTTTCTTTGTAGCGCTTGATGTGACTGTGCTTGGGGACACTTTCAAAGTTTTCCCAATTTTTCGGACTGACTGACCTTCATTTATAAATGAAGTCATGATCAAAGTAATGATGGCCACCTGTTTTTTTCTTCACTTAGCTGCTTTTTTTCTTGGCATAATACAAATTCAACCTCTTTGGATGAGAAGGTGTGTCCAAACTTTTGGTCTGTACTGTGTGTATATATATATATATATATATATATATATATAGAGAGAGAGAGAGAGAGAGAGAGAGGAGAGAGAGATAGATAGATACTGTAAATAGATTTTTTTTTTCATTTTGAGCATGATTTAGTGAAGACGTAGAACCAAGAATGTTAGCAAGGACGATAGCAAGAAGAAAAGAGAGCCACTTTCAGTTTTTAAAACAGCTGGTGCCAAGAGGAATCATAAATTAAGCTTAAGTGAGGTGTAATGTCTATGCATTTCATATTTTAAATGTCTTTTCTAAATGTTCTGATTGTTTTTATATGTTTTTATATTTATATATATAGTATATAGTGAGGGCAGGCTAGTGCCTACTTACATATACACAGCCTATATATATATATAATTTTATTCTGTAAAGCTGCTTTGCGACTATGACCGTTGTTAAAAGTGCTATACATCCTTCAATACAAATCCGCAACGTTATTTATTGGTTAAAAGAAGGAACAGGTTCTAGGGACAGGTTCTGAACTGTAACACGCATCAATACAAGTAAGAGCTTTAAAGAGAACCGTAAAGAAAACTCAAAAATAAATTTTCCTTCAATGTTCTGGAAATCGATCATTGTTATCTTGGGTACAATTACGCAGAATAACATTTGATGCACTGCTAGATCCTTTTTTATTGGATTTTCTTTCAGAAAACCTTTCACTTTCTGAGACAGCATACTCTAGAAGCTTCACTTTTGTCTGAACGACTGCGTCATATCAGGGACTTTTGACAACGCTGATGGATGAGACGTTTCTGTTCTTACTTTCGGCACTCCAGAGATAAAAGAAGGCTTTATCTCTGGTTCTATATCAGTATTTTCAGCATAATGTTGACACAAAACCCTAATCCATGCCTCTTTGAATTCTTTTTTTTTCTTGGTATAATATAGAGGTGTACAGTACTGTGCAAACGACTTGAGCATCCCCTCATTTCTTCATATTAATGAAATTAAGCGATGTAGATTAAATTAGAAATGGGAACAATCGTTTTACTGCGACAGGCTGCAAAGGTGCGTGCAACATTTATGTAACAACTTCAGGAGCGACCTCATTTCCCCTCTCGTCTGTTCCAACCACTCAGCATTCAGCACCAGCATCAGCAGTATACTAATCACTGCCTGATCATCTGTCATCATCTGCACCTGTTTCTCACTGGGTCATGACTTACGTTAGATTCTTTTTGTTTTAAGATTGTTTGAAAGCCTTTCAGGAACTCTTCTTTCACACACCACTGGAAGTCTACCCGAGTTTAGTTCCTCGAGTCTCTATTCACACACTCTCTGATCACCCCGGGGTCAGCTGGGTCAAGAGGAAGCTTGACCTCGCTCTTCAGCACGCAGCTTAATTTCCTGTGTTTTTTTTGTTTTTTTTTAAGGGTTCCTCTGAGTTCACCGAGATGTAGCCCTGACTGATGACCTATATAGAACCCTCCGTTTGCCAACTGCTTCTGTCTGACTCCGCCCCTTCCCATGCGGCTCATAAAGCCCAATCTGTCGGATCTATTGTCCAGCCACCCGTCGCTAGCTACACACAGGGCGAGGATGCTGGGAAGATGGGCTTAAGGTCAAGGCGTATCCAGCCACCCTGACAAGATGCATAAATTACGAGCTGCAGCGTTGGTATTTACGACCATGTATTCTTCTTCTTCCCACCATGACAGCTGCCACGCGGAGAATTAACAGCGCTCAGAAAATGTGCCCGAAACAAATATTTGTTGTTGCCCTGGCAGGGCGGTTAATCACACAGACGCTCTACGGTTGGGATTTGTTCCGTCTTATCTGAAATACGAATCTGAGGGCATCGCTGTCAAAGGCCCCCGAGGTGAAGCTTTGACTCTAGGAGTGAAGATGCCACTCTTGCAAAGCTGAATGGACGTCTTCACATCGTCTGCGCATCTGCATAGTTTCACCTTAGGGGTAAACACATGTCTGGAGTGTGCCACAAAGTGGAGCAGCTTGACAGCTTGGGAAACAAGTGGTGGCAGGATGCATACACGTCTGTAAAAGGTTAAAGCAGAGATAAAAAATTATGTTTAAAGCTACGGACGATTTTACCAGAGGTGAAATGTATCAAATGTTCAATTTCGACAAAAAAAAAAAAAAAAGAAATCATGTGATAAATGATTTATCTTCCTCATCCTTTAACACAATTGTGGGAGTTTTAATCCCAAACATTGTTTTCAATCAACCTTATCCAAGCTGACTACTCCAGTTTAACATTGTTTTGCTCTAAATCCAAAAGTTATCTGAAGTTATTTTCAGGGGTAGCTGGGAGGCTGGGGTTTCCCTCTGTCTAACACTGAGTTTTTTTTTCAAGGCCCTCCTCACAAACAAACACGCCATATCTCAGGCACCAGACGTCATACAGGCGTCAAAATGGAACTTATATATCACCTGGGGCAATTAGAAATCCCCCTAATGTGACCTCATATAGGAAGAGCCCCTCCCCCAGCTTGGTGCTCAGGTCTGCAGTTCTCCACATGGGTGTGGCTCAGCAGTAGCTCGCTTCCATAGACATTGAACCTGTGTGCTCTGAGATTTGAAATAAAAAAACATAAGTTTTAAGTTTAATATATGAAACAAATACAGATTACATTATGTGAGATGTATTACAGCTGGAGAATTTTGGGTTGCCTGGTTTAACTTGTTAAAGAAACTTTTCGGTTTCTCATGCTGGACAAGCTGCTTGTTTTTAGACCACTGTGATGGTGGGCCTACAGCCAGTGGACATGATCAACTACACTCCCTTCACGAATCCACGTTCAGAACCAAGGCCAGCTCCACTGCCGCCACAACTCGTAGTCCTGAAGTCATCGGCCAACTATTAAAGGCGCTTTAAACATCAGTCTGGTGAGTATTTCTTAACTTACATACTGCTATCACCCAGTGTAGTAAAACAGACTCAGATGTGACCCAAGGACCCTCAACACCGGGGAATTCGCCGAGACGGGGCCACCGCCGCCGTATTTCAACCACTTCCTCGGCTTCACCGCCTTCAGCCTCGGTTGACCCAGACCGCCACGTAACCGTGCTGAGTCGTCTACCTCACAAAATGCTTCGAACTTGCATGACCTGCACCCTGCTGTCCTCTGTAACCTCTCCTCACCCTCTCCCTTCCACCACTTTTTGTAAATAAAAGAGCTCTCGTTTCCCTTATCTGGGTCTCCTTGTGTCTCTGTTCTGGCTTGCTCTGCTGAAGTGCTTTACAACAGAAATAACTAATTAAAGGATAAAACTGTGACTATACAGTAAATTAATAAAAAGTCTTTTTATTAGCTAATTCTTTCCGCTGCGAGGTAAGAGGAACAAAACACTCCACTTTTACTGAAAAAAAAAAAACAGAATTAGAATATTCAGATGGTTGTGTTTTATTCCGTATATACCGTATACACTATGATTTCAAAAGATTATATATAAAAAAAAAGAGGGTGTGGGACAACATGGGTGTCAGACTAATCCTTATTAGTGCAGTAAACATGTTTGGTGTGCAAATCAATACCATCCACAAAAACCTTTTAATAACACGCTCTTTCATGAATTATTAATAATCCTCCAAAGAGTTGGATGTGTTTGCAAGAGAACACGAGAACCTGCTTCATTCGGGAACTGTATAATTCTTACTTTCAGATTCATGTAAATTCGGGCTGACCATGTCCACTCGTGCGTCAGATTTTATTCACCCCGCACCGCACTGCGAGCGTTCTGAATGACAAATTGTTTTTCAATATTTGTCCAAGGGCAAAATGTTGTGACATGTACATTATTGATACACAGCCCGCTCTGTTGTATATGAACACACATCCAGATCATACGCCGTTATCCGATTTAATGTGTCACATTTGTTTACACATGTTGCATTTCAAAATAACAAAAAAAAAAATCAATTGAGATAATTAAAATGTTAAATGTAATTATTGGGCATACCCGCTAGACATTTTCCTCGGTAACGATTTGCATAAGCAGCTGATATGCTTGGCACGTCAACCCTGATATTTATATGCAGAGATTTGCATACTACACTACGTATCTATTTCTGATTTTAAGTGAGGAGGTGAGGACGCATGTTAATGACCGCCGCACCGATGCGTGGATGATTTCCACGGCAGATATAGCGAGTGGGTGATGGAGTGTGATGTTAGAGAACGGCCCCGGTGGTGGTGGGGAGGGTTTCATCGACGTTGCCATTGGTAACGCCACAGCTCGCTAGCTCGATTTCCATTGGCTCGGCGTGAATATTCATGAACGCTTGAGCCGAGCTCTGGGTCAAAGGGGCTGTGATGAATTCTAGATAGGCTACGTGAGAGGCAGTGATGAGGAAAGTGACTACAGGGAGCAGAGGTTAATCCTAGAGCTATGAAGATCCATCCTGATGTAGTTGCCTAGCAAACTGGGAAATAAACTGGGAAATGACTGCCTACAGTGTTGATTAGGAGTCTATAATCAGGTAAAATTCCTATGCAAGTGTGAATCAGTTGCATGCAAATGGGAATTTTAAGTGGAATTGCTAAAAAAAAAAAAGAAAAAAAAGAAAGGAAGTATATACCAAGAACGTTTATTAAATTATTTGCGTAAAACACTGTGGAAAAACTCATTTATTCAAGTAAGTCTTTTATCGTGATACTGCAGCATTGCTACATTCTCCATTCTGATTGGTCAAAAGCTGTTGATTGATTTTCTATAACAGCAGCTCTGAAAATAGTTCAATCTGCAAACTGAACTATCTGCAAAGTTGATTTTAATTAGAGCTGTGCAATTAAATCGATTACACAAGTTTAATCCATCGTTTGTTGGTCGATTCGATAAATCGAACCCATGGTTCAGGTTCTGATTCACATTTATACTTACAAATAAGCGCAGTCACCATCCTGCAAAAGAATTATATCTTAGCAAGTGAAAATATATTTAATCTAGTTAAATGTATCTACATTTTCTTAAAATATGATTACAGCAAACCAAATATAAGATTATTAAGCTTATTTGTAATGTAATTTTAGTGAAATGTGATTAAAAATAAGCTAAATAAAACTTCTTGTTCAATCGGCAAATAAGTTTGCAAGTTTGAAAGAAGCAAACATTTCTGCTGAAAAAGCAACATATTTTCGCCTACACTTTTAGATTGAAGATTCTTTATTGTCACTATACAAGGACAGCGACGTTTAATCAACTCAAATTATAACTTGAATTGCAGGGTAAATAATACAAATGATATAATCACTAAAACACTCTACTCTACTATTACGTTAATAATAAATAATAAATAAATATTAATAAATACTTGCAAAATGTAAAACGTAAAAAATGGATGAAATTTGTGTAAACATGCTGGTTGTACAGTACAGTAGGTATAATGGAGCAAGTAACATTTGACTAGAAATACAGTAAGTTGAATAATCTTATATTTGGTTTATAGATAGGTTTGGCTAGATTTAAGAATATTTCACTTGCTAAGATGTAATTTTTGAGTTATATGGCATTTTAAAGTTTATTAGACAATTTTAGTATTTTTAATACTTTAGTTTTTAAAACTTCAAATCCTGCAAGAAATAGAACTGCACAAAAACACTGCAAGAATCGACATATCAGCAAGTAAAATATCAAAATATTGATAAGCTTATTTCTAGTCAAATGTTCCTAAAATGTAAGGTGAAAGTTTCTTGTTATATTGGAAGTAAAGTTTGGCCCTTTCAAGAAATAAATTCCTAGAAACAGCAAAAGTATCTGCCAAGAATTTTTTACCTTAATTTTTTAGTAAAATATGATTATAAATACACACTAAAAAATGCTGGGTTATTTTTACTACCCTAACGCTGGGTTGCCTCTGTTGGGTAATTTTTCTGGGTTATTTACAGGGAATTGGGTACTTTTTGTTTAACCCAGCTTGTTTAACCCAGGTTTAGCTAGTAACAGCTAATATCACAGACAAGACCACCCCTCCCCCGAAGTTCACCGGCGTATTCAGAGGCTGTGTCAGCTTCGTATCTTTTTTTTTGGGCTGCTGATAAGGGTGCTTCCTCCTCATGAATTTAAAAGGAAATGTAAACGTTAAATACAAGGTCTGTATACACACTTTCACTCACCTATGACTGAATTTGTTTACTGTATGTAACATTATCAGCCTGAAAAGTTTTGTGAGGTAGAATAGCATGCTAGTTTATCGGACAATACCTGCTAGCTAGCCAAACCAAAGAACCCCACCTGTGTATGAAAGAAACTGCAAAAATATCTGAGCTTTTTAGCTTTCTTTGTAAAATGCTTGCAGGGTGTATGAAGATGGTGACGTGATGAATGAAAGCTAAACTGTTAACTTTAGTGCCACCATGACGCTAGCATTTAACTAGGTTGCTAGCGTTAGCATCCACATATAAAAAGCTGAGGTGTTACAAAACACTAATCTTCTTACGAATATGCATACTAGCCAACCCTCTCGATTTTTCCATAAACTTTTACTTTCTTTAATTTCTTTCTTTCTAAGGTTGGAACCGACACTGTGGAATATCTCCAGCAGGCCGAAGTGTCAAGGCCGAACACCTACATCCTGATGTTGGGAGATAATGACCAGCACTGGTCTCAGGCATTAGTGCTTCTCAGTAATAGTATCGTAATGGTGTCGCTGTTGAACTTGTTTTGTATTATCTGATCTTGTGCTTTTGAAAAATAAATATAAATATTTCTTCTATTATTTGTTAAATTAATTGTGTGTTGTTTATTGCATATATGTATGATTTGCAAAACTTAGTTTTTTTTTTGTAATAGACCACTATATCAAAGTAATTTAACTGTTTAAACTGTTTTACCCATAGACATGTAAAACATAAAAATAATAATAACCTATTTGTGAGGTAGAATTAAAACAGCATTATAGTTAAATATGACCTAGCATTTGGATTGAATATTTTACCCATTTTGCTGGGTTAAATAAATAACCCATGTTGCTGAGTTAAATTAACCCAGCATGTAGTTGGTCCAATTTTTAACCCAGCATTTTTTAGGGTGTAAGCTTGATAATCTTATATTTGTTTCAGTGTAATCTTATTTTAAGAAACTGTAGATCATTTTTGCCATTTTCACTTGCAAAGACATAATTTCATCAGTGTGCTTGAGAGAAATCAGATAATGAACATTAATGCTAAATTCCCCCCAAAATCAAATCAATTCAACAATTTTCTTAGGATTCACAGCTCTCATTGTAATGCCCTCACTCTAAAACATTACGTTTTTCTACAATAACAGGAAATTTTACAGGTGATGACGTGTTGAACTGTTTCACATACAGAGATGCTCATTTAGTATTTATGGAAGGAGTCTCCAGTGTCAGCGCTTTGTAATGTTCGAAGGTAACCAAAAATCCAAACTCCAATCCCCCTACAGAGTACAGCATAGCCTACAGACACGGCCGCCACGGACCCATTGTGCGAATTGTGCTCGTCTGACCTCAATCACAGCCACCCCCACTCACAGTGAACACCGCACTAACATTGCGATGTATGTACTCTGTGTGTTTTCCATCAGCGGTTACCAGGTCTGCTATTGATGCTTGTTTGCCTGGCTTTCATCCTGTTTCTGGCTCCTGCCTGTTCCAGTTTATCCCGTTTCTTGATGACCTTTGCCTGAACCCTGACTTCAATTTTTACTCTGTGTTTGTGTATTGTTTGTCAGGTTTAATCAAACCTTGTGTCCTAACCTGCCTAGCTGACATAACTGCCTAGCTGAAAACTATAAAATAAAGCTATAAAGCTATAAAGTCTTACACCACAGGAACTTTAAAGGACAAGGACCTTCAAGGTTTGCAGTTTCATAATAAAAATGTGTTTATATGCAAATACAATATAACGGGGGAAAAAAGTACAAGGACTAAATTCTATTACAAATTGTAATAGTTGGCCAAAATTTGCAGTTTTGTAGTTTAAACATTTTACCTTGGTAATCAGTACCATGGCAGTACAGTGGCACCCATACCATTGTACTATGGTATTTTTGACAGTACCATGGTACTGTACTTTTCTGTTGGCATACATGTACATGTAGCATACTACGACACGGTTCTACCATGTACTGAACTACAGTACTGTGGAACACAACTGTCAAAAATATGTTACACATTTATAGGTACCGTAATATTTACAGTATATAGTATACAGTAGTACCACTGTACTGTATGATTTAACATCGATTATATTAACTTGTAATATTACATACCATAATATGGTCCTATCTGTACTACTGTATATCATACTGCACCTTTAGTATGTACTAACATAACTAATATGGTACAGTATGTACAAACATACATATTAGATACCTGCTAAATGTTTATAGCCACTCTGGTACTCAATAAGTACCAGCACCACCAATAACTACTACCACAGTACCTGTTGAAGTGACGTAGTGCAGTACCTACAGTACCCTTGTGCTCTATAAAGTCTTGCCTACAATGGTTAGTTCTGTAGCACCAGGTTAATACAATGACATACTGCATTATGGTATGTGCCATAGTCTACTCATACCATTAATAAACTAAAGAATGTGAAAGATTTATGATCAAATAACAGTCTTCCACCTCCAGGGTCCGGGTTCGATTCCCGTCCAGGTTCGTTTCCCGGTCTCTGTGTGCATGGAGTTTGCATGTTCTTCCCATGCTTGGTGGGTTTCCTCCGGGTGCTCCGGTTTCCTCCCACAGTCAAAGACATGTAGGTTAATTTAATTGCCATTCCCAAATTGGCCATCGTAGGTGAATGAGTGTCTGAGTTTGTGTATGTATGTGTGTGCCCTGCGATGGATTGGCACCCTGTCCAGGGTGTGCCCCGCCTTGTGCCCTAAGTCTCCTGAGATAGGCTCCAGGCCCCCCGTGACCCTGAATACAGGATTAAGCGGTATAGATGATGAGTGAGGGTGAGTAACTGACTGTTACTGTAATATTAGTTAATGCAGGACTTGAGTTAATGAGCCTTCAAAAAATGTTCCACTAAGTTATTCAGCAGTCTCCAGGTGACTTTGGCCCTCACTTATATTCATAGCTTTCCATGAAAGATTGCATAGGGTTAACTCGTGCAATTCGTAAATACACAACATTCAGCATGTTTGTGGTTTTAATCGCTTGTGCTAAGGCTGTTTGTGCTCACAGGTCCTGCCTGCCTGCCTTCCTGCCTGATGATGCTAGAAGGCTAAGTGCTAAGAAAATAAACAGATCGATAGTAAACCAATGAGTTTATAGCTGTGGGTCTGTGGAGAATTGAATGACGGGCGAGACCTTAGCGCAGCATCCCGACAGTTTTCAGCCTTTTAGCCGCTCTACAGTAGCAGCGCACGCTGAGTCAGTCAGAAGGTTGAGGATACGAGACGCTAGCGTGGGAGTTGATCGTATTAAATGAATTTACTCCTGGCACCGCTGAGGATGTAACTGAAGATTTATTTAAAGCTACATGCTCACTACTTCGAGATGCAAATGCATCATCTTCCAACAATCTAATAATGCTCAGACACATAGTTATGCATGTCATGTCTTGTAAGCACACAAACACAAACTTGGTTTATATCCTGAATCTAAATGAGATTATTTTTTCCCTCTCTCGCTTCATTTCCTTGTAATTTGTGATGGCTCTGAAAGAACAACTGGAGCTCTGGCTATAGGCTTTAAAACACTCCCGAATGAAATGTCCTTGTTATTGTGTCAAAGCGGATAACACGGCCTGGTACTGAAAGGAAAAAATATTGCAGTCACTTCCAGGAAGTGTTGCAAAGTTATTTGCTAACAGGATTGTGAGGAGGGCAAGAAATCATCCAGACAGACAAGACAGACAGACGCAGGAAAAACAGAACTGGAATTATACAACAGTCAGAGTTTTGATGCAATATGCGTCACAATATGGCACATGTCACAAACCCACACATGCTTGTCAGACTCGGCTGTCGGTCGAGACGAACGTGCATCTGAAACGTCTGCGTTATTAAAACGCTTTAATGGCTGTAATAATAATGCCCGCTTAAAATAAACGCTTTATTATTCCATCAAGGCGGAGACACAATAATAAACATGCAGGATTTCATGGAATGGATCATCTGGGGGCAGTAAGGGTAGCACCTGCACCATTTGCTCTTTAAACTACTCAGCTGGGATGGATCGTTCTTATGTAATCAACATAAAGCACCAGATTTCTTGTTTTAAAGAAGCTGGCCTCAAAAAGACAAGCTAAACCGTAAACATACAATGAGGAATTTGTGTACAAACTCAAAAACACAAGGTTCATGTTGAATACTAACACAACGTATAGCTCTAGAATTGCAAACTGTTAAGATAAAATAATTTGACATACAGAGACAGACTGGCCAAGTGTTTCAGAGATAAGCAGTACCTCGCTATATGAATTTAATCAGTTCTGGAGACAAGTTCTTTAGGCAAAATTTCATATTGTGAAACGCATTTGCCCATAGGAAATAATGTAAATGCAGATAATCCGTTCCAGCCACACAAAATATTACCAATTACTATAATCATATTTCTGCATATAAAAACTGTCAAAACATTTAGAAAAGACATGTAAATGAAGTGAAATATGAAATAAATAGACAATAAATCTCAGTTAACCTTTCCTCTTGGCACAGGCTGCTTTAAAAACTAAACTAAAGCGGCTCCATTTCTTCTTGCTACCGCCCTTGCTAACATTCTTGGGACCCATGGTGCTATGTCTTCACTAATACAAAATGCAGAAAAAAAAACACCAGTACATACATAAACTAGCTTTGCTTGGCTTCCCACCGGCGAAAATTCGCGAGGTTTAGCTTTCCTATGCCGAGGTACCACTGTACTTCTAACCAACTAAGACAAACTAGCTCAACATACAGTACAGCACTACATTTTCTTTTTCTTAGCAAGAAGCTGTGTCAAATTTGCTGTCAAGAACTGAACCTACAACAAGCTTTCAACACCAAGCACGAATTTCAACACCAAGCACGAAAATGACCACAACCATCCATAAACCAAAGCGCAAAACCTGCTAACTGGCTCTATAACAAGCTAAGTCACAAGCTAAAAGAGGCTAATAAGCAAAGCTTATTATCCAAATATCCATACAGTAAATAGCACCAGGTTTGCTAAATGTTTCAAAGAAAACTAAACTGACATACAGAGACAGATTGGCTAACTGTTTTGGAGATACTGTAAGATAACCACTTCTAACTAACCAAGACAAGCTAACTTGCATAGCGCTAATTTAAGAAACAGTGTCAGTTTTACTGTTTCTAAGATTAGCATTGTCATCATGCAGCTCAGGATTTTCTAACCATTTCTCTGTTAAACTAATTCATCATAAAGAGTCATATTTGATACTTCTTTCACAGACAAACTAACTCAACCTACAAATTAATATTTGCTATCTGTTTCTGTCAAGACACAAAAAAATATTGATGTACAGTATAGCAACAGACTTACCAACCTTTTCAATAAGCTAAACTGACATACAGATACAGATTGACTGAGACAGTTTTGCAGAAATAAGCTGCTTTGCTATCTTGACCTACAGCACTTCATTTGCTTTGCTAATTCAGGATCTAGTGCCAGATTAACTGTTTCTAAGATTATCAATCTCACCACGCAGCTCAAGTTTTGCTAACAGTTCATGCTATAAGCTATTTCTACTGTACATACAGAGTCAGATTTGCTTAACTACAGGAGCAAATTTGTAAGTCATCCTATTTTAACACCAACATACTGGACAAACCACAGCACAAGACTTGCTAACCGTTTCTAAAGCAAGATAACTTGAGCATACTAAATAAGATTTTTTAACCTTTTTCAGAGACAAACTAATAAGAAAAGCTAATAAATATCAAGAAATACTGCAGCTCCAGATTTGCTAACTATTTCAAAGACAAGCTAATTTGACATACGTTGTCAGTTTTGCTCATTTTTTCAGACATGTTTATGACAAGCTCCTGTAATTGAGTTGTGATGATGAGACGCAGAGCTGCATTAGCTTTTTTTTTTTCTCCTGCTAACACTATTCTGTAAGTGTTATGAAACCTGTGATTTGTTTTTCAGCCTATATCAACAGAACAAACCCCAAGGCACAATCGTTAATCATTCCTGCCCTTGAAAAAGCCCTTACTTTAGCACAGTGGAAAAATAAATGGCAAAACAAAAACAAGCCAAGCACAATCATCTGTAATCCAGCATTTCAGTCAGTAGTGCAGTAATGTCACAGCACATGGGGGTTGTCCGCATTAATCTCCATGCTAAACGGTTAGCCATAGCAGTTATGACCCCTCACCTCTTCCTGGCCTTATCATATGCTCCTCTAGACATTATCTTGTTGTGGACGAGGGCTATCCCTATGCCGACAATTCCCTCACTGGGAAACGGGTTCAGTTAGCAAGGCGCATTAGAGGGTGATGAGAAAACTGACAAATCCTTTTAACTAAAGCTCTTTTCCTTTTAACAAATGAGATTTCTTCATCCATCAGGAAGAGGCTTGGATTTACATAGAAATGCCTTACAGATGAAAAGTGTACAAGGGGGATGAAGCAGGAGCTAAGCGTTTTATTTCACAACCTACTGTGCTTAAAAAAAAAATTATATTCCTTCAGGCGTCTTTTCTCTCAGAACGAGTGAACAAACCAATTTAAAATAGTCTGTCAACATCAAAACTTTTTCTTTTTTTTTTTTTAAAGAATGAACTGTCATCTTTGTCTAGTTAACACAAGGACATGGCGTGATGGATGGGGCAGTGCTTCTCCATCGTTAAGACGCTGTGAAAGACACCTCTTCCACTGGGGCCATTAATTTGGTTTAGCCGCATGCCAACCAGGCAAGGCTCGTAATTGCTGAACGAGGCTAGCCGACCAATCAGGTCGTCCTCCTAACGTTAGGTAGGAGTGGGCCAGGGAGCATTTTAGGAGCACACATTCATGGAATAATGCATTAAGCCTGACATTCGGCGTGCGGTTCTCGCATGTATCGCGCGCTGTGAATGCTCGACACAGCGATTCAATTAGGATCCAAGGGGACCACCGGTGAATTGAATGAAGCGTTGTCATCTTTCAGGAGGCCACTGATTAAATTTGCTACATGAGCCAATGTGATACCCATCAGTCCCTCGGTGTGTCTAATTGATGCAGAGATATGACAGGTGAAGGACAATAGCGTTCCTTGGAATGACATTCCTGCTATCCCAAGTGAGCTAAAGCTTCGTACAGATCGTCACTCCATCAAGCAATGCTATTCAGATCAGGTTTGTAAACAGATAGAGGTCATTTCCTGTCCATGGTAAGTCTGGTTTTAAACGTCAGTGGGCTCATTTCAGCAGAGGAACTTTAAATCTTTATAAAGTATTTATTTCTCCCGGCTCAGTAGATAAACTCGGCTCTGACCAGTCATGAATTCAAACCAGTTTTTCTAAAATCCCATGCAATGCCTACGGAAAAACCCACTTCAGACGAAAAAATTTAATCAGATCCACCAGCAGAGACTCAATCGTAAATGGTAGTAACTGCATCAGTCATTCGAGATCAGGTTTGCCCTAGGTCTATTTCTGCTAAACATCTATGGAATACAGCCCATCACAGTCTTACTGTAACCTGCGTAAAAATGTTTATTTTAGGAAATCGAAGACTAGAAAGGCTTGAAATTCAGAGGCCCGGCCACTGACGGAAAAGAGGTGGTGACAGTGAAGAAGTAGCAGAAGCCATGAACACAAAAAGGGAACCACGATGATAAAATTCGACCTGTTGCCCCTGGGGGCATTAATTGTGTATATACATGGAACGTTCAAGTCAAAACAAGACTTTCTACTGTGCAGAATAGTAGAACACAGGTATGAGAGTAAAACCCCGCTTTATTTCTCTATATAATCCCTTGCTACACTGAATAACCACTTCTCCCAGTGGTTCACTACAGCTTAAACACCAGTTTTCTCAGTGCACGAGCCATGATGAAACTGCCTGCTTCACGTCTACAACACTGGCCTCCCAGGAACTCCTGTAATGGCCCAAACATGTGGAAATGGCTTGGGGCTGGGGGTCAGGACTGTACGAGGGATGTGGCCATAACTCCCAGCCCAAGTTCATGTAACATGCAAGTGGCGTTGGTGAATGATTGTGTGTACAGTTCCTACAGACAGATGCATGTCTTATGCAACTTGTCGACAAGTAATCCGTTGATTTTCAAGGATCAGGCATTCAACTCGCTGAATGTTCACAAGCATGACTGCGGTGGGCTCTGAGCCGCCTCAGCCAGGATTGTCATTCACAGACGCGTGGCCTCCTTTAAAGCATCCGTACCATTCAAGATCACCATCACCGTATTGTGCTTGAGGTCTTCTGTAAATGTTAATCGCTTTGACAATCTTGGTTCGACTAAAAATCTTACTGCACGGCATGAAGCATAACTTTGCCTTATATTATACTGTGTTATGTAATACTATGGCTTATCAAGTTACATCATCATGCCAGTGTTCTATTCTACCTCTAAACTACAAAGTTAACTGAGGTACAGTAAGACCTTTCTCCATAAAGTTTCTATCTTGGTCCCGCCGGCCAATTTGGGAGAAAAGGTTCTGACACTAATAGCGTGGAATCAGACCTGTGCCTGATCTGAGCAAATTTACATTTCTTATAATACATTCTGTACTTTTCGAGCTTGTGAGTGGTGTAAATGTCTACATGATGAAAGATGAGCCCGAAATCCAGACCGTACCACATCCATCCATGGCTCGGGTTCAAAGATGGCATAACTAGACTCTGACGCTGATCTCTAACGGAATTCCTTTTTCTCCTTGATGATTGCAGGTGTCTTCTACCGTAGCTCACATATACGGTACAAAGTAGAAGAGTTTGATATAAAATGTGTTGGCTTGCTTCACGGGTGAAGACAGCCTGTGTTAATTCTCACTCTTCAAAGCTTTGTTGCTGTCAAGCTATACAGTACATGAGGATTTTTTTTTAAACGAAACAGAGTAAAAAGGTACAAACCAATCTGTACTGCCTAATGAGGCTTTTCAATGAACCTTTTTTTTTCTTTTCTATTCAAAGGTCAGGCAGGTAGAAGCGCTATACAAAAAGAAAAGAAAGGTATTGTGTGTGAAATATGCACGTGAATATATTTATATATATATATATATATTTTTTTTTTTTGCTTTTGCTTTTTAGAAAGAGCAGTGCTACTGAGATGCATTAGTGACTGTTTAGGCAGTACGGAGCTAGCAAGACGCATTAGCGGCTCTGTTATAACGCATCTGACATCTTAAGAAACGTGTTCGTTTGTACGGATTAAGGAAGGACACAGAAAGACTTTATTTGTTAGCCTTTAGTATTATTCTCACTTCCTTTTAAAATCATTCACTCCCTCTGCCCTTTAGAGAGCTGTTGCAAAGAAAGAACATTTCTATAAGTTAAGTTTTTTCTCTTTTCTTTTTTTTTTTTTTGCACGGTGAGGCCGTATATCAAAACCCTGTAAAACTCTGGTCATTTGTGAATGAATTTGAGAATAGTGTTCTTTTGGGATCTAATGAAACAACCGCCACGTTCAGTGCTCAGTGATCGGCACGACTCGAAACTCAAATAAAGCAACCGGTATGAGTGGTTTCATCAGTCACAAAAAATCTTTTCAGCGCTTCGTCGTGATTATTAATGAACCCGCCGATGATGAAACTCATTACCCATAATTCCCGACTTCCTGCTTAGTCGTTTCCCATATAAATGGTCATGTGTCAAGACGGAGTGAAGTATGCGTAACCGTGCCATGCAACACGACACACTTCATATGTCTGCGCGAACCCCTGGAGTCAGGGTAAATGCTATCTGGCTGCTGTCAGCTGACACGACACATCCTTGTCAGGGTTTATCAAGGTAACAGCTTCTGTTGGGGGGATGATGTCAGAAATTCTTGACGAGATGATGAACAGGCGTACTAACTGTTCGTCTGGTTCGCAGCCAGGGAAATGCACTACACACCTCTGACCTCCTGATATTTCTAAATATACTGAACTAAAGCTGTAGTGTAGAGATGGGGGGGACAGATGTTTCAGTGATGTATCGTGATTGTTCGTGTGGCCATTCACAAGTGAATTAAAAAAAAACTCTGTTTGCATTTGTGGTAGTAATGTAGCAATGTTTTCATTCCTCTACAATACTGCAGGTGGTGCACTCTAAACTGTTCACGCCTTGGCAGGCAGCAAATTATTTGCCAAGTGTTTTTTTTTTCGTAACAAAATAAAAAATATATATATTGAACTTGGATATTTATAAAAATGACAGTACAAATCAAATCGGCACTTACGTATTGTGATAATATCGTATCTGCTGGTCCCTGGTGATTTCCATCCTGATTGCAGTTAATAGCTTACACATTGCCTGTAATGTCTTCACATAGTAATGTGAAATTATTGAGATGCATACTGGACATATTGAGCATTATTATAATGTCAATGTACTGTATGTGAGACCCAACTCAGAAGGAACCCTTACATGATTTTGACAAATTTGTAAAAGGTTAAAACTGACAGAGAAAAGTCAGAAAACTGATTGCATCATTAGTAAATACTCGTTTTTCGAGACTCTCACTTAAGTCTCGAAACCTTTTGTGTTTCTGCGTACTTAGTGCATTAGTGCTGACTGGACTAGACTGTGGAACAGAAGAGTTTTGGTATTTTGGCACATCGGGCAACGTACTCCCAACCCTGGACATATATGGGCAGTTAATTAAGCAGTTGGGTTGCCAGCATCAAGACGCCATCCGCACACTACGGGACAATTCGGGAACGCTAGTTAGCCTAATCTGCATGTCTTTGGACTGTTGGAGGAAACCCACCAAACACGGGGAGAACATGCAGAGGCGGGATTCCCACCTTCACCCCCCTGGAGGTGCAAGGCGACAGAGCTAACCAAAAAGAAGTTTCTTCTTCTTCTTTGTACACATTTAAGCGCATTTTAATGTTAGATCAGTTAAGTAGTTTTTAACAATCCTTTAAATAATTCACCTGCTTGAGACAAATCAGACAGTAAACATCGGCTCGATTAGATAACGTATGTACAGCTTTCCCTTTTTGGTACAATCCCAATATCAGAGCTCAAAATATTGCTGGATATTGGCAGCCTCATGGTAACAAATGACAACTTGGTTTAAGATAATTTGTCACTGCTGTTACCATAGACGATGCGTCACATGACTCAACGAGAAAAGCTCATTATCAGCCGTAGCTCATCACTCATCCTCAGATTGGTTCATCCCTGATACAGTGCTCCATATTCAGAGAATACACTTTGACACAATTTGAAGCTGGATACTCTTATTACTCCAGGCTATGATTTAAAGGGAAAAAAAGAGAACCTAATCAAGCGTGAGGTTTTGACTCGGAGGATTTGGCCTCGAGTAAAACCCAAAATATGCAACCACATTTTTATTAGTGACACCAATCAAAATAAAGCACCTTTAACCGTCACGGAATGAGGTTTTAGAGAGGAACCAGAGCTGGAACGACTTCTCCGGTGACCTTCGAGGTAACGACAAAAGATGTTTGGCAAACACAGAAAGAGAGCTTGATGAGTTCTGAGCTTAAGAGAGCCATTCGAGGTGGAGCGAAAGAGAGCCAGCGAGTGAGGGAGGAAAGAGAACGAGGGAGCAAGATGGCGTGCAATCCTGCTAGTGTGTGTGTGTGTGTGTGTGTGTGTCTCTGCAACTCCCCAAATCAATAGCTGATGAAGGTCTCCTATTAGAGCCAAATGGAATTGCACGATCATTGAATGGACCGCGCGTGCACGTGGGTGGCTGTGTGTGTGTGTGTGTGTGTGTGTGTGTGTGTGTGTGTGTGTGTGTGTGTGGTGTGTGTGTGTGTGTTGGTGTAATTACCTCAGTGAATCTCATCAAAAGTCATTTAAAGCATCGTGATCAGAATGTTATCGATCTCATAGCTTTGACCTGCAGGTCAGGTTCAAACTCGCATTACATCAGCTGATCACAGAATTGTTTAAAGTGATTACACGTTAATGGCGGAGACCAACAGCTCAACTATTATTCAGTCAGCTTGGGCTCTAGATCCGAAAGTTGGCAGCCACTACAGAGAACTCCTGACTCCTTTACACCGTAGTGTAAACAGAATTTATATGTTATTTACAAAAAGGGTCAGTGTGCAATGCCAGTTAATGGATCAGAGGAGAAGAAAATGGCTGTCTGGTGCTCACATTTTCATGCTCTTAAGAATGTGCATTAAAGGCAGGAGAGAATTTCATCTGGGCACCAGGATAGAGCGTTCTGTCATCGCTGGGGCTCTTAGTTCTACGGCAAAATGATGGATTTAAATACAGTCAAGGAAAAGAGCATCCAAATGAATAAAGCCCATCTTGCTTGCAACATCAAATGTATAAACCTGGTGTTTTACTAGAACAGAAAAGTCCAACATTCCTCCCTGAACAGTAATTAAGTATCAAGTGCAAGATATGGGTGTGGAATGGACCTCAGCTCAGTAAAAAGTAAAAAAAAAAAAATTCAAGAAAGAAAGAAAGAAGTCCTACTTTGTATTCCAGAGTAGTCGTGGACCAGCGACAGGCACCTTCTGCACGTGATGTATGAGTGCCATCACCAAAAATAATGGTGTGGTCTGAAGGTAATCTTTTATTTCTCGCCTGCGAGGCTGAGCACGGATGGTGCGGGAAACCAAAATCAAACCCTTTTGTTTAGAGAGCCTGTGTACTTATTGTTCTGTCATTTCTGATATTAATCTCCCACGAAGATACAATCAAGGGAATTCAATACCACCCGGACCATGTGACACTTTCTACTTAAGCTACGGAACATTATTTAAGACAAGTACCGGCAGTAAGGGGAGAGGCAACAGCAGGGTGTCCGCATTACAGGTTGACTGGATGGAGCAAGGTCTTTACGGATTGCTCGGTAAAAAGGGGGAAAGGAGGAGGGTTTGTGGATAGATGAAACAGAGCATATCCTGCAACATATGTGCCCAGGCATGAGATCTCGGTCCAGGCATCAAATTTTTCATTACTGACTCAAATGGCTTCGGACATTTCAGGCTCCATTATTTCCGTACACAGAGTCCTTGGAAGGCGCCAGGTTGGCACATGTTGGACGGATATGTGCTGGAATGGTGGACGGTGGTGAGGGTAACTCCCTCTTGGCACAAGTTCTCAGGAATTAAGTAAGTCTTCCCCGAGTGAGCAGGTGGCCCGCACGCCAGCCAGCACGGCAGGCTTTGGACCCAAGATGGGGGACGCCTACAGCTCCACATCGTATAAACGACCTTGAGAAAAGACGATCTAGGGGGGAAAAATGGTGGTCCATTTATCAGTCTCATCTATTGCTCCGGTGTCTCAGTGCACATTTATCTCCTACGTGATGCATCGTCCTTGCTTGTATTGAAGATTCAAGATCTAAAAAATTATTTATGAAATGAATCCCCTGATGTGTTGAAAACGAGGTAATAACAAAAAAGATTGTTGTCTTCTAATTATTAAAGCTTAACACAGGCACAAATGTAACATTTCTCCAAGGCTACAGTGATTAAAAAGGGCTTTTAATTTGTTGCCAGTCGAACACTGATCTGAGCATCTGATTGGATTTAAAGACTCGATTATTTAAAGCTCGAGCTACTGCTGAACTTAAAAAGCCTCATTAGCAAAAACACATGAACACACCTGATTATACACAGGTCTGTTTCCCGAGCGACTGAGAGAGACCAGGACACGTTCCATAAAAATAAGTAAATAAATAAAATTGAATTGAATTAAGTTAAATTAAGGTAGAATTAAATTAAATTAAAAAAAATTCAAGATTATGTGAATAGTATGTAAAAATGCATTTCAAGTTGGTGTGCCCTAAAATCTACACGTGTTATCTCAAGATAAGTTAATTTAATTAATGAGATTAATAAAGAAAAAATTTTGCTGGTAAAAAAAAAAAAAACACTCATGTAAATAAAGCATGTGAACATAAATCTGTATCTGTAACAAGAAACAAAACAAAACATTAATTACAAATCGTGTGTAAATTTTAAAAACTGTGTAAAAAAAAACGTGGAAGTAATTGAATAAATAATAACGTCAAAAGTGAAAGTTAATGAAAGAATGTAAAAAAAAAAGTAAAAATCATAGAAAATCATACATCATGCTCAAATAAATTTATAAAAAAAATTAATCATACGTGTACTTAAAAAGTTGAACCTAAAAATAAATTAATTAGTTGTAGATACAGTACAAAACAATATGAATCATGAATGAAAATACAACACATTATGTGAAATGTCAGCCATTATATATGGGTATTAAGTTGCACAAGTTAGTTTGTGCTCCGGCCAATAGAGTGCGAGAGCAAATTTGTCAAATTTAAATTTTTGTCAAAAATTGGTTGATAAGTTTACTTTTTTTAAGTTCAGTGTTTATTTGTCACATATACATTACTGCACAGTGAAATTCTTTATTCTACACATATCCCAGGTTTTGTTAGTAGGCTGGGGTCAGAGCGCAGGGTCAGGAGTTACGGGCATTGCTCAAGGGCCCAACAGCGACATCCTGATGGAGCTGGGGCTCGAACCGCGGACCTTTTGAGCAGTAACTCGGAGACTTAACACGGTATCACCACCTTGGCATCTTATCTTCCTGATCCTTTGAATTAACCGGGGCATTTTAATCCTACACACTTTAATGAACACTATCAAAGCTGGTTGCTCCAGTTAAACCGCGCTACTGGTGATGGATCTTTAAGCGTAGCAGGGAAATCGTGGTGTCACAATAAGGCTAAGGGTTCCCTCTTTCTTACAATGTCACAGAATCCTCATTGAAATATTTGAAAAATAGGATTTTTACATACTTTCTTTTTTCCCAGTGCACTCGCTGTGAACAAACTTGTGTTGGCCCTATCTCAGCAACCAGACATGATACAGTAATAAAACTTGTTAAATGAATTGACCATGTGAATATTTCAAGTGCATAAACACCATGTGTAAAATTCACAAAGGTTTCTCGGTTCAAATAGTTCTTGGCTCTCATTTTAAATGACTGTGTGCTGACTTTCCAGAGAACCACTTCAGACCATATTTTCAGAATCTTTATTAAAAAAAAATAATAAGAAAAACCTTTCTTTTTTCCAAGCATAAGATTCGCAGGTTGGTATTCTAATCATTTCTAATTTCAGAACCGCATCACAATGTCGTGCTCTCATTCAGAATTCATTGTTTACACGCTTTTTGTTTTCAGACGGTGTATTATTTGTTCACGATATCTGAAGCTGCAACCTTCAGCTGGGTTCAAGGGCTGCCATTTCATTCTAAGTTAGATGTGTCGTGAATTGTATATTGCGTCGCGCCGTGTGCCGGTCCCTGTTCTGCGGTAATCCATTTACATTCAATTCCAGACACTGCATCCTCCATTTCGGCTCGGCTTCTTTCTTCCTGTCCATTTAGAACACGTTCAAACAGAAACCCTGTGTGGCTGACCCGAGACACTGTAGATACTTGAGAGCCTGAAAATGCCCACCAGTACCTTAACAAACGCTACAGCGCTACCAGCTAGTACAATGATCTCTTTCAATTGAAGCAACGAGAGATTGCTGACCTGCACTTTTTTAGCATCGACAGATTCATTTCTCACTCTTTACTACTGAGAGTATTACAATGGCATGCGGTAATTCAAGAAAACACACAGCTGTATTAAAAAGCCTGAGAGTGAACGCATACCATTAAGCAGTGGATCAATGTGACGGGAGTGCGAGGACTGCATTAAGGAAAACATCATCCAATTACTGTACAGTAGGTTAACGCAGCGAGAGTGGGGTTGGCGCTGGCGGGTCTACCTGATCTTGATAAATAGCTCTTTAATTAGTCAGGCAGGCATCTTTGTCTGATGGACACCTCACGTAGAGAAGCGCGATAATGAGAACACGCAAACAGACTCGCTCCGTTCTACCTTCCTTCTCATCAAGGATCTCGACAGCACCCGAGCGTTCTTTTCTGTAAACCTCTCGCAGAAAATGAAAGAAAAAAGAGAGAATGTGGCTATCTGCAATGGCATTTGAATCTGAGGTAACACAAACAGGAGCTGCAAGAATGCCAGAGGTGAACAAAGCACTCTCTGATGCAGCCTTGGAGGTTAAGAGCCATTTAACTTGATGTCGAGAAGAGCGAATATTGGATTCTACGCTGTATTGTACCTGAAATGTCAGTCCGTCATGCCATTCTTGGCTACAGGCTTTGTATGGCTGAGGTACAAAAAAAAAAAAAAAAAGATATACTGAATAGAATATTTTCTTGCTGAAAGGGTATGTCATTAACATTCATTCATCATCTGTAGAAGCTTTATTTCTTTAAGGGTCAGGCTGGTTTAAAACAGTAATCTGCCTTTACTTTGAAAAGTAGTGTATAAAGAAATATGACAGAAGCAAGAAATAACTACAGTTCAGTGGGCATTAACTGGTTAAACAATCTCCTCGGCAGGGCAGGATGGGTCGGTTTTAGTAGGGGTGGATGGGATTGGTCTGATTTTTTTCAAGGAAAAGGAGGATGGGAGTGGGCGGAATTTCTTGAGGAGTGGCCATTATTGGTAAAAAGTCTTGTGGGAGCAGTTTGGAAATTGGTCAAACGTTCTAACCACAGATTGGACTGGTTGGGGGTCTGAGACAGGAGTAAAAACAACTCTTTAGGAGCATGTAGATTCAAAAATTCTATGGGGGAACTGGACAGAATAAATTCAGAAATGGCTTCAATGGATTGGTCAGAATATCATCTTGACTGGTTGGTACTATGCAGAATACCTTATGCAGTGGTTGGAATAGGAAAGAATACATTGCTTTATGAAGGGCTAAAATTGACCAAAATAAGACAAAATTGATTCCTTGCCTCATGGCTGACAATGGTCAAACTTTCTGCACAACCAGGTGGGACTGGTTAAAACAATTTTGAAGGAGTTAGAATTCCTTCTGGGGTAGTCAAGAGAGGCCAAAGCTTCTGCAGAAGCAGGCAGAACTGAGAGAGATTGGGATTGTTCAAACTTCATTCTGGAGTGGCTGAGATTGGTCAAAATACCTTCTGGTATGGCTGTCATTGGTCAGAATTCTGTCTCTGGTTATTGGGATTGGCCAGAATTAATTCTGAAGTAGCAGGAATTGGTGGGATTGGTCAGAATTACTTCTTGAGTGGCTGAAATTGGTCTGAATACATTCTTGAGTTGCTGTGATTGTTCAGTGTTCCTTCTCAGGTTATTGGGATTGGTCAGAGTTCCTTTGGAGTTGCTGGGATTGGTCAAGCGTCTTATGTTTGTGGGGGAAATTAGTCAGACTTTCCGTGGGAGTGGCCTGAGACTAGTTAGAATTCCCTTTGGAGTAGGTGGTCAGTTTAGACCTTTAGACCTGTTAGACCTGCCCTAAGTTAAACAATTTACATTGGATGCATGTGACTGGATAAACCAATACAGGAGATCTGCGACTTGAGGGATGGTTCAGATTTAGACAACAAGATTGTCACTGAGCTAAAAAAAAAAAAGTTTTTCTACGTTTATTGGATCAGCTACATTAGTCTTTCAACATGTCCACTTTTCTGGGTCCACCAGATTACAAATTCTCTGCTAGTCCAGTTATTGACCAACCCCAAATGATTTTTCGATTTTTCTCTATAAAATAAGTTTATTACTGTGGTTGATGTGAAAAACATTAGTGGTAAGCTGGAAAATTCGATTGTAACAGTCTTTATACTGAGTTTCTTATCCACATCTGAGATGCTATCTACAGTACCTACTGTACTACTAACTTTTAGTCCTCATGTGACCCAAAATGATGCTCTAATGTTCAGAACGCCCAGGATCATATCACTTTAAATGATCTGCATAAAGCTATCACCCGTCTGAGCTGATGCTTTTTATTTCTCCTCAACTTGTGCACTCTTACGTATGTATGAATCAGCCCCGTTTTGTCCTCGTGTTTGTTTCATTCTCCGCTGGTGTGTGATGGAAGGTTAGGCGCCGGCTTGTGATGCCGGCTTATTAGGCGACGCATGCTGTGACAGCTCTCACACCTCGCTGCAGGCTCTTCCTCCTTACTCTGATCTGCAATCAGCCCTGTCTGTGGCTTTTAATCAGAGCCTGCTCGTTAGCAAATGAACAGCGTGTGGCCTTGTCTCGAGCATCGGCCTTAGCGTGAACTCAAAGAACATTGAGATGTCCTGTGAGCCGTTTTGATCTTAACCAGAAAACCAAAACTGCGGCAAAGAAACTCGGTTTCCTGGCACGGGTGGTCTGAATAACAGCTAACAGATAACAGCTGCTGCACAGGAGTCGTTTTGCTGCAGGTTGCCGTCAAACTGACAGTTCTGGGCTCGGCTGGTCGTCCTGGGGAATAGCCGACGTTACGCTCGGCTTGTGTGGTCGAAACAGCTGATCAACAAGCAGTGTCAGCTCTGTTGT
This sequence comes from Clarias fuscus, assembly GCA_030347435.1. Classification (NCBI taxonomy): domain Eukaryota; kingdom Metazoa; phylum Chordata; class Actinopteri; order Siluriformes; family Clariidae; genus Clarias; species Clarias fuscus. The sequence goes on along the minus strand of CM059212.1, from coordinate 20,447,933 downwards.
GATTGATTATTGATTGCAATCAGCTACTCAGCGTTAACAGAACACACAGACAGATTCTGGATGGCGATAGTTGATATTCATGTTCTTTCATTTCCTGGGAATAATTGCAATCTGTGGATGAATGGAGACTCTGATTGTTGGTGCATCAGCTGAACATTTCACTTAAATCACTGCAAGTGTGTGTAAGGTGTTTATTTTACATGTATTTCTATAGCGCAGCATTTGTATTTTGGTCAATAAAAAAAGAAAAAGAAAAAAATACATTCCGGTCAATTTCCTTTCTTTGCAAAAAGAAAGTCGTACTTGCTTAAAGAAATGTCATTTTCCTTTCATTCCTCGTTGTCAATGAGCATTTTAGAGACAATATGAACGCAGTCGGTGTGCGAAGCCCAGACATCAGTGCTTAGAGTGCAGCTCCCTGGAAATGCTACAGCTCCGCCGATCGGATCGATGCGCCCACCTGGGCGGCGACAGACAAACGGGGAGAGAAGGATGAAGGCAGGGAGATGACTTTTAGCGCGAGACTGGCATAAAAATAGCCTTCTCGGTGCTACGCAAGAGCAATAAACCACGTCCGTTTGAAATTCCATTAGCAGCTGATGTGCTCTTGGCTTCCCCCCCTCCTTCCCTCCCTTGCGCGCGCGCGCGCCTCGCTCCATCTATCCACCCCTCCCCGCTCCTTTCGCTCCCTCCTTCCCTTCTCAATCTGAGCAGCTCGGCTATGCATCTACATTTTAATCAAGCTCGCTGCACTCAGGACGCAACAGCGAGCGCACGGAATGCAAATGGGCACCGCCGTTGGGTTTTCAAAAGCAGCATTCAAATTCACCACCTTAACTTTAATGGCAGAGTAATTACTCTTCATCTTTACGTCTCGCGCTTTCTCTGTTTCTTTCAGTGCTGCTGATTTAGGGTGTGTCCCCCAGGCTGGTGGTGTAGTCAGTGCCACTCTGCCCCATGTGGTGCCCGGCTTCGACCTTTTAATCTGCCCACACGCCCCAAGTTTGACTTTTAATCAGCCTCCTGTGGTTGCTCAGATGGGGGAAAAAACAAATACACACACACACATACACACACACGAAACTAAAATGGATGAGAGAGGGATAGAGAAAAACACAGAGTGTGTGAGAACCAAAAATATGAATTTCAAAAAATCTTGATTTTTTTGTGCATTCTTTGTGCATTATTTAAAAATAATAATTTATCAGTTTTTACCATGTTTGCATTTGCAGTGGCAAAATGTTGCCATTCCTCTATAATCCTACACGTGGCGGGGTATTTATAGAACCGAGATATTTATAGAATCACAATACAAATTGAATCAGTACCGAAGTATCGTGATAATATCATATCGCTGCTCCCTGGGGCTTCTCCATATCCATGTGGGAGATTGGTCCCACATCTCCACATCTCCATCCTCTTTTCCAATTCCATCTCTCTTTTGCTACCTCATCTTAATCTCTCCATCTCATCCTTATCTCTATCTTTATTATGTTCTCCCCCTTCTCACTTCCCTCGCCTCTCCTCAACCTCCCTCTCGCTACCCTGTCTCTCCATCTCTCTTCAGCACTAGCCCGTCTCTAACCCTCTCTCGCTCTATCGCCAGCTCCATCACCTTCTCCGCTTCCAGGTCTTCGTTATCTCTCTCTCTTTCCATCACCATGTCTCCATAGCTGTTTCATGACCTCATCTCCATCCCCTATTCCATCTCCATCCTTCTCTTGCTAAGCCCTTGTTGGTCTTTCACTACTCTGTCTCAATCTCTCTCTTGCTACGGCATCCTTCTCCCACTAGCTTCATCTCGATCTATCATAATCTCTCTCCTTTTCAATCCGTGCTCTTTCTGCATCTCTTCTAAATCGCCCTCCTTCCCTCTCTTTCCTCATGTGCTGATCACTCACACACACAATTTCTTTTTATACAGTTTTAAACTGCGGCAGATGACTCATTAGCTGAAGTGTAAGCCAAACATTTAGCTTTTATTCTCAAAAGTTTTAGCACCCTTGAACAAGCATGAATCGTTTGCATTTATTATATTTTTGTGACTGCAATGTTAACGTCTTGACATTTTGTTTCTTTTTTTTGCAAAACTGGTCAAGATCCAACTCACTAGGCCAACCCCCTCCCCAACCACACCCCCTGCTGGTCCGGAGGACCTAAGCACCCGCTTATACACATAAAAACCATGAAGACATGCATGCTAAGCCAGACTGTTTATATAAAAGCGTGAAGCAAGCACGTATGAATGGATGCTGATTGTAGATTGATGTCAGACCTTCTACTCTCTACACGACTTCCTGGATAACGCATGCTTTCTGAAAGACCCTGCTTTACTACGTATATGGAGTCATTACCTTAAAGACCTGTTTTGCATTGAATACTCTGCTTTCTTTAATGCATCAAAGCATCAGGACCCTCCATGCATTAAACTCGTGAAGCTAAGTGAAGGCTTGTGCAAACACGTTACAGTGGTGTTCCATTGAATTGAATGTTTTTTTTTTTTCCTCTGGATTCAGGTGGGTGTAAACCTCTCACCTACATAATGAATGGTGTGTGAAATGACCTCTCATGTGTTTGCAGCGATGCGAAACGCCAAGGTGCGCTCATCTCGCCCAAGCAAGGCATGAGACGAAGAATAATGTGCTTTAAGGATGCCTGATTTTGTATAGGTGATCACGGAGGGTGAAGAGGATTTGAATGCTTTGCCAAGAAATGTACATTTTGACATTTAAAGGGGCGATTCAGATCTTCTGTCTACACAAACTGCATCCATGACAACCTTAGGTAATAATAATCTGATCAGACTGAACTTTTTTTTCAGTAATCTAAAAAAATCAAGCATGACTGAAGAAGGGAACTTCCTTCTACTTCCTTTCATCATGAAAGCTCGGTCTTGATGTGACTCTCCATCATCATGATGCCAAAATTGCAGCTGATATTACAAATCTTTGCTCTGATAAAAGAAAACGCAAAGGAAGAATAAAGCAAGTGAAACTCAACTCGAGCTGGTGCCGTACACACAAGTCACGCAGCAGCAACGCAAACACGCCAGGACGTGCGTGGGGAAGTAAATGACTCGTGTCAAATTCATTTGTACAAACTTCGAATGACATTGACGACAGCTGCACGGATATGCCCACCGGAGAAACATATGCCAGCTCAATCTCAGCAAGCCAATAAACGCACCCGCACCTTTCCCGATCAAATTCCATCAAGTGGCAAGGTTTACCCTCCAAAAGGAGAGAAACTGTTTAAACCTACACCTCTATATGTTAGTATGACCTGCTGCTTATTTTAAACCCATCTGCCCCTGCACAAACTCGAACACTTTCGCATATATAACATCTAATCCTTGTAAATATTTTATGTAGGTGTGTGACGCGCAGCTTTCTTCAGATTCTCCCCTTCAGATTCCATTACAGCCTGTGCTTTATATTAATTGCTGTCATATCACTATGCCACTACAACCCGTCCCTTGTGCATTCAGCTGGATAAACATTTATAATTACTCCATGTTACTGGTTAGATTATGTGCAAGGAATTACAATTAAATGACTGAAATGTCCACTCACTCACTCACTCACCGCCCTTTTTTAAATTCAACCGAAGCTAATTTTATTTACAATTGGTCTGAATGCAGCAACATACTTACAGTGCAGTATGTACATACTCAGAATGGTTTCAGTGTTTATAACAAAAATGTATGAACGTCACTGAAGGGGTTGGAGGTCAGGGGGCGGGATATTGACTTTATAAGTATCTAGCCCCGCCTCTGACCTCCATATATACTGTATACTGTGTGTGTGTGTAACAAGTGCATCAATATATTATATCTATTTTATTAGATTTTTTTTATATTAATTTATGTATTTTTTTTACAATTTCTATTTGTATATATCTTTTTATGCTTTATAGACACAGTATATATACACACGTGAACAAAATTGTTGGTACCCTTCGGTCAATGAAAGAAAAACTCACAATGGTCACATAAATAACTTTAATCTGACAAAAGTAATAATTTAAAAAAATTCTGTGAATGTTAACCAATGAAAGTCAGACATTGCTTTTCAACCATGCTTCAACAGAATTATTTAAAAAAATAAACTCATGGAACAGGCCTGGACAAAAATGATGGTACCCCTAGAAAATACTGAAAATAATGTGACCAAAGGGACATGTTAATTCAAGGTGTGTCCACTAATTAGCATCACAGGTGTCTACAATCTTGTAATCAGTCAGTGGGCCTACTGTATATATAGGGCTCCAGGTAGTCACTGTGTTGTTTGGTGACATGGTATGTACCACACTCAACATGGACCAGAGGAAGCGAAGGAAAGAGTTGTCTCAGGAGATTCGAAAAAAAATTATAGACAAGCATGTTAAAGGTAAAGGCTATAAGACCATTTCCAAGCAGCTAGATGTTCCTGTGACTACAGTTGCACATATTATTCAGAAATTTAAGATCCATGGGACTGTAGCCAACCTCCCTGGACGTGGCCGCAGGAGGAAAATTTATGACAAATCAAAGAGACGGATAATCCGAATGGTAACAAAAGAGGCCAGAAAGACTTCTAAAGAGATCCAAGGTGAACTTCATGCTCAAGGAACATCAGTGTCAGATCGCACCATCCGTCATTGTTTGAGCCAAAGTGGACTACATGGGAGACGACCAAGGAGGACACCATTGTTGAAAACAAATCATAAAAAAGCCAGACTGGAATATGCCAAACTACATGTTGACAAGCCACAAAACTTCTGGGAGAATGTCCTATGGACAGATGAGACAAAAATGGAACTTTTTGCCAAGGCACATCAGCTCTATGTTCACAGACAGAAAATGAAGCATATCAAGAAAAGAACACTGTCCCTACTGTGAAACATGGAGGAGGCTCTGTTATGTTCTGGGGCTGCTTTGCTGCATCTGGCACAGGGTGTCTTGAATCTGTGCAGGGTACAATGAAATCTCAAGACTATCAAGGGATTCTAGAGAGAAATGTGCTGGCCAGTGTCAGAAAGCTGGGTCTCAGTCGCAGGTAATGGGTCTTGCAACAGGACAATGACCCAAAACACACAGCTAAAAACACCCAAGAATGGCTAAGAGGAAAACATTGGACTATTCTAAAGTGGCCTTCTATGAGCCCTGACCTCAATCCTATTGAGCATCTTTGGAAGGAGCTGAAACATGCTGTCTGGAAAAGGCACCCTTCAAACCGGAAACAACTGGAGCAGCTTGCTCATGAGGAGTGGGCCAAAATACCTGCAGAGAGGTGCAGAAGTCTCATTGACAGTTACAGGAATCGTTTGATTGCAGTGATTGCCTCAAAAGGTTGTGCAACAAACTATTAAGTTAGGGGTACCATCATTTTTGTCCAGGCCTGTTCCATGAGTTCATTTTTTAAAATAATTCTGTTAAAGCATGGTTGAAAAGCAATGTCTGACTTTCATTGGTTAACATTCATAGAATTCTTATTTATTATTACTTTTGTCAGATTAAAGTTATTTCTGTGACCATTGTAAGTTTTTCTTTCATTGACCGAAGGGTACCAACAATTTTGTCCGTGTGTGTGTGTGTGTATATATATATATATATAGCATATTTTTTGTCTTTTTTTCCTGATTTGTCCCTGGTATGGTTTTTCTCTTTAAAGCTGTCGAACCTGTTTTAAAAAATCAAGTGCCAAATTGCAACTGACGTGCTGCATGTAGAAATCCTTTTTTTTTCTTTTTGTGATGCCATTATGTATAAAAGTAGACCAGAATCGTAATGCATGGTGTGGCATGCTACCCTGCACACACACACACACACACACACACACACACACACACACACACACACACACACACTTCTATCCATATGCGTATTCTTGTTCTGCTTGCTCTTGGCCTGTTCTGACTAGCAATGCTTTGCCCTTCACACATTACGGCGCTCCGTCCTAAAACCGGAATATTCCATCATAATTCTGGAGCTCAGTGAAAGTGCTAAAACCCAGGCAGCCGGAGGGGAATAGTGCCGTGCATCTTAATAAGCGCTCGCCATGTCGCAGTGCTACATATGCACATATGCACACGCTCACACTCACACACACACATGCAGACAGCCCAGAGTAGATCTCAACATCAACCACTGCTCGTAAACACCGCATCTAACAGCTACAGTCATCCGGAGCTTCTCTACTCAATTATAAACACTGGCGCGCTCGCCATCAGTCATAATGACACCCCGGTCTCACCGAGTCGTTCCATCACTCCCCTTAACGCACTTTAAACACCGCTCTCCTTTGAAGAGCTGAGATTAAGGCAGTAAAGACTGAGACACAGCAGCAGGACACGAGATAAAGAGCGGCCTACAGTACCGTCATACCATCAAAACGAGCCAGGAAAATAAGTCTGAATTCGGGAATCGAATCGGATACCGTGAGAATTCCCTAACGTGTGGAGTTATACTGTAATAGTACACCAGTCAGTGGTTACAAACACACCAGATGATTCAGCTTTCTGCGAGTTTGGCTTCTAGCTCTGAGTCAGTCCTTTATCCTTTACAATATAAACCTCTCATCTCATCTCATCTCATCGTGAACAATACGCATCACTCGGTCAGCTTTTATTCCGAAAATGTCCAAAATGTTTCTTCGACAGACCATTAGGATATTACTTTGGCATTTTTTTTATTTTTTTTGGAAAACTGCTGATGTTTCAGTTCCTGTCTTTTAAAGTTTTCTTTTTTTCACAGCCATTGTGCCAGTACATTCGGTCCTTTCATGGCATGAATTCATAAAACCGACTCAAATATAAACTAGTGCTGTCAATTGATTAAAGATTTTAATCTACTTAATCACAGTCCTAGTCTGTGATTAATCATGATTAATCACAGTTTTAAAATACTCAGATTTACTTATAAATGGTCCTTGGTTAGAGGAAACAGATTATGCAGTTTTATAATATCTCAAACACTGACATTTAACAAATGTTAAATTAAGATCTCTCGCCCGGGACCAGAACTGCATACTGTGGCTGGTTAGTATGAGGTGTGGCAAACCACGGATGGCGGAGCTCGAACCCGCATCCTCAACAACTTAGAGCCTTAGCCGTCTGAGGAACCGCTCCCACATCTTACATCTAATGTACTCTTGTAAAAATAGTTCCCCTTGAAGGACACAACTTTTAATGTTTTATCCAATCTTTCATCTAGAAACTTTTTATAATGAAACTTCCATGTTAAACTTGCCATTATCACACACAAGCGGGTAAATGCGCTTATGGGAAGCCATTAGGGTCAAACTTGGTCATATGATTAATTTGCGTTGAAAAATAGTAACATGTTAACATTTCTAGCTTAATCACCTGCGTTCGCCCGTTAATATGGACAGCCCTAATATAAACTTTAAATGTATTAAGCCTACGAGTCAAACATGAATTCATCCTTCTTGTCACGCTCCTACTAGCCCGTGACATCCTGACACCCTGCCCGAGCCTGCCAGGATGATGGTTTGAGAGTCCTCGCTCACGGGTAATGATGCTTTTCAGGCCGGGTTTCCTGGTAATCACAGCCTCATTTTTTTAAAAGCGTCGAGCACCTCCGTCTCTGATTATCAGGCGAATGAGATCCGCTTCCCGATCGAGCCTTATTAGGATTCCGCATGACTTTGTACTTTGTTATTGTACGGAGAACGACCTGTGAGATGCTGCCTGAATGATGCGTTTTCACATACGCAGTAATTAAGGAGGAGAACAGCAGGGCTCTGAACGTTCCTCCATACATGTCTGTACACACAGTTTAATTACACACTTGTTATTTCAAGGTATACCAGGCAGGTCAGCGGCTAAGACTCTGTGCAAAAATCTACAACCAAGTCTCAAGACAGCCGTTGGCACTGACCCTTAAACTTCCATTTGATTCTGCAAACACTCCATGAATAAATACATAAATTTTTTAAAACGTCTGGACATTCTACAGTCCGCCGTGCCTGAGCGCCGACTTCGATCTGTTGCGCCAATGTGCTGGCTTTGCACTCGCTGACCACCGCACTGCATGACCAATAATGCGTTTGTGGTGAAGTAATTAAGTTTTCAGAAGCAATTAGAATCTCGCTCCGATCGGAATCCGCTGGCCAAAATGCTCATGTTTTACTCATCACTCATAATAACAAGCTTTTGGCTCTTGCTGCAAACTTGTCGTCTCTATGACTAATAGGTTGTGACACATTCGCTTACACCACACTACACACACACACACACACACACACACACACACACACACACACACACTACACACTACACATAGGCATACACAAACACATGTCCTAATAGATGCACTTTGGTTATATTAGCTATGGCAATTTTTAATGGAAAATTACGGAATGAAAAGCACATTTTGTACACACAGATCATTTCAAAGTGCTTGGCAGAGACAGAAATACATGACTCATAAATTGAGTGGAAAGATGAGGAGGTTATTAAGTAAAAGAAAATATATAAATATATATGAGAAGATAATGTTATGGGAAAGGACATACCTATGCTCACAGCTAAATAATATAAGACTTTTTTGATTTCAGGCGTTTTCCATCCATCCATCAAGGAACCTCTGTAGTCCAACTAGGGTCCGTGGAGGCCAATGTTGATTACCATTGTACTTATTCCTATTTTCACAACCGTGATCGGACCTCTGGTCAACATTCACAGACTACAGGCACTTTGGGAATGACAATTAGTCTAATCTGAATGTCTTTGGAATGATGGAGGAAGCCCAGAGTACCAGAAGGAAACCCACCAAGCACAGGGAGAACATGCAAACTCCATGCACACAGACCCAAGGTGGGAATCGAACCTCAACCCTGAAGGTGCAAGGCAACAGTGCTAACCACTAAGCCAGATGTTTCTCATATATTTAATTAATGATACTGCAAATTCTTACGTTGCGCAAAAAGGGGTCACCCCAATGGACCAACTGATCCGCACAATGCCTTGACACAGGTTTTACGCCACAACCTTACCATTTTATCCGGGCTTGGGACTGGCACTGCATCCAGTGGCTGGGGTTTTTGGATCAAACCTGTGCCCTCCGTATGGCAGGTGAGAAACCTACTGTACCATTGAGTGCCCTACTATGAAGACTGTGAAGTTAAGGGGTTAAAGGTCTTACTCGATGACTCAACACAAGCTGTGTTTACATCTACCCTTATATTCTACTGAAAATAGTCCAAACAGAATGAAACGGCATCACGCAAACACCTCAATCAGAAAAGTCCCTCTGGAATACAGAGGGGTAACGAATCTGAATGAGGGTTGTGGTGTAAAGCTTTGATAATCCTTTCATTAGGCAAATATTATCCATGGAAACACTTGTTCTAACGTGACAGGGTTCCAAGAAGGAACTTTAGCACCCGTTCTTGAACAGCAAACTCTCTCAGCTGTCTTTACTTCCATCCACTGATCCATTTACATTGATTCATTGGCTTGTCGTTTCGGACGTCGTAAACCGTCTGACCGATCACGGATAAGACTGAATCCTTGTAACCAATCATAATGCAGAATGCGGGCAGACTATTTTGGTCTCGCTAAAGAAAGATTGTCCACGTAAACGTAGCTAGTGTGAGTCTGGAAGTGCTGTGATTTGATCTCACGACCTGCCACTCACTAAGTTCTCCTTTTGAAAGAACCCGGATTGAATGCACCAGTTAAAGAGCAGGTTTGGAAAGTGAGTTAGAGGATCAGTGTGTTAAAAATTAGCTAATAATAATAATAGTAATACTACTGCACATTACAATGTGGATGTGGAAACTACTAAGTGACTCGCCCCTTGCTGATCTGACTAATGAACCCAGAATCAGATCAGAGATATTAATCCCACCAAGTGCCATGAGATCCCTAATGCACGGTAGACTAGCAAAAAAACAGAGCATTAGCATTCTCGTCCGGACGCGTTAAAGCTAGACAGTTTTACTCTGCATCTAATCGTGCGGTGTCGGCTCGGCGCTTAAGCTTTGGCGCCGTAAGGAGGGTCGGTATCTCCGGAGAGTACGAGCAGCACTGACGGGGGCCTTGAGCGAGACTAAAACGTCTCATCTGTATGCGCGGATTGGATCCTGTCTTAGTTTTGATAAACATCTGATACGTTTCGGTCTGGAGATGTCTACAAAACGCTGAAGGGGACAGCTCCTTTAGCGGAAACTTGAATAACAGGCGTAATTAAACAACAGGAGATTTCTACACATTTTCCAGAGATATTCTTATATACACATATATTGCTCTTGTGGACTCAACCTTGAGTGAACCCTGCAGCATATGCCGGCTATCTTTCAGCGAAACATTAATAATGAATAAGATTAAACCAACTGTAATTAAAATGCCTGTCTGGATTTAGGTTTTCTTTTTTTTTTCCTTCCTACTCATCAGAAAGCTTTGTTTCAATGTAGTCATTTAGGAGCCAAAGGGCTTTTAGTAAAAGTGACGTATAAGTAACAAATAATCCAATTCAGCTAACAGAGTTAAGGGCCTTGCTTAAGAGCGACCAACAAGGATGGGATGTAACCACGCGAGCGTTTTAGTCACTAAGAACAATGACGTCAGAGCGACAACCACCTTCGATGACAGGGCGCTTACGCCCAGCAGTAGAGACGTCACTCCTTTGTATGTCCTCGATGCAGCAAATCCTGCAAGAGCTGCTGATCTGGCAGCATCCCTGTAGACTGTTTCGGGGGAAAAAAATAAAAAGCTGACAGTGTGATCTCAGAACTTGTGATCAATACAAATAGGTAACCACTACTCAAGGAATAACAATACAGCCATGTGGGTGGTATAGGATGAAAGTTAGGAGCAGGGGGAAAAGCAGGAACAGGCTGATTTGTATGCGAGATTTATTGGGAAAAAATAATCGCTGCCGGTCAGCCCCTAGTCCACATCGCATAGCAGATGTGAAGCAGGAGAAGCGAACAGGACGTGCACAGGCCACGCAGAGAGGGAAATGTCACTCAAGCCATGCCACGGCATACCAATCTGACCAACATGGCCGTGTGTGTGTGTGTGTGTGTGTGTGAAAGCGTGTACACGAGGCTGCATTTCATTCCAGAGGCAGCTGCCTGAACAGCCACATTCTTCTAAGGTGCCTGTTACTGGGCAGCATTTTAATTGAAAAGGAACCTTGGCAGGCATCAAGTCTGGGTCACCCTTTGGCAGCTGCTGGTCCGGTGCAGAACATTATTAAAGTTTGCTGAATAACATGGCTAAGGGGGTGACCTGAACTACGCTGGCTTTAGTGGTGAAGATCCACTCATCCTGAAGTCAGAGTTCTAGGTGCTGGCAGTATGTGATATGGACAACAGAATTGCTTTGGGTAAAAAAAAAAAAAGAAAAAAAAAAGACAAAGACCAGACAGGCATACACAGTAAATGTTTGTCCAAAATTTTCTGGATACACTACGTCGAAGGAAAGAGAAGAACTACGCCGCAGGTTCCCTCACCCTCCTCCTGGAGTACCTACTGTAGAGTTGGTATGGTGTGGTCATGATACCAAAATATTTATTTCGATACCCATACCACTGATGTTTTACGATAACTTCTCTATGAGCCCAAACTACTAGAGTTATGAAGACGGCGAATACAAATTCTGGCTGAATTAGTTTGTAAAATACTGGACCGCCGTACCCAGAAAACATTCTGATGACTCTGATTAGTTGGGATGGGAACCAGCAGTCACCACCTGATACGGTATTATTACAAACACGATATCTACAGTAGGTGCAGATTTGATTAATATTTCATTATATTCCAGTCCATAATATTCCATTTATTCCAAAAGTATCATGATTTTATAAATATCCCAATGAGATATTACATTTTTCCAAATTTATTCAAATTTTAAGACCTTGTCATCATAACTCAAAAGTTTTATACAGTATGTTAGCTTTATTTACCAGCTTCACACCTGAATTGCACATAAGTAATTAAAGAGTTCAACATTTAACTTTCAATTAAATTTAACAAAAAGCTATTTTTTACCGAGCAGCATGTCTCTCTGTCATCTGCCATAATTGTTATTTCTAAACAAACTTACCAAATAATTCCCTCCCACTCATGATGCTGAAGTGTGAATAGTTCAGAGTGCACCATCTGTAGGATTATAAGAAACTGCGACGTTTTGCCGCCTCAAATGCCTCCAAAGCGTGTGTTGAGTAAATGTGAGCATGCGGGCACGCACAACCTCTAACGCGGTCACACAACATGCGTGTTTCAAGGCTAATTAGCGCTCATGGTGTTTTGACAATGGTGTAACCGTGTGGAGTGAGTGAGTGGGGTTTCGAGAATAATTCGCTTGCAGAGTTTGGGGGGGAAATCGGTGGATTTTTAACATGTGCAACTTTTAACAATGTAACACCATAAAAATGTGTTTCTGTTGCACCATTTGGAAGCTCATGCACTCGGCACAGGAAGATTAAATTCAAAGCTTGATCGAGCTGAAAATCAGCCGATTCTGGTCACTGTTTACTCAACCAACGCATCTCTATTTTAAATGCATTTTGGAGTCAATGTGGTGGATACATGTATCGGCAAGCAAAAAATTAAATACATCATAATCTAGGACTTTATGTCATGTTGTCAGATTATTAAAAAAAAACAGACTATCTTTGATGAATCATAAAATTAGTTGAGATTTATTTCTATTTGTTTGCAAAAGTAAAGCAATTAAAACATTTTTTTGTGAAGACTTCCCCCGAGGCAGAATAATTCAGATGCATAATCACTCATTTAAAACTGTGCACCATTGGTAATCATTAATAAAAAAAAAAAACATATGCTATAAAAAGTAAATAAATCCTGTATCCATACTGTATTTTAATGCTGCAGTACGTTAGAAATCCTGCGAACTAGAATTGTGGAATCTTGCACAGTTGTTCAGGTCATGCAATTTTTAATCCCTAACTAAATTCCGGTGATCTCCGTTTCTGAGAGATTACATTCAACAGGTTTTGACAGAAGAAAATAGATTCAGTTGTCCTCTCCAGATAACTCTGTCCACTCCACAGTAAAAAAACAACAACAAAAAAAAAACATTTTTTTCTTCTTTTTATGTTACATTTTTTAAAGGACTATAAAAGAGAATCGTATATCGAATCAAATATGTGGCAAGACTTTTACTTTCTGAAGTCCACCTCTGCACAAAAAAGGTTATAACTTGGGAATTTCAAATGAATTCTGAAAATCCGTGGCAAATTTATACTTGTACATACTTGAGTGATACCAGAGTACTGCAGACGTCTTTTTGTCTCTGTGCTCAGCCGGATCCAGCAGGTTTTGAAGAATAAAGGACTTTATACTGAATACTGATTTAATTTAGCATTTTCATTGCATAAAATATCAAGTTATTCTTAATATTGTGACTGTTTATTTAAAAATTTTAGAAAGTCATTAAATCATTGAATTTCTCTTGTGTCTCAATGCTTTTGTCCGCTACTGTATTTCCAAATTGAAGGTACATCAATAGTACCTTCATTAAAATTCTACCACGGGCGTCTGTGAGCTCAGACAAGTGGGAGGAATGGCTAGCGCTGCTCCAACATAGCATTAGTTGCAGTTCGAAAAGATGCGATTAGTCTCGTCACGTGGCTCGAAGGGAAAATGTGATAGTCTTCGCCCTCCCTGATTGGTAGTTGTAGCCTTGATTTGGGCGTGGCCTAATGATGGGTGGGAATTGGCTATGACAAAATTATGGAGAAAATCTGAGAAAAAATTTATTTTTTATTACCTGTGTGACCAGTGTTGGCTGGTCAATACGGGGCGCAGGGGCACCGCCCCCTTAAAGTTAGGCAGAGAAGAATGCCTAAAAAAGAATTTTAAAAATGAAATAAAGTCATTTAGTCACAATATTCCGCTGCATTTCTTGATATAATTTATTAGCGATTTAAAAAAATGTAAACTGTATTACATTCATTTGTGTTTGTGTATGCGGGGCGCCGGACAAACGAGTGTCTATGTAGGCACGTACATTTTTGAAAAGCATGTGATTTGAGGCTGAGCTCTAATAGGATCTTTTCAAATCATCCGTGGGGCGCAGCGCTGTGCGTCCCGAACCATCCCACCTTTGTTCTTAGCGAATCAATATTGCTTTTAAATATTTGGGCTCATGTGATTGGACCATTTTCAACGAGTCTTTTCCAGCACTTCTTATGGCTAGTGGAGCTGCTGACTGGATGCGATGTGAGTAATGCCTTTATTTTATACTAGTAGTAAAGAGGCTTAATCACCTAATAAATGGCTATTTACAGGCGAGTATTAAAAGTTAAATTTTTATTTTGTTTGCGCCCACCCTAAAAATTTTTTGCACCAGCCGCCACTGGGTGTGACGCTATGATGGTGCTTTCCAACTGATCAAATGAATAGTCGTGTGTATAGTGTAATAGGTATATTAGAGCAGGAAATCTGCAGGATGAAGGGGTTTCCAGGGGCAGTGGCCATCAACTTTGCTCAAAAATACATCTGGAAAGCTGCCTTCCAGATGGGACAAGCTTCATGTCTTAAAACGCGGTCCAAACAGCATTCATTCTTGTATATTCCAATTCGATCACCATGCAAACGTTAGTGAATCAGTACTGGAGTGAAATGCAGAGATTTAAGATCTTATTCCTGCCAAGTTCCAGTAAAGCACTAACGATGCTCCTCCGAAGCAGATGGTACTAAAGGGAGAGATTCAAATAAACTCCCTGATATAAATCTCCCTTCAAATAGCTCTAAACGTTCGTAAAGTATTAAGATCTAGACCTCACAGGAGGCTATGTATCCATGGTATGCATGAATTGAGCTCTAGCCATGCTCGAGTTGGCAGCTTATACTAGCCCCAGGCCTGCCTGATTTTGACCCTTCAGAACGGCAGGGAGAAATAACTTCCAGCAGAGCTCCTTGCGCAATGAGCTCAGGTTATGCAATAAGCAAACAACAAAGTGTGCAGATTTACATCAGCAGTCCAGAGGCTAGAAATGTGTAATTGAGAAAAGTGAAAGATGATATCCTCGTTTTTGAGTTCTGTACACAGGAAAATATCCGTGTCTGCTTGGTTATAGGACTCTGTTCCTTTATAATCGTGAGTATGTCATGATGAGGATAGACTCTGGTCTGCAAACTACAGTATTACCTTCTCTAATGCTCATCATAATGCTCCCACCACAATAACTCTCTCTCACACATAACAAGACAATGGTTTCAATCATGCCGACATTTGATAGTCTGCAATATGCTGCAATTTCTTTCTCAACTGACAGTTGAACATGTTAACAATCAATAAACAATTACTAATTAATAATTAATGATACTCATTTCAGCCTCATTTTTACATTTTGTTTAAACCGTTAACAGACAGCTGCCTCAGTATCAACAGTGAACTCCACATATTAATGTTCTTTTTTGTATTATTTAAATTAAGTGAAATTTTATTTAATTGCACACACAGCATTGATTCACACAGCCTCTCTCTCACCAACTGACCGATCTATGATTAGCCCAACCCATCCTTAAGCACACCTCGGCTATGCACATGAGGCTATTGAGAAATGCGACAGTTAACATGCGACAGTTCATGCTGTTGAATGGACGAACGGTTTAGAACAACACTGGTAAGGTTTTTGATGGAGCTCAAATAAGTAATGATCAGTCATGACTGGCAAAGAGCCTGGCTAATAAAGATGGCTAAGCTAATGTTAGCAAACAGCAGGGATGTCAAAGTCAGCATTACATATGAAACAAACCCCGTCAGTTAACTTCCTAATGACAATTAATCGATTCATGATTAATCATAAATCTCTCTAGTCTGCCTTAATGCCATCTGATGTCTCTTCTGGGCGAAGAAAAACGAAGAAAGAAACTAGAAAAAAAAAAACTAAAAAAACTAAATGACTTTAGTATTGTTCACCATTGAAGCCCAATGTATTCTTTTAATTACTTTTAAAATTACATTTATTTTTAAATTTGTAAATTTGCAATTTTACATTTTTTAACTCTTAAATTTTAAAATGTTATACTTTTACATCTACATTTTTATACAAATTTTTTTTTGCACTTTACATTTTCATTTCGAAAATGTCATTCTTATGTAAATCTCTTTTATTTTATATCTGAATTTACAGTTCAAATTTAATTTTCAAATTTTGATACCAATTTTATCTTTAGTTTAAATGTGTTTTTAGGCATAAAAGTTTCCATTTGTTGTGTTTTTTTTTTTCTGTGTAATTATTTCTGTGTAATTTCTTAGGTTGGAATTTTAGGACATGGTCAATCATATAAGCATTTAATATCATGTCCTACAGTCTATAGAGCTATGTATGTTACAAATAAAATTTTAATTAAATGGTGATGTTGGGTCTGTGCTAATAAATGTAGTACTTCCATCCATCCATCCATCCATCCATATAAAAACCTCTGTAGTCCAACTAGGGACCATGAAGGCCAATGGTGACCATTGTATTTATTCCCATTTTTATGACCTCTGGTCAACACGCTCACACTGCAGACAATTTGGGAGTGCCAATTAACCTAATCTGCATGTCTTTGGACTGTGGGAGGAAACCGGAGTACACAGAGGAAACTCACCAAGCAGGGGAGAACATCAAACCTGGACCCTGGAGGTGGAAGGCGACAGTGGTAAACACTAAACCACCGTGCCGCCAGTGCTTCCTTGTCACGTATATAAATCGACAAATCAGCAAAAACACCACAAACCTCTTATTGTCCTTAAGATCTATGTGATGCCAGAAGGCAAATGTCTCCGTATGGCTCTAAGTATGATCACACTTTAAACACACACAATCTTAACTAATGAGAATCTGTTCCTCCCAAACAACAAGGCAAATCCGGATCTGCCTACGAGCAGCAGACCAAGAAAACAGGGTCCTGAGTCACGGTGGTATTTTCAGAAACATAAGTGGGTCATGGAGAAACAGGAATTAGTTAGTCAATGTTTGTGAAATTCTACTAAGCTTAAGTAGAAAGCCTGGAGAAAGATTATTTGTTAGCTCTCTTGTCAGGCATCTGGTGTGGTATAAAGTGGTGGACTGACCCATGAAAGCTAATTACCACTGTCGTGTTCCACTCTCAGTTCCCCTACCAGACATCCAGAACTTTTAACAGCAACCTTTTACAAGCCGACTCCTTTCCTAACCCAGTTACAGATGCTAATTTTCAAGAACAAACATATATATGATTTTTTTATTCATCCTGCTGAAATCAGGATGGTGGACTTGCGTGCGACGTTCTGACTGCGGGCATGGATTTAATGCAACTCTGTTCCATCTTCGGAGCTAATGATGCCCTTAAAAAGCCTTTCGACTTGTTTTATGAACTGAGGTGCGAAGTGACATTTTTCACTCGGTGATCGATTCATTAGTGAGAGAGAGGTGTCATCATGGCCGCTGTGAGCGGAATAAATGACGGCAGGATATAATCAAATTAGAGGTCCTTCTTCTGCTGGAGCTTGATTTATAAACATGCCTAAAACAAATCGTTGTTCATGTATGGGCAAAAAAAAAAAAAAAAAAAAAAGCACTAGCATTGCAGAGAAGCTCAAACATTGCATGCTCAAACATTTACAGCAGCTCTAGCATCTGCACCAGCATCCCTAATCCACAGGGAATGTTTTTTTTCACGGCTTGCAGCGTAGGATTTATTTCTTGCTGTTTGATACGCAAGAGCCAGAAGAAGGGCATGCGAGCACACTGACCTCTTTATAAGGTTTGTTTCAAAAAGTTGGCTTCTAGACTTTTAGACTAGCATTATTACCGTACATGTGCTGCAAGTTCAGGCACCGCTACATGCATAAGCCTTGCGTGATCTCCTTTCAACAAATCCTCAAGTGCAAAATATCACGCAGTTGAAAACGGTGAGCTTTGTGTAATTCAAGTATCCTTGACCTTACTTATATCTACATGTGAAGAAAAAAAGGAGCACCGTTTGTCCTTTCAGGCTTTTAGCACCTAGATTTAAAAATTTGCACTTTTCGAAATTATAGCCTTCGAGATGCCAGGCTTGTCAGCTACCAGAAGATGAGAACATGTTGCCCTTTAGGTGCCTGAGACTGAGGGAGAAAAAAAAACCTCTCTAAACAATGATAGTGAGGTTGAGACTTAACAGCGCAGAGCATAAAAAGGCTACTGAGGAATGAGCGGAGAGAGAGAGAGAAAAAAAGAGTATATTATTACAGGAAAAAATGCCTGGTCAGTAAAACAGTCTGCTTTGACATCCAGTAATTACCAGTTAACGAGTTATCAAGTTAAGTTAAAGACCAGGTAGTATTCGCAACATTAACTACAAACATTCAGGAAAATTTTCACCTCTCCAAATAAAAAAAAAATCTCATCACGTTAACGCTAGCAGGTCTACAGTAGTGATGACGCTAAACACATTGATACCTATGACTTAAACAGTCTCTCATAAATCATGTCATATTAGGTTTGCGCTAGCTAGCTGACTACTAGGTTACAATTTACAGTGGCACCTCGGCAAATGTACAATCAATCCAATAGGTCCCAAAAATGTTAAAAAGCACGGCAACAAGAACAAGAACAAAAACACAGCCACTTTCAGATTGGTTTTTAAAGCAGCTGGTGCCAAGAGGAATCATAAATTAAGGTTAAGTGAGATTTAATGTCTGTTTATTTCATATTTTACGTGTACATTTACATGTATCTAATAAATGTTTTGACTGTTTTCAAATATAATTAAAGTAATGGAAATATTGGTAAATATTGGTAAAAAAAATTTGGGTGGCAAAGTTCATATGCTAAGGTACTACTGTACAAACATACATTTCTTACTGCTTGAAAGATAACTCTGATAAATTTGCTGACTAGCATTAGCAGTGAAGATTCAAGAACATGGATTCAAAATCTCAGAATCCTGACAAGGGCTAGTATTAGCAATGAAGATTGAACATTACTGAGTAGTACTGTATATAAAATTCTCTTAGCTTAGCACACTACAATGAAAAAAAAAAACCATTAGCTTAGCTTATTAGCTTTTTTAGTTACCAGCCTTTAAAGTAATGCTAAATGGCTCAGTGAGTGAAATCCTGTCACTCTAGCTCAAGTTAGCTAACTAGCTCACACTCTATTCATTAGTGATAAAAGTCACCTCAAAATAAAAACAACTCCTGTTTGTTTACTGGTGAGTGTTAGCCGTGAACATGAAGGACATTCGTGGCTTAGAAATCTCAGAAATCCTGTCGCAGGAGTTAGCTGGCTAGAATTATTAGCAATGAACACAGAAGTTTAATAAGCATTATATACTGTAAGCGTCTCTTGATGTAGCACTAGCTCACATAGTGTTATAACTTGCAATAGACATAAAACATTAGGCTAACTCATTAGCTAACATACTAGCTCTAGGAGTAAATAGTATGAATATTTAAGAATTACATTAAACTAGACATGACTGGCTACTGTAGCTGTATAGAGTTCAAACGTAGTATTAATATGGTAGGCAGAGATTTCAGCTGTACACAAATGCAGGCAGACCTGTACGTGGGCTTCAACCTGAAATAATAAATATGTGACTGATTAAATTAAAGCTCATCTGCCTATTTTTAGCTTTAATTTGTAACCATTTCTAAAAACTATTTAATCGTTAATGACAGGTACTTCTGCTAGTACTATAAATATTCATAAGCATGAGTTCAAATACTGAAATTTATATAAATACACAAACAAATCAATACATGATTCTAGGTTTAAAACATTCATGAATTAGGTTGAAACCACTCAATAAAATAAAAACATTAACATATGCATTTGTGTTGCTTTGCATGTTTTACACTCAGAGACACGGTTTCAGCTTTAGGAGCAGTAACAGGAGGAGGACGAGGAAGGATAAGAAGAAGAAGAAGAAGAAGAAAGAATAAGAAGAAGAAGGAGAGGAAGAAGAGGAAGAAGCTTATATTGAGAATGCTCGCCTGCCAGCAGAGTTTCATTGACCTGCTCTGTGGTGCACATAATGAGAGAGAGAGAGAGAGAGAGAGCGACAGAGGGGCTTGCGGGAAACCTTAAGCAGAGTATTTTGTTCCTGAATGATTTTCATTCTCGCACTTGCAACACAAAAGTAAAATAAATAAATAAATAAATAAATAAAGCTTCCTGCTTTACACTATAACTATGACTTACAGCTTTTTGGGGGGAGAGGGATTTATCTGAGCTGTCTGAGAATATATAGGTTGCTCAATCAAAACTCAGAAATCCTGATGCTTATCAACTTGGTGGCTTTAGGTCCAGTCCTTTCTTAACATCTCAGAGAAATGATGTGAAGCTGGAGTGTGTGGGTCTTTCACAGCACCTTCGGGGCTTTCGAACCCCATAAGTCTTCTTAGCTCAGACATGGCCTCTATTCATTAAGACATTGCTAAGGTTAAGCCCTCTGAAATGAATTCTCCCCGATCGGCAGGAAATAGAGGCGACAAGGAAAGAATGGGGGCCGGGGTCAAAAGCTTCACGGGCAGCAGGACTCTGATTGAACTGAGGAAGAGGAGGGCAGTATGGTGGAAAGCCCCCCTCATAACAACCTCCTCTGGTTTAATTTGTCACCGAAATAGAGCGAGGCTGCAGTTTAATCTCCTTTTGAATGAATGAACCCAGGCCGTGTATATTCCGCTTCTGCGTCTCCCTCCATCGCAGTCTGGCACACCGACACCAACCCGACCCCCCACCCTACCTTACCCCCGAAATGATTAATTTACACACAGTGTACTGCAGTAAAACTATTAAACGGTGAACAAAACGTTCCAGCGCCCCAAGGCGATGGAGATCGAATTATTTGCGGGTGAATGTAATTACCTACCTTGGTCAGGATTATGTTACAAGGAACCGCAATTACACTCGCAAGTCAATACACCCAACGTGGGTGATCTGTTTTGTTGCGTGCATTTGTGCAAGAGTGAAGTGTGTCGACAGCCAGCAGATGCTAGACGGCGACCGGACCAAGAAATGTGTGGAGCAATTCAAAAGTCAGTGACATTTTGGAAGAGGACTGCTTAAGGCTAAGTGACATTAAAACCATGACTAAACTCCATCTGTTGGTTTTTTATTATTATTTAATTTTTTTAAAGCTCCATATCTATCTTAATTGTTTTTATTTTTATTAATATGTTTTTATTGGGAAGTCAAGTGTAACTTCCATAAAAATCGATATGCTCAACTTCGTCAATACTTGCGATCCCAAATACTCACGATCACTGAATCAATCCCCCAAGCCCACCCAACCCCCCCAGCACCCACTAAATACCCCCCCCCCCAATATTAACATACAGTAATTTGCGTACTTCTTATCAGACTTGTTTTTATTCCATATTTAAAATAATAATAATAATAACAATAACAATGAATACTCTCCACCCACAATAACGAAAAAGGCTGCTTATCTTCTATTAAAAACCCTAAGAAGTCATGTGAAGCTTTAAGCAGGAGTATAGAGCTGGTTATGATATACTGTAAATGCAACTGAATATAATCACAGGTATATTAAAATATATACAAACCGCCCCTTTAAGGGAGCTCTGTTGTTGTTTATACAGTATCGCTGCACTCGGGCACTATTTATACCTGTAGTGCTTACTCATGAGAAACAAATCACGAGCGGTGTGAATAAGGTCACTTATTAAGCACATTTGTCACTTAAGTGTCAGTTCTAGGTTACAAGGTCAACACTGCTGTTTCCACCTTCCTGGATGTTAGCGAGCGCGGAGAGTGAGGGGCTTCACAACAGACATGGCAACCGATGAAAAGGTTTTTGGAGTGTTGGGGGTTTAAAAAACAAAACAAAACAGGGGGAGTGTTTGCAACCAGATGAGGACACTCACTGGTCATGCTGCAGATGGCGGTTCTGGCAGGAGAGACCGAAAAAGCGCGCGAGAGAGACCAACACAAACGTAGACGGAGAATGGGAAGGAAAGCTCTTAAGCCCTCTGTGTTTGTCTGCCGGCTGCCATTGTGGAAGACGCTGCCTCAGCCTCCTGCCGCTAGTCAAGGGCCATATTGCATCTTGGAACTTGTTTCGACCAAAACACACACACACACACACACACACACACACACACACACACACACACACACACACACACACACACACACACACACACACAAATGTGCATGCATTCATTACAAACACACACACACGCACTCTCAAACCCGCTTTAATCACCGTAAGAACCCATGTGTAGAGGGAATTAAGCTCCTGCGTCCACCAGACACACGCCTGCAGCATGAAGTCACTTCTTGCCCACCTGACTCCAGTCCCATCTGGGTATCAAAGCATGGACACCATAGATGAGACAAAGAGGGAGGGGTTAAGTAAAAGAAAAGACAGGAACAGATGTCTATTCCTGGTCTGTTGTCTCTCTCTGATCCCTTTAATGTGCCACAGGAGGTCCGTCACTCTCATGGTCCGTCCCTTTGGTAAGTAAGTAAATGCTTGAGCGCTGATGCCCGCATGGGGGACAAAGGACACAACGGTCTGAATGCACAGAATGAGTGCTAGAGGAAGACAATGGCTTGGATGGACTGATTGGCGCTCGTGCATAATGACTTCATTAGGACGATACAATCGAGAGCTGAAAGGGTCAGACGAAAGAAAAGAGGGGTGTTTTATGCAGGCTGGTTGTAACGTCTAAGCTTTCTTCGTGCTGTGTTTTCAGCCCAATCAACATTGATGAGCCAATAAGAATAAAGCTACAGTAGAGACAAGCCCTGAATTAACTTCCCGGTTAAAGCGAGTTGTGATTGTACAGTAGAGTTAAGGGCACTGTGCACGGCCCTGTCTAATCTTATACAGGACGCTCTGAAGGTTAATTGTAGGTCAGAGAATAAAACATTCAAAGAAATAATATAATATACCTGATGAAGCCTTGAAACACGGATGATCCGTAATCATAAACTAGGAATGTTAACACGAAACACAATCAAGCAACAAGCTGGTATGACATTAAACAGTGCAGCTCACCAGCTTTTTTTACTAAACCTTTACACGGAGGGAAGTTCGAGTCAAACCGAGACTTTTGATTGTGCACAATAACAGAATGCAGGTTTATTTCTCTGTATAATCCCCTGCTACACTAATGCACTTATCCCAGGGTTTCACTAGTGCTTGGAGAATGTTTTCTTTGGTACGTCTAAAAGCCTGGCCTCCCAGGAACTCGTTAATGGCCCTAACATGTGGAAATGGCTTGAAGCGAGGTGATGTGCAATGTGGTACTGCTGAATGATCGTGTGTACAGTTCCCACAGACAGAGCCGTCTCTTCCGCTAAACGCTATGCATCGATTTTCAAGGATCAGGCGTGGCACCCGCTGAATATTCACAGACATGTTGAGAAAAAGTCCCAGGTTGACTTGAACACACCTTGTAAACCTGATGAACAATCATTCTGCATGGAAATCTGTTCATTGTTATTATCGTAATAAAGCCTGCCACCGTAGGATGCACTAAATCTGATTCTCTACATAAATCCCCAAGAGTCTGTAATCTGATAACACTCTGCGACACTAATCAGATTATATCTGCTCGTTTACTCAGATTAAGAAGCCCCCCCTTAAAGGTGTAATAAGATGCTCATAGATGGAAATGAAAGTGCCATAGGCAGAGAGACTGTGGAAAAGAAAGAATCTATGTCTGAATCAATGAGGATTCTGATTAAAATATATTCTACAGCAGTTTGACACCAGATTTTGAATTAGTCCAACCATTTTTTAAAGTAATATCACTATTATTAGTTCTCATGCTTAGTGTGACCCAAACCATGTTTTAATTTAAATTTGAGCGAGAATCAAATTTTTACATTTTATACACTGATGTAAAGGAAATAATTCTAGCCTTTCTTGTTATGTAACCAACACTACAGTCTTATTACTCCAAGCCTTAGACGCATTATAGTCATGGAATATAAACTGGTGCAAGTTTTTTCCTTTATTTTGCCTAAAAAATATTCTCCCCAACAGCAAATGGTTTGAACACTCCATTCACCCCAATTTCACCACAAGTCCCGGTTTGACTTGAACACCCCTCAAAAATCTTCCAGACAGAATTTTATAAAACGATCCGCGCTATACAGGAAAATGAAAAATTAAATTAGTTTCATAGGAAGACTAAGAAAAAAGACAGTACAGGGCATGCTGTTATAGGAAAATAAACTGCGTCGGGGTTATACAATGCCGTTTTTTAAATTACAACATGTGGTTTACAAGTGTTTTATTTATTTATTTTTTATACCACAACAATTCCAATTTTATATAAGAAAACAAAAAAAAATAAAATAATGCAATTTATATCCATTTCCATTTATATTCCTGTTTTTCACCTCTTGAAGACAAAAAAAAAAAAAGTTTATAATGGTAAAGTTAAATCACAAAGACTTCTCCGTGTCAAAAAACAAAACTAAACTATATTTACAGCTTCGGCTGTCTAGATGTTATAAACCCGCACTGGAGACTCATTCCACACGGCCAATATAAAGTCTCTATGAAAACCATTATCGCTTTAGCTCTGTTTGGAGGAGACAATCACTATTGAAATCCTTGTGTACTGTATGTTTATTCTCATTGATAAGTGGATAAGGACGCAGAATGACCTCATATCACATTGAAACGGTCCCGGCGTTCGCTAATCCACTTTCGCTTTTACATACGTGAAAATCCAAAGACTTTCCTTTTTGCTTGCTTCCTCTTCGCTGTTCATTTCACTAGCGCTAACTAAAATTATTAATGAGATGCACTGCCTCCGGACTTCCCTGATTGGCTTTATCAGAAGTAAT
The DNA here is from genome assembly GCA_030347435.1 of Clarias fuscus. Classification (NCBI taxonomy): domain Eukaryota; kingdom Metazoa; phylum Chordata; class Actinopteri; order Siluriformes; family Clariidae; genus Clarias; species Clarias fuscus. Next base: position 20,423,164 of record CM059212.1, on the reverse strand, counting down.
AGTGCAGACAGAACATGCATGGATAAAACAAGTTACAGCAATCGAAGCGAACCCAGAATTTCACTCCTCATAATGCATTCAACACGGTGCAGAAATGGAAATGTGACTTCACTCATGCTCAGCCTTTAAGACTTTGTTCCTGCTCTCTCACTCTCTGACTTCCTTTTCTTTTGGTCGTGGTTTAAAAGGACAATGGGTTGGTCTGAGCATGACTTCTTTATGTGACCCACTAATGATCCCACATGGAGAACAGCCAGCTGCCATGGACACACACACACCTACCACAAACCTGGCTTTACAGCACCACACTAATTACCAAGGCTGGAATTAGACTTGCATGGGAAAGAGGGGGTGTAGCGAAAAAGGAAAGAAAAAAAATGACACACAGTGGGGTTGATGAATGCAGACTCCCTGCGGAGAGCGCAGCAGGAGCTGATGCCTGCTGCTTCGAGGCTCAGGTGGCAGACACCGGGTGCATGAGGAAGCAAGTGTGTGGGTTTGTCTTAAGGGAGACAGAGTGATATTTGCATCTACAACAAGGATCTGATTTTCGCAGAAGATCCTTGTTGTGAGGGATTCCATGGATCCGACTATGGTTTTTCCAGCAGATCCTGAAGATGCTCTATCTTGGAAATGTGAAGGCCGAGTCAACGCCTTGAATTCTTTGTCATGTTCCTTAAACCCTTCCTTAACACCGTGGTAAGGTGCATGGTAAGACAACACTGTTTCCATGAAGGGGTATACTTGTTCTGGAAGGTAGGTGGTATGTGTCAAATTAACATCCACATGAATATCAGGTCCTAAGGTTTCCCAGAAGAACATCGGCCAGAGCATCACTGCCTTCACCATCTCTCCTTCTTCCCATCCTGGTGTCATCCCATCTCAACACTGTTGGGCGTATCCTCTTCTAGGATGACCCCGCCCTTAATCTGCAGGACACGACATCATGCAAAATCCAACACCCTGTATCCGAATCATTGCCAAATTAACAGAGATGGGGAAAAAATCGATTAGATTAGATTCAACTTTATCATGTATTAGCCACATTGACTCAGAAATTCACCCATTCACTCATCATCTATACCACTTTATCCTGTATTCAGGGTTGCAGGGGGTCTAGAGCCTATCCCAGGAGGCTTAGGGCACGGGGCGAGGTACTGTACACCCAGGATGAGGTACCAACCCATCGCAAGGCACATCGGACAAATTGGGGAAGCCAGTTAGCCTAATCTGCATGTCTTTGGGAGGAAACCCAGAGTACCCGGAGGAAACCCACCAAGCATGGAGAGAACATGCAAACTCCATGCACATATACAGTACCACTAAGCCAAGACTCTGAAATTTTCAGTGATAAAATGTTGCCATTCCACTAGAATCCTGCAGGGGGTGCACTCTAAACTATTCACACGTGCACGCAGCACAGTCGTGTGTTGTAGGAGTGAATGACTTGCTAAGTTTAGAATTGTAAGAAAAAAGTTAATATCGAATCGGGATATTTATAAAACCATGATACAAATCGAATAGGCACCTCGGTATCGTGACAGTATCGTATCGGCTGCTCCCTGGTGATTCTTATTCTTACGGATTAACTTCACAACATCATTCCTGCTGGAACTGTTTTCTACCAGCCTACACGATGAGCCTCAATGGCGAACAAGCTTTCATAGGTCGTTTCCAAACTCAAGATGATTATGATGTTGATCACAATGACTCAATGACTGAATAAACAAGTGTCTCGTTCTGGCTTCCATCAAAGCCCTAATAGTTAATTAAAAGTGTCCCATGACAAAGAAGTGCCTCGTCAGTGCATTAGCTAGCGCCGTCCTACTGTATATTTCAACACGTCTAACGCAAGGTTATGATGAGCGCCGCTGAACGGGGCTGTGCACAAGAATGCTGATCGTTGCACGGGTGTGAGAGGGTGCACAGAGGTGACTCAGCAGCGCTCCAGCTTCATCCGGTCGATTTTTAAAGAGAAAAAAGAAGAAGAAAAAAGGAGGGAAAAAAAAACAACAAATCGGTCTAGTCTAAACCATCTACCTTTACTCTAACGGTGAAGAATCATTGAGGGAATGTGTGGCTCAAGAGTGGAATAATGGTCCGGGGGATGAAAAGTGTGTACTTTGTAGCTGCTTGTGATTACTGTAGATATGGATATGTGTGCGGCCGTGAAGCCGTAACTCAGCAGGTGGTGAGAAATGGAAGGAGAGATGGAGGGCCGTACATTTCAAACCAGTTTCTGCGAGCGTTCTGCTTGGTTCGGCTGCAGAGAAATCGATCTTCAACGTGTCGCTGGACTCAGTGCCCACCCACCAACCACACACACACACACATAATGTGTAGCTGAACGATAGCTGGCTATTTGTCTGCAAGCAGAGCATGACTAAATTTGACAATATTAAGCTCCTGCTGCAGTGAAATTAACCCACAACCTCACACTGGCTGTTAATCATTCTGAGGAAAATTAGCATAGGGCATTCAGCTAGAGCAGAAGTTAAAAGAGCCAAGACACACATGCATACACACACACGGAGCAGAAATGCACTTATTCCTGATTAGCAAGCTCGTATAATCAATAACACACTAGCAAACAGAACCACGGACAGCGTCTTAGACATACAAGCAGCACAGCTTTTTAAAGATACAACCCAGACAAACACGACTATTAAACACACACACACGCGCGCACACCCACACACACACCCGTGCACCCAGCTGGGAGCAGGCCAAACTCAGACAGATGGGTGTGCGAGAGCTGATTGTGATGGAAATGAGCGCTGACCCTTTGAACACGCGGCTCTTTTTAAGCGTCTCATGTCATCGGCTCGCCTTTTATTCCGTGACTGATGTGTGCGCTGGGGTCTGTTTGTCCGTTATCCCCCCCATCTCTCTTCTTCTCACTCAATTACGCTCAGTTCTACGAGGCACGTTGCTCATTTGGAATCGCCGTTAATCTGCGAGAGTCACGTTGACGTGGCGGTGGATTTCAGAGCTGCGGCAGGAAGTTATGATTATCAATCATATGTGTAACTGATTCCGAGTTTATGAAAGATTCAGGTTCTGTATTTGGAATATGCAAATATCCGAGGCTTTTTATGACAAAAAAACTGAGGACTGAAGATTGAAGACCTTGAGTTGCTGAAATGAGGAAGCGGTTTTGGTTAAGCTACTTCGCTTGACTGGTAATTGACCTGTGAGAGGTGAAAGATATTTTATAAAAAAAAATCATCACTTTGTATTATCATCGAGATAGACAGTGGATAAAAACTGGTGCACCACACATGATCCATTTTAAATCAATTATTATAAAATGTGAAAAACAAAGCTTTGGCATTTGGCTCCACTAAAGTGAACCGAGTGCCTGTTCACTTGGTGCTAGTCCCAGTTCAGAGCCGGTCTAGTAGCAAACCTTATAAGAACTGGGTTTGTTTTTTCATGGGCTAGAGAGTCATGTCATTATGTCGCTGTATACGTCCATGTATGTCTCTACTTTCCTAGCAGCAAAAAAATGTTAGCGGCAAGCACAACAACAACAACAAAAACAATGGCGAACTTCAACATTGCTTTGCAACTCTACCATCATTACTAGAAAGCATTTGTGCTGCCCATTGCATTTTGCGTCCCTTTTCCTTATCTATGTTTGATTGATACAACACTATGATAAAAGTGACTACACTACTCTGGTTTAAATATGGCGGTCACAAACTTTTAGTTGGTCGTGATAATCCCACCCCCCAGCCCCTGACATAAGTGGTTCTTTGTTATAGCCCAACGAAGTGTTGGTGCCACCAAGGAACCGGAGCTGCCTTGGTGGAGAACGGGCTAGCGTCCATCTTAACTTCCACTCGGTTCATTTGTGCACTTGGATCGAACTTGGAGTCTGGCTGCTTTCCCACAGTCCACCAATTCACAAAACGTCTTCTTGAAACCTTTTAAGAACATTTCTTTAAATATCCGCCACGACCCAAGATCTCCAACGTCAAGATCTCAAATTCTTTTAATGTAAATGTAAGCCGCTAACAATACACCGATGATCTCTGCCTTCGGATAACACCATAAACACGTAATATAGTGTGAATCTCACTTGTTCAAAGAGTAAAGCTGAGTATAGTTGCATGTTTTCACCCCATTGACACGCTACCATTTTGCCACTACAGTAGCTAACTTGTTTTATGCAAATCGCCTCCTATCATAGAGGTTCATAAATTGATCTCCTTGCCAAGTTTGTATAATGGGAAACAAGAAGTAAATGTGTTAGTCGAGCTATAATCTTAGCTTAACTTAACAGTGCATGTGAACATACTGAGGGCGAGGTTGTATAAGGCTGCTAGAAGACTTCAGGCTTCAGGGACAGAAGAAGAATATATTCAGCCAGACTGGACCTCGAGAACTGATATAAAACTGGACTTCTAAAGCTGATATAAAACAGCATTTCAAGCTCAGCTTGTAGAGATAAAATTGCGGGCTATGGGATTGCTCATCATGGATGAAGGTCTGCTAATATGTCTGTGTGGGTTGGTGTGAATCAACAAAAGAAAGCTTGGGAAAGAAAAAAATAAAAAGACATAGCGAGAAAAAAATGTAACACGCACAGCAAAGCGCAGGATGCAATAATCTTAAAAGCCTTTTGGTGAATTCAATGCTAGCTCATTATCAGCTAAAATAAATAAATAAAGAATCCCATTCCATATTGGTTGTGGCGCAGGAACGATGGTGGTCTCGCATGAGTGAGGTATGGTAATTGAGATCTAAACTGCCCTCACCTATCTTCCCTCCCATTCACTCTGCTCTTATCATCAATTATATCAGCCTTCTCGCTCTCTCGCTCTCTCTCTCTTTTTCCTTCTCTCCCCATATTCGTCTCCTTCAGGTACGCTCTAGGCGAGGATGTCAAAGGCATCAGTGCTGATCAACCTCCATTAATTACAGCTCCTTCCCTAGCCAAGAGGCTCTCGTCTCCTGCCGCAAGAAAGCGAGGCTAGCCGTGAGCACTACATCACCAGCGAGCCATCCTCCACACGCTGGACTCTCTCTCTCTTTTTTATATCTAAAATAAGTATCCAGAATAACACCATATCTATAAACACTTTCTTTCTTGGCTCTGCCGGAAGACCACAGGAAGAAGCCTTACTGGGACTTGAAGCGGTTTCGACACCAACGCACACCTGATCCCGCTAGTACTCATTTATTCCATCGAGTCTCATTTTATAGCTTGTTAGCAAACCAGGGTCAGACAAAAGAGTCAGGCATGATCCAGAACCCCTGGAGCAACAAAGGTCAAGAGCCTGACACAAGCAGATTGGCCGTACTGGGGCTTGAACTCATGAGTCTTAATCCAGAGCCTTAACCCCTATCCCTTTTTTATATACATAATGGTAAATAATAAGATTTCCTTTAACCCCATCCATTATCACTGCTAGGTGTGGTCGTTAGTGCTTCCCTTCTGCTGCTTATCGTAGGTACCTTAGCCATGTAGCTGTGAATGTACAGTGGGGCAAAAAATAACATCGCCATTTCAGGAGGGATAAAAAATAAGGAATAAAAGAAGAATAAGAAAGGATGGGAATCACCAAGGACCACCCGACACGAAATCATCACGATACCTAGGTGCTGATTCGATTAGTATTGCGATTCTGTAGTGACCACAATTTTATTAATAATTTTATTGAATTTTTTTTTTCAGATTTTGTTACAATATTTTTCTAAACAAACAGCAAATAATTTTCTCCTACCGCACAGCCCGTCTGCCCAATATGTGAATAGGAAGTACACCACCTGTAGGATCATGGAGGAACTGCAACATTTTACCACGTCAAATTCAAACATATATAAATGATAGGTATGGTTAGCCCAAAATTTTTTACATTTTAATGATAAAAAGACAGAGGTTTTGGTATTTGTTCCACCTCTGGATTTCGGAGCTTTGGAGCAGTATGTTAAACCCACAGCGTCAAATTTAGGTGTTATTTTTGATCATGGCCTTAAATTTGATAAACAGATCAGTGCTGTGGTTCGGTCCAGTTTCTTTCAGTTAAGGCAACTGGAAACATAAACCTGTTTTGTCCTTTAGGCTTTTCGAAATAGCCATCCACGCCTTCATCACCACTCACATTGATTACTGTAATGCCCTGTATTTTGGGGTTTCTCAGGCAGCATTACATCGGCTACAGCTGATTCAAAATTCTGCTCCTCGTCTATTAAAGTCTATGCGTAAAAGAGAACATATCTCTCCAGTTATGGCTTCTCTTCATTGGCTCCCGGTACAGTACCAAATTTTTAAACTCTTTGGTCACGTTTAAATGTTTACATGGCCTTGCCCCGCCCTACCTCTCGGATCTGCTTAAGCCATATGCTCCATATGCTCATCAGACAAACCTTTGCTGACGGTACCCAAGACCAAGTGCAAGCTCAGGGGTGATCGGGCGTTCTCTGTGGCGGCACCCAAACTGCGGAATGACCTGCCCTTGACCGTTCGTGAGGCCACATCACTGAGGGTGTTCAAGTCCCATCTCAAAACTCACATGTTTTGAGAGACATGAGATGTTGATTTTACATATTGTTTGATTAGGTATGTGTGTGATGCGATTTTAATTATGGTCCTTTTTAATATTATTTTTTATTTCTTATCATTTAATTTAATTTTATTAATTTATTTATTTTTTATTATATTACTATATCATTTTATTATTTATGTGAAGCACTTTGGGGCATTCTTGTTGTTAAATGCTATACAAATAAAGATGAGTTGAGTTGAGAGATAAATAAAATTTTGGAGATTTTGGAGTCAGTGTGGCGATACATGAACTGCCACGAAAAAGAATCGTGATATGTCACCGAATTGATCTCTAATAATTGACCATAATTAAAGACTAAACACTTGGGTGAAGTTGCATCATGAAACAACGACAGGAGAAATCAGAGCTATGTTTAATAATGAAAGTAAGAGCATTTCCACACGCGCACACACACACATACACACACGCACACACAGTGAAACTCATCAGAAAAAAGCCTTCAATTAGATTTTGGAGTGATGGAAAAAGGTCATGTGACCTGATGAGACCAGATTGAGCCTATTCCAGAGTGATGGGCGTGTCAGGGTGAGAACATGAATCACATGAGGCGATGCTCCCATCATGCATTGCGTCCACTGCACAAGCCTCTGGAGGCAGTGTTATGATCTGGGGTTGCTTCGGTCGCTCAAGTTTAGACTCAGCGATGTTATGTGGCAATAAAATGAAGTCAGATGGCCACCTGAATGTATTGAAGCACCAGGTTATCACATTTATAAATATTATTTTTTCTCTCTGATGACACGGGTATATTGCAGCACATTTGTTTAACAGAGCAGGTTTTGGTGAAATAATCCCATATAAAAAACAACACAACTTGAATAAGAATTTACTTCAACTCTGATCAGAGATAAAAGAATCTTGCGGTTGAAGCGAAATGGGCGTGGCCGAGTGACACGACGGATTGAATTTATCAAAGAAAGGTCTGAACTCGCGGGTTTGAAACGCTGCGATGTTGAATACTTCACACACTCATGACATTCGGGCGTTCAGGCTCTGAACCGGCCTCAGGAAACGTTTGTTTATTAATCGGAAGAATCAGAAATCAAACTCCTTCTTTCTTTGCATCATTGAAAAAAAAAAAGAAGACGGATGAAACGGTGAACTTTTTCGCCTGTCAATTGCGCCAGGCTGCTTGTAAAGGTCACGGCATTGATTAGTGTATGTAGAAGAGGCAGTTAGCTACTGAGTCCTCTATTAAGCTGCTTGCAGACACACGGAGTAACTACACAATGTACCCTGTTGTTTTGCTCCAGGGTTTATATTCATGCTGGAACAACAACAACAACAAAAATCTATCTGTTCAAAAACTAAAAGAGAATGCATAAAAAATATCAGGGCTTAGTGTGACCAGGGAGCAATCTTTACCCACAGTACCCTGAACCGCTCGTATAGATCTATGCATCAAGCCAGAAGCTAATCTCTTTCTCTCTCTTTCATACACATAAATATACACACACACACACACACACACACACACACACACACACACACACACACACCTTAACCTCAGTAACGTAAATATAAGCTGCATCTTTTGTTGACGGGGGAAAAAAAGCCCGACCCGTGTCAGATACTGCTGTACTTGTGGGATGCTTGGTCCCCAACAAGATATCAAAACATGCTTACACACATCCACACACACACACACACACACACGCACACACACACACACACACATCAATGCTGAGCACAGCTTGAAGGCTGCACAAAGACTGCTTTCAGCAAGAACACTAAACTGCAACATGTTTAAAGCTCTGCTTAGTCTCTCTCTTTCTCTCTCTATCACACACACACACACACACACATACACACAGGTACGTTTAAACAAGTCCGCTGTGCCCCCATGGTGCTGTTATTCCAGCAGCAGCAAGAACCCCAGCCGACTACTATTAAACAGCAGAATTCACTTAACCACATCTTTTCAGGGTTTTTTTTTAACGCACACTTAAATCGCAGCAGAACAAAAAGCCGTGACACGTTTTCAAAACTAAGCGGAACTTTTGTTTCCTCCCTCACATACGCATTTATTCTTCGTTAGTTCTTAAAAATATTTTCATCCTTTAACCATTTCAGGATTTCTCCAGACTGTTAGAGACTTGCTCCTGAACAGGACCTTGATAGTCGAGACAAGACAGACCTTTATTTCCCCAAGGTCTGATTTAGCGCAAAGGTCTGATTGCATGGCCGGGAAGAACGTCACTTACTTACTCAACAACGCCTATACCACTCGATCCTGTGTACAGGCTCATACACACACTCATTCACACACACTACACACAATTTGGGAATGACGATTAGCCTAATCTGTCTTTGGATTTATGACAGTTGGACGTTTGTTAGCATGCACTGTTACCTGGTCTCTCGTCACGTGTTCTGGAGCGATTCATCGTTATTTGGCTCAACATTGCAGATCATGAGACTGCAAGAGCTCTACTGTATACTGTACGTTTCTTACAGTTGTCAGTTCGTACTGTAGAAAGTTTTAGAAACTTTTTTTGGCTTTCCAAAAAAGCTAGGCAGTACTTACTGTAGGTATTTGCTTGAAGTTAAACCTGCACCAGAAATGAAATGGAGAATTGAGTAGAAGGGAAGGTATGAGCAGTTTTGTGCCAGATTAGGAGCACCGTCCTGCACGTGTGTCCAACTGTGGGCGCGTCTTAAACCGACTGCTGGACAGAATTTAATTAAATTCTTGCAGTACTTGCTGTAGATATCCACCTACAGTTTAACCAGCACCATAAGTGAAATCTAAATGTTTTGTTATGAACAGTTATGTCACAGATTTAATAACCTACTTTCTCAATGTCAACAAACACCTGCATCAAAAGATATTAATTAGAAAAGCTAAACTGAAATAACTGCGCTGAAGTTTTAAGACAAACCTTCATCTTTATTCGATCTACTCTGGGTTCGACGTGGACTTCAACCTGAAATAATAATATCACATATTACATTAAAGCTGATCAGATTATTTTTAGCTTTAACCTCTTAACTATTTCTACAAACTCTTTTCCCATCAACGACGAATACTTACGCTAGTATAATATATATTTAACCTGACTGGGAAGCATGGTTTGGTCTTCATGGTTTGAAGCATGGATCATCTCCCACATGTACAATAAAGTATATAGAAAGTAAATGAACAATAAAGTATATATATATATATATATATATATATATATATATGAAACTCCATACTCCTAAGACAAAGTGATTTACCAAAAGTCTGTCAAACTGAACATCATGATCACTAATATCATTTATTTCTGTCATAAAACAACCTACAGATCTACAGTTATGGTAGACAAAGTACATACTGTACGGTGCACAACATCAATGCCTAATGTCCTATATGTATCATATGTATAAGCAGCAGTATGGCTTATATTATATTAAGGCTAATGTGTCAGTTCACTTTAGCGTTTATGTCCCACTCATCTACCCTGCATCAGCGACTTTCGGCGTGGCAGTAAATGCAATAAAGCAAAAAAGCCAGTATATGGCATAAGGACAAAACTCTATAGCATTGATTTTCTAATTCCAATTTACTGCAAATGATTTGTTGCAATCCAGCTCATTGCTCAGTCATTACAGCTACAGCGTATTGAACAAGCCCTGAAAAGCCTGCAGCACAAAGCCAGAATTAAAATGGACTGAACCGAAGGACGGAGAATAAAAGGGTTGCTTTTAGGCGAAGCACGTTGAGTGATGGGTCCAAGACAATTTTAGTTTTTTGGGGTTTTTTGTAGATTTTGTATGTCTTTGGAAATTTTGTCTTTAATGGTCTTGAAAGAGTCCCAACATTCCCTTAAAGAACCCAATACAAATATCTCAGTATTGACAACTGTCACTTTCTATAAGATTTCAAATATCAAATGGACGCCAATTATGAACCCTGACTTAAAGCAACGACAGCTTGGACTCAGTGAAAATGTGAAACCTTTAATGGTTCTTAGGTTGTCTTTCCAAACAAACTGTTTCCAGATTCAGAGAGTTCCCCTGGAGCCATTAACTATCCAACAGATTATTAAAAGAACCTCCATTTTTTTTCTGTTTGTTTCCAAAGATCTGACATTTGGAAGAGTTTTGTACTTCTATTCAGAACAGATCTGCAGTTGTTGAAAATCAGGACTCACCTGGACTCATACTTGGTTGTGCTTCTAGGGCATCCATTACACAAAGTGTCTCCTGATCAAAGACAGTACCTTGAAAGCTTAAGAACCTGTAATTATCCAAGAAACGCTTAAAAAACCCAAGAAAATTTGTTTTAAGATTTCATCTTTGAGGCAGACACTTTTATCGTAAATGGTGAAAGATGCCGCTAATTTCGAAATCTATTTTCAAAGAATTTCGTGGACTGAGCAATGACAGCCTGAAAAAAAGATATGAACATGAAATCAGTCTTTAGTTAGACAAATGTTTTTCGGCATTAGATCCGCTTTATTTCTTCATGTTATGAAGCAATTAACAAGGCATTACCTATTGATTTTAGCATACCTCAACCGACTGGTAGAGATGGCTCAACTAGGTCGACCACATTTTTCATTATGACATAATGACTCCAAATGTGCTCTACCAAAAAGTTGAGCAGAACATTAAAGGGTACACTTGAAGTGAAAGCTCAGTACAAAACATCTTGAGACAGTTGAGACTATTCCTACAGTCCTGACTGTAGCCTATAAACATGTACAAATTCCCATAAAACTGTAAGACTGATGGTACAAACTATAGTTATATTATATTACCAGCCGAAGAAGAGTTTTGTGGAGTAAGCAGCGACAGCCTACATTCGAAGACCTACTGTAAGAACCATACGAAGAACCCTGAATTATCCAAGGAAGCCCAGCATCTGACATCTTCGTTGTAAACTTTTATCTAGTTTTTTTTTAGTTTGTGTGACAAATTCGGAGGCACACCCGTAGCTGAGAGCAGAGGATGAATCTTTACGGTTCAGAGCTCAAATTTCTTTTGGAAATAATTGTCAGAAGTCGTTTCATGCATCGTTCATACTGTACGCATTCGAGCTCATTTTGCCAGAAGCTCCTGCTTGTTGCTGTATCCTCATGAAACCTCTCATCAGCCTGGGCTAAAAAAGCAATGCGGCTCATCTGATGAGATGAAAAGAAACCAAGTCGAACCGCAAAAACAGGAAGCGCCTCAATTAACCTTTGCTCGGGAGCCAATTCGAGAACTTTTGAAGAAACTAGCGTTCGTCATTATCGTCCTCGAGGTCATGCGATGCTCAACACCGCAGCACAGCTCCATCTGCCACTCACAATTAGCCTTCTTGTTCGGATGACTGTTCAGACATGTGCCTCGCGATATGAAATATTACGCAGCAACAAAGCAGGAGGTTACAATCATGCGTCCATTTTTTTGACTATCCAGTACGTTCACCAGGTCATCCTGGATGAGAGGTTTCACAAGATTGTTTGACGAAAGTCAAACAGCTTCAGTTGCACAAAGAAACCGTGGTCAAGAGGTTTAAACTGACACTGCAAAAGGCAGCTAAGGTTAACGCGAAGCCATACCATCATAGCGATCTCTCCGACACTTACACAGATCAGGTGGTTTTACAGCAGATACCATTTATAGGGTGACCCGCTATTTCTGGACTGAAGCAAGAACGAGGCACGTACAAAGGTCTAGCATGGTAATTAGATCATTTTATATAACCGTCGTCCTCTGATTAGGGCAGGCCGTGCTCTACAGCTTCACTGAGTCACTGACCTGTGTGATTAGAGCATGAACTGTGAATAACATGGAGACTTTGTTATGTCTAATGACCAGGAAATCAGCACAATCCCGCAGAACACATGCCCTCCTTTTCACCTTCAAGGCAGCCCACCATCTTGCTCCTTCCTCTATCAGACTGCTCACGTAATTTTTGACATTTACGGCTTGATTCATTTCCATTCAACACTGAACAATGCTTTTTTTTCTCCAGTTCAGCGATGAACCTAGCATGCTAAGAACCTCAACCTAAGAACATCAAAATGTGCCCGACTGGAGATCTAGCTTGAATTTATATATTGAAAAAAAAATGCCTGGAAAGATGTATGAATTCCCATGATGGTGCTCAAGCTCTTATTACCCAAGGCCCTATGATATCCACTAGCAGTCCATAGCAAAAAAAAAGAAAAAGAGACAGCTGCAGTGCTCCCCTCCAGGGAGGTGAACAGAAAGTAAAGGACAGAAGCAGCATAAATAAACATTGCAGTTTGAGTCAGCCACCAGCGACGCACCGAGCCCTTGGAACAGCCTTGCGTTTCGCCTGCTGGATTTACAACCGCTAACCTCAAACCAGGCACCCTGCCCGCGATGCTAGTGCTGAAATTTATGGCCACTTATGAAGATTAGCGATGCAGCAGGCTTTATGGATCAAGCCTATACTTCTCCATTTATGCACGAGTTGAACCGAGCGTGGAGGATGTTGAGATTCTGGGACCTAATGAAAGGCAAGACATTTACATTTGCAGAGGGGGGTGGGGTGGAGTAAGGGGGATTTGAGCCTGATGAGATGTTGAGCTCAAGCCCACTTGAAATGTTTTATGAAAATGGTGGTCTGAGGAGACATAATGGTCAAAGCTTTTTCCTCGAGCAGCTCGGATTCTCTCTGAATGTCAGTGTCGATAGTGTTAAGAGCTGCAAATTGGGAAAAAAGAACTGAATGCCGTTGCTTGAAATATGTAAACGATGCATTATACATTTTAGATATTCATAAGGAGCGATTAAGCATAAGAAGTTACGAATCTAATGCATACTGAACCAGAGTCGTAACCTTATGAATGACTTAACTAACTACTCAGCAGGACCTTTGTCATGGCTGTCGCAAAGAAATCCAAAAAATGACGAGTGTGTCATATTGTCCTTGCAGGTCACCAAATGGTTAAGATGGTTATATACAGTACAGTATAAACCCCTGAAGTGACATCTCAACCATTTTTTCATGTCAATCAAAAATTGCTTAAAAATTTTTATATATACGTTTTAAGCCATTTTTCTTGACATAGGATACCTCAACCGTCTGGTAGACATGGCTCAATCAGGATAAGTCAGACACATTATTCGATTATGACGTAGTACCTCAAACTGTGCTCTACCGAAAAGTTGAGCAGACCGTTAAAGGGTTAATTTCAAATGAAATGACCTATACAGTAAATCAAGAACCATTCCCTGGGAAACAGAGCTGGAATACATATAGGAATACACTTATTCACAACAAAAACTAATGGCTGTTGATCGAATAATATACTAGTAATAGGCTGGTTAACATTACTGAACAGAAAAATTCTGTACATGTATTTGTATTTGTTCAGTACAGGATGTTTAATAAGATTTCGTTTTTTAATAAGATTTAATTTTTTATATTAGCATTGAAATCCACCTGACTTAAGGTATGTATACAAACCCATTGTAAAGGATCTGATACCTGATTTATTTAGTTGTGTATTGCAATTCTTTTATGTCAGTTCATGAATTGCCAAGCTGATTATTGATTTTTTTTTTTAAATAATGTTTTACATATGTTTGCATTTGAGGTGGTAAAAACGTTAAGTTCCAGTAACGTTAAGTTAAGTTTTTTAGTCTAGGTAGGAGTGAATTATTTGCTAAGATTCTTTGGAATTGTAACTTAAATTGTTTATTACATCAGGATATTTATAAAATCGTGATACTTATAGAATTGAAACACAAACCTAGGTATAGTGATAATATCGCATCGGCTGGTCACTGGTGATTTCCCTATGATATATATTGGGAGAAAAAAATCTAACACACTAATTTGAGTCAAGTCACATTTACTCCACAGATTTAAAATGAATACGCAAGTCATACAAGCTAATATTAATATCGACGATGCCAGGCTTTTTGCTCCAAAATTAAATCTGATGATACAGTGTCTTGTGTTTTTTTTTTTTTTTTTGCAAGGTTCTCTACGATTTAGTATTCCTAGAACCAAGCGTCAGCTCATCTCATCAGAATTACACAGCATCCACCTGCCATCCCACTGCAAATTAAAAGCCGAATAATATGACAAATTCATCAGAAACCGAAATGAATCCTGAAAGGCACGACATTTGTTGCGGAGATAATCTCCGAACAGAGTAACGAGGCAATCCGTCACGAAACGCGTTCCGCCGAAATTAGTCGGCGAAAGTCATTTTTCAGTTTTTCATTTCATTTAAACAAACAAGCTCAGTCATTCGCCGAAAGCCGATAAACCTGCCGAAGACTTCGACAGATTTCAGACGCGTGCGACTTTCAAAACTTACTTTCTCCTGGAGAAAGGCGAAAAACAGAAAAACATAGTTGATTGTTCACTCTGTGGTGGCTGCTAGATTGGAGAAAACACAAGAAGTGAGAAGTCTAATTAATCCTCAGAAGCCTTGTACGAAACCTGAGCTTGTTTACTCCGGGGATTGATCAGAACCAGCCGTGCTATAATTGGAACTTGAATTGCAAATAGTTTGCAGATCAAGGTGTTTAGGATTCAACGTCGACCTGGTGGTATCGATACCCCATTACTGCGCTTTGCTCTGTGGGGTCCCTGGATTGATGCCGAAATGCCGAAATCCGCCATCGTTCATCAAGGTGGCGGAGAAAGAAAGAAACCCGAACCGAGCGCTGTTGTGTGAGTCAGAGTCAGAAGTTAGCTGAAGACTAATGGGATTCAGGCACACTCTGGATAGGGGTACTTAATTCATGGGCAAACAAAGAGTGACAAAAAAAAGTTGGTAGAGCAGAACCAGGAGCGCACACACACACACACACACACACACACACACACAACCACACACACGCTTGCACAGAACTCACACACTGATCACAGTTTGGACAGGAGGCTGATGAGTTTGCAGAGAGACTAGGTGATCAGAATACAGCCAGCTTTAATAGAAATGCTGCAGCTCTGGAGCTCTGGCTCAAACGTCTACATATACTGTAAAACTCACGAGTCCAGAATTATTGGCACCCTTTATGAAAATGAGCAGAAACTGATACACATAAAAAGACCCAGGCATGCGGATATGAGTGATATGCCTTTTGTTTTATGGCACGAGTATGTAAAATAATATTCGCTTTTCATAACCATGTCCCAAATCAAATCACACTACCATATTATAATCAAATATACCATGTGAACAATATTCTAATGAAAAATTATTTTTTTATGCACATGTTTCAGTCAAGGTGAAGTCTGATACGATGAACTGTTAATAACTTTTTTTTAATAACCATATTAACTAGTATTTAAAAAAATAATATTATATTAATAGTGAGGTTTCGCGGCTAGATCTCAGATCTCACACACACTCACACACTACCAAACCTTCCAGTACGTCCACATACTACTCGACTAACAGTAGAGCTGTGCGACTTAATCGATTATTTTTTTTTTTTTTTGATTTTTTCCCCGATTTTCTCCCTAATTTAGTCGTGTCCAATTCCTCCCCGTCACTAGGGGGCTCCCACATTAAGGCTACTACTACCACTCAGCCGGGAGGGCCGAAGACTATCACGTGTTTCCTCCGAACCACGTGACGCCAGCCGACCGCATCTTTTCGAACTGCTCGCTCGCGCACCGTTGGGGGCGGCGTAACACACTCGGAGGACAGCGCTATCCGCTCCCTCTGTTGCGCGAGCTCACAGACGCCCCTGAATGGCTGTAGAGCCGTGATTAATGTAGGAGCACTAAGTACCTCTCGTCCCTCCCCTCTGAGAGAGCTCGGCCAATCAGCTCTCTCTAGACCTCCGGCTGCGAGAGGTTACAGCACCACCCGGGATTCGAACTAGCGATCTCCGGATGATAGGGCGAGCGCTTTAACCACTGCGCCACTCGGAGGCCCGACTTAATCGATTATTGCAATTTATTTGATCTTTTGTTGGCCAATTCAATTAACTGAATTGATTGATTAGTTTTCGATTCAGAATCGATTCACACTTTATCAAGTACAAAACACTTGTGAGGGTATCATGTGTTCTTCTGTCTTTGAGTTTATCACAGTACTGCCACCTACTGGACTGGAGGATTGAATCAACAGTCTACCTTTGTATTATATTATTAGTATTATAGTTAGTATTATATAATTAGTATATAATTAGTATATTATATAATTAGTATATATATCCAATGTCAGTGACTCCGGGCCTTACTTAATGTAGCACCGTATTAAATATAATGTTTCAAACCAATATGCTATAAATCCTAGTTACATCAAAATGTAACAAGTCCACTGGTGTTACACCTCCACTTAAATTACTTATTACAATTACAGTAAATAACTAGCTAATATCTAAACAATACATCCTCAATCTTAACTTACTCCCATACTAAATCATGTACTGTAGTTAGAGCTGACTAAAGTATATAACTCCTTGGACAAGGGCACATCTTCTGTAAACACTGGCCTCATCATTCCAGTACAGTTCTACATTCTTGCAGAATCGATGCCAAGCTGCACTGCAGATATTCTGGTGTCTCATCGTGACCCAACACCTCGCTATAAGTTCGTTTTTCCATTAGCCCGTTCCCCATTTGTGTACGCGCCAGCGCCACAGATCAGCCGGCCCATATGGCTGAGCTCTACCTGCCATAATTTATCTCCTGAGCTTCCAGCTCATCACTCCGCACATCTGTTTCCAGCTGCGATCCGGCGAGTCAGCGT
Organism: Clarias fuscus; assembly: GCA_030347435.1. Lineage (NCBI taxonomy): Eukaryota > Metazoa > Chordata > Actinopteri > Siluriformes > Clariidae > Clarias > Clarias fuscus. The sequence continues at coordinate 20,405,925 of CM059212.1, read as the reverse complement.
GAAGTGAAGAGTCTGCACCCTTGAAACTCGAAACTCCTTAATAGCGACCTCACCTTTACCTCTCAGCCTCGGGACGTGTTTCCTAACGCAGGAGGAAAGTGGGAAACCAAGCTTCCGCTTGTGTACTGTACACAAGTGCGAGCTATTTCTGTCTCTTAACAGCAGGCATTGCTTTCCATTCTGCATTTCTGCTAACATAATGACCTGCGTGCATGCTGTTATAGGAAAATAATAAATGCTAAAGTGCTTTTGTACATAACATTGATGAAAATGATGTATTTTCCTGTAACCGCATATGGTGAAACGTTTTATTCCTGCCAACATTTGCAATGTTTCATTAAGGGAAAAACGTCATGTCGTACCGTATTTATCCATTTATACTGTACAGTAGCTAAGTGTAATGTTATGGAACATCCATGAAAGGACTAAGCTCCTGTTGTTATTTATGTTATACAAACATCCTTCTTTCACCACTGTGTCTTTTCTCGTCATGTCACAGAGGCTGCGTTCACGTTACAAACCGCGTTACTCAGTGCGGATGTCATGACGGTTAACGTTCATAATTACATTTTACAATGACTTCAATCTGCAATCTACAGTGGGACGACAGACGAAAGTGACTCGGATCTGATCTGAAAAACATCAGATTTGTGCGTTCAGACAGCACTAAAGGAAAAAAATACAATCAGATCTGTGTCACATAAGGGTAAAAAAAAAATTATTGGATTTGATTCACTTTATGGTGAATAATAACGGTAATAATGTGAAATAAATGTAATAAATGTAAAACGGCTGGTAATGTGAACGCAGCTAAAGAAACCAGAAGTCTTCATGATGGAATTTATGTACTGATTTGTTACAAAGGGTTAACACTTCATGAATGAAAGTCGAATAAATGTCACAGAAAAGTTAGAGCCATGCAATTAACCAAACTTCAATTTTTCCTTCCATAAAAACAAGATAATTGAGAGTAAATGATTATTGCGCAGCATTTCTTTTTCCCCACTGACATTCTCAATTTGTCTTAGAAATCCATCACGTCCTTTTACTTTACGGAAGTTCATCCCTCCCGAAACTCACTCGCACCTAGGCTGTGGTGTTTATCTTCACTGTCAGAAACACCAGGTTGTTTTATTTAAAATGTAATAAATGCATTAGATATCTCTAAAGTCAGCGAGTTTAATTACTGTGATCTCGGTATTAATCAAAATAATCGTAATTATATATTTTTTTTTTTTGCCATAATCCAGCAGCCTGATCATCAAAGTACATTTGGCTTTTTAATACTGTATAAACCTGGATTTGTTTTCCCCTAGTCCTTTAACCAACAGGATTCGAGATATCTACAGCACTGTGACATGATTTCCATTTTAAAAAAGGACGGACTGTGATCACCCTGTGTGATGAACTGTAATTGGATAAATAGTCCAAAAAAGGCAGCACTGAATACAGTAGAAATGAATAGAAAAGAGGTGCATAAAGAGTGGTGCGACTATAACGGAACAGTGCACCTCTTGTGGCGTAAGCGATAAAATGCATAACAGGCAGACAGGCTTTCTTCTGAATGAAATGCCTGCTGTAAATTGGATTGCTGGGGATTCAGGTAAGCAATCGCCAGAAACCAATTTGCAGTGCCGCGGGACACATTGTCCTCCCCGGTGAAAAATGCAACATAGAGGAAGGAGGACATGCACACACTCATGCTCTGTCTCTTTCTCTCTCTCTCTCTCACACACACACACACACACACACACACACACACATAAACAGAGATCACAGCTTGCACAGAGTGCTGATGCGTTTGCAGACGATCAAAAACACCTCTCGAGAGGAGAGAGAGTCTGTGTGAGCGGATATGATTATCAGGTTCGGATCCCAAACCTCATCAAGTAACGACTATGATTTCAACAACACAAGCCGACATGAGAAAGGTAAATATCGGTGAAGCAGAGGTGTGTGGCTATAAAGCCTACTGCTGCACAGGCAACATGTATCAAAGGCAAAACACACTCAATAGGATCTCTCCTCACACCAAACCATCAATTACCAATGTGACGAAGACAAGCGCGAGCACAGACTCATGGGTAAATACAGGTTTCGGCCCATACATCGCTTAAAAAAAAAAAAAAAAAAAGCTAAAGTCACTTAGATTTCTTTCAAAAAGCATTTATTTATTTATTTATTTATGGACACGTCTATGCTTTTGGCATGAATTGAAAGAAGAAAGTTGATGTGTGCATGGTTAGTTTTTTAAGCACCAACATCAAATGTGGACCAAAATAGCTCCCTAATGGTTACTAAAACACATCGTAGAAAGAGACTATGAGAACAGGATATGCCATGTGACCTCTAATTGTATAATACTTGGTATGTGGTTTAGGCCAAGACAGCATTAATATTCGTACTTATTCTGTAAGGCAGTAAAATGTTGACTGTATGAACTGTTTGATGCTTTACAAAAAATTATGCGACACAGCGCCCCTGGTGGCAGACGAGGGAATTGTTATGGGGGAAGAAATTAGAAAAAAGGTTCTCTCTGACTTGAATACTTAATGAAAGTAGCTCAAGGCTGATAAAGCATATATAATTTAGCCTCATAAGCATCCTCAATACAACGTATTATATAATAAAGCATTAAACCATATATACAACTTATTATATATTAAGCAATAAAGCATATGCTTTAATGCTTAATATATAATAAGTTGTACATATATCTATCTATCATATATATATATATATATATATATATATATATATATATATATATATATATATATATATTAGCTTAATCAACATCCTCAATAGAACTTATCATTCTTTATCATCTAAATAAAAAAAATGCAAATAACTAAAAATACAAATTAATTAAAATCCTGGAGCCTCAGGATTTAATTCAAGCATAAACTCACATCCAAACACATCCTCATCATCACCATCCCTCCTAAACAATACATTTTCAAAATAATAAATCAGGGAAAAAATCTGGCACTGCAACACAAACCATCCTCCAGCTCACGCAAAGCAACGCACCACCACCACCAGCAGCAGCAGCACTGCTGTGAGGAAACCTGCGTGATCAAGCACTGTACAGGGCATTGATGGAGTGCATGTGCATTAGAGAAGGGGTTTGATTAAGCATTAATTAATCCACCAAAGAAGCAAAAGTTGAATACAACAGAAAGGATATCATGAGCAAAATCATCCCGAATGCTTCATGCACTGTTTTGGGGGGGAAATAAAGGCAAGAAGGGTGACCAAGAAACCAGGAGGGAGATCTGAACACTCACCCTGCGTCCTGGACACGATGCAGAGCAATGCCATCCAAAGTGCCCCAGCCAGAGCCGTTCTCCTCCTCCTCATCACACTCGCGTATCCACCGGCGCGCGCCATGGTGTGTGTGCGCAGAAACGGCAAGCGCAAAGCGCGCGCGGCTCCCTTTCTACCTCTCTCTCTGAAACAACTTCAATGCATAAGCTCCGGTGCGGAAAAGAGACACGAAATGGGGTTTTATTGTATTATTTTTTTCTTAAAGGAAAGAAAGAAAGAAAGAAAGAAAGAAAGAAAGCCACAGCGCAAGTCCAGCAAGTGAGTGACGGAAAAATAAGCTCTCCAACAGGAATCCGGTTAAACGCGTCGTCTCTCCATCGCACATCCAGACTCCAGAGTGCGGAAAGGCGGAGGAGATGCAGAGAGAGAGAGAGAGAGAGTGTGTGTGTGTGTGTGTGTGTGTGTGTGCGAGAGAGGGAGAGCGAGAGAGAGAGAAGCGTTTCACTTGTTACGGACAGCTGTGGCCGCCGGGCCGGTGCCGTGCCGTGTGTGTGCGCGCGCAGCTCGTTATTATGCGAACGCGCTGATCTGAAGAGAGTGGAGACAAAATCCCGGACACGGATTCACACACGCGCGCGCGCGCACACACACACACGATCATTTATACGTATATAGACACGCGCGCACAGAACGCACGCACGCGCTGGAAGGGGGAATGGCGTAAGCAAAGTGGAAACTCCACATCAAATTAATGGATGTTAAACAAGATTAATGAAATGAGGGATTTCAGTCATACATGTCCATTCACGAGTACTTTACATTCACATACGGAATCAGAATGACACAGAAAGAGAGTCAGCCAAAAAATGTAAAGAAAACATAGGATGATGATGGAGTGGTTAGCACTGTTGCCTCGCACCTCCAGGTTGCGGGTCCGGGTTCGATTCCCGTCTCTGTGTGCATGGACTTTGCATTTCGACTTTGGACTTTCCCAAATTGCACGTAGTGTGTCTGAATAAGTGTATGTGTTCCCTGTGATGGATTGGCACCATGTCCAGGGTGTACCGCGCCTCGTGCCCTAAGTCTCCTGGGATAGGCTCCAGACCCCCCCCCCCCCCCCCCCCCCCCGCGACCCATAATACAGGATAAAGCCGTATAGATGACGATATCATAATATTATTATTATAATATTTATATATAACTAACATAGCAATAAATTTTATGTAGTAGGATAGTACATATAGTATATAGTTTAATATAATATAGCAATAAATCTAGTATTCAAATATATACATATACTTTTCCTGAAGTGTGTATACATTTATTTGGCTGACTTATGTATATACCGTACATCTATATGTATATTTCTCCTTTTCTTCTGATTCTGTAAAGCTGAATTTGCAACAATGGCCCCTGTTAAATTGCCCTATAAATAAAAAAGAAAAGAGTAGATGGCAGATTTTGTTTCAAAAAGCAAAATCAGATTTTGGGAAAAAAATTATTATGAATTTGGGATTTTTCCAAATTTTCCTCCCTAAATTAGTCATATCCAATTCCCACATATCATTATAGCACTTCCACATCAAGACCTCTACAACCCCTACCAGTCAGAGAGGGTCGAAGACTATCAACCACATCTTTTCAAACTGCTCGCTCATGCACACTCTGAGGACAGCGCTATCCTCTCATTCCGCTAGTGTAAGCTTACAGATGCCCGTGATTGGCTGTAGAGCCTATTGAAGCAAGAGTGCCTCCCATCCTACCCCTCTGAGAGCTCCGCCAATCAAGCTCTCTCTTAGGCCCCAGGTGGCTATAACATCACCCGGGAATCGAACTCGCGATCTCCAGATGACAGGACGAGCACTTTACAGCGGCACTACTTACAGCCCAAAGATTGTTTATATTGTTAATTGACTTACATTTATCTCACTGTACATCTGAGCAGTTGAGGGTTAAGGGCCTTGCTCAAGGCCCCAACAGGGGCAGCCTGGTGGTGCTGGGGTTTGAACCTGGGACCTTCCAAGCAATAGTCCAACCACTTAACCACTGAGCTACCCCTACCAAAGACTTCATGCACAGTACAGTAATGAGACTCTTAGCCGCAGAAAAATATTTGAACGGTGCAAACGTTATAAAGAATTCTGTACAACTATGAACGATGATCCTTGCACATGTGGCTCGGACCTCAATGCAGTCGTTCCTGTGAATGTTCAGTGCCACCCGGTCTGCCAATTTGCATGAGAAACTCATCTGTCTGTGAGAACTGTACACACAATAATTCACCAACACCACGTGCACGTTACAGGATCTCGGCTGTAAGTTATTGCCAAATCCCCACCAGTTTGACCTGAATACCCCTTGTACTTTCTCATACCTTTGATGAAATCTGAAATATTTTTTATTTTAGACCTTATGTGGTTTTATTAGAAGATGGAACAGAATCGGATCTAACACCTCTCAACTTTTCTCTTTGAACTGATCTGAAGTCAGTAGTCTCAGAATCAGAATCGGCCCAGAACGGTCCAGGGTATCTCTGCCCTGAAGGAAGAAATCATCTCTGCATATAACATCACCATCAGTTCTGATACATTAAGAAATGTTTCTTTTTTATTCAGCATAAAGTACGCATGAGTACCATGAAGTCAGAAGTCATTGATTTGAGGTTTTGCTTTATTTCAATTTATTGAATTTAATTTTGGCTCATGCTGTATTTACAAATGGAGTGCTTTAGTTAGGGGGTAAAAGCACATTGTTAAGCTCAAAAGAAACTATCAGATCAGGATATCAGCTAATAATAAAGTTTTTATCATCTGGTTTTACAGACAAAACAAAAAGTGATGCAGAATTCCTGTCCCAAACACATGATGCACTTATTTGTCGAAACAGTTCAGCTAGTTAGCGCTCTTACAGAAACATCACACGTCCTTCACATGCGAAATGTTCGCGTCAGTGGAAAGCCAAGTGAAGCAATTATTTTGTGTGTGTCTTTTGTGCAAGATTTATTGAAGACATACTGTAGCATCATGGATCCCAAGAATGTTAGCAAGAAGGGCAGCAAGAAGAAAAGGGAGCGGATTCAGTTTCATTTGTAAAGCAGCCTGTGCCAAGAAGAATCATAAAGCATTGTGTAGCACCAGAAGGTCGGGGAAATGATGAATTTGAATCTACATTGTTGAATAAGGACACTTAATTAAGTAAACATCCTCAAATAAAAAAGTACAATCGCTCAGGTTTATTCCATCTATTAGTATTCACTTTTTTTTTTTTTTTTCAAATATAGTGCACTTGGATTCATTTGATGTCTGATGCCTTTTCAGGTTATAGTGAACATACCGTGACATTTTTCTCTAAATGTGATCACAGTTTACTGTCATGATTATACCTAAAAATATGATGAATGTGTCAGATTGGTCCATAAAGGTAGGTTTAAAAGATGCATTCAGTATTGGGACAGGAAGAACATGGACACAATGCATTGCATAGAGAGAGAGAGAGAGAGAGAGAGAGAGAGAGAGAGAGAGAGAGAGAGAGAGAATTCAGAGAGGAAGAGATACATTACATTTTATGTTCTGTGAAATAAACAAACAAAAAAAAATCCTTTCCAGAAATGAAAATCATTTAAAAAAAAGTTTTTTAAAAAAGTGCTTAATGCAATAAGAATGCAACTATGAATAAACTTTTTTTTAATTTCTTTTAAATTTGCTCTTCTGCTGTAAAAAAATAGAAACAGTAAAATATTGAACACATGCAGAGTCTAAAATCATAAAGTAAAAAAATTCTTAAACACTAAATATTAAACCATAAATATTTTGATAATGAAATTATTATATTATATTATATTATATTATATTATATTATATTATATTATATTATATTATATTATACAAAGAAATGTGAAATACACCAACATAATTTATTAATTAATTTGTTTTTCAGATTCAGTTCTACAGTAATTCTACAGTAAGATGATGAGATGCTTGACCTGTAGTACCAGTTCATATATACACTATACATTTCCTAGTAAACAAATACACAGTACAAACATTTAACAAGAAATAAGCAAATGATGAATGAGTCAGTATGAAATGATATAATACAAACCCAACACACCTCCAACACATCAGATCACTTGAGTAAGACACTGGCGCAGGAGTCCTCACCCTGGAGTGCAGAGCTGAAATAGCTGATTTGTCCAGCGCTGACACACGCCACTTGTAGGACTGAAGGACTTTCTTCTGGTGTATTGACTGAGAAAACAACATCCTCTCCTCTTCCTCATGGACCTCATTATCTGTTCCTGCTTCCAAATCTGCTTAAGCCAAAGATCTTACTATCACAACCTCACACACACACACACACACACACACACACACACACACACACACACACACACACACACACACACACACACACACACACACACACCATAAACAACCTGAACCAGTGAGATATGTGCAGGTTGTTTATGGAGCTTTCCCTTGTGACAGCAACAGAGAGAGACGTTTTCAGATAATAATAATAATAAATAATAATGTTAAAAACAAGAAATTGTTTTATTATTATTATTATTATTATTATTATTATTATTATTATTAATACACAAATTATTTATACACATAAATTATAATACTTATAATTTTAGTATTAGTAATAATGATGTAATTAAAATAATAAAAATAAGAGTAAAATTATTATTATTATTATTATTATTATTATTATTATTAATAGTAGTAGTAACTGTAGATAAAATAATAATAATAATAATAATAATAATAATAATACAAAATAAGAATATTAATAATGAAATAACAACAGCAAATAATATTACTACTACTATAAATAATAATAATAATAATAATAATAATAATAATAATAATAATAGAATTATATATATTTATTAAATTCTTATTCTATACAGTTTCTCAAAGCACCCATAACTGTACAACTCTCAGTGCGATGCTGTTATGGAAAAATAATCAATAACAAGGAGGCGATTGTGTATATCTCTCTTATCGAAGACGATCCTGATCTCTGTATCCTTTTAATAATTAATTCTTTTTCAAATCAATTTGTAGTATTTTTTTTAAACACAGTGTGACACTAAATGTATAAATAACAGATAAGGCGCACAGGCAATTATCATGATATTAAACTTTGTCGTGTCAGCGCACGCCGACTGTAATATTATTTGCAAACACATCATTATGTCCTTCATTCCCCCGTAATTCGGTGCACGCCATCGCGATCAAATCACACCCGCTCGTTTTCTTCATCTCCGGCTTTTACGCAGTCATTACAGAGGAGGAACTCGACGAAGGCCAATTAACGGGGCGGAGGGGCGCAACAACAAACCCACACGTGCCGAGGCTTTCTGGGGAAGCGCCTGTTTTGTTGAGCTCAACATGAGGCTGATGAAGAGAGATGATTATTTGAGAGAAAGGAGAAGAGAGAGAGAGAGAGAGAGAGAAAGGAAGGATTAACTAATGGACTGATATCGCCTTGTGAATTAACCTCCCAGTGAACACCAAATTATGTACAGTGTCACTCAGTTTGCCTCGGCTTTATAAACAGCTCTTTCTCCTCAAAAAGAAAGGAACGATAATAAGACAATTACAGCAGGACGTGTGGAAGGCTGCTTAAAAAATGAAACTGAAAGCGGTTTCATTTTCTTTTTGCTACCATCCTTGCTAACTTTCTTGGGACCCATAGTGCTACAGTACTGTATGTCTTCACTAAATCTTGCACAAAATCAAGAAACCCACAAAAAATATGTAAACTCGCTTAGTTTGGTTTTTCGATAACACAAACAACTTTTGTGAAAAACAGCTCCTGGATGTACGCGCAGCCGGCGTTCGGTTCAGCTCGCATATTCTAGTCATATGCCGAAAATGCTGCGTATCCCAGAACAAATTTCTTGCAAAATTATAGTTCTTAAGGTGAAAATTCTCCATATCACCTACACAGTAGTGAGGGTTGATTTAACTTTGACGTTCTTCAAAGTAACGCCACACGTACTTCGAGTCCAGCTGGACCGGTATAAACACTATATACGTACAGTAGTGTTAATCCAATGCTGGGAATTTGTATGTGTCGATAATCAACATTTACAATTCAATATCTGATCAATACTCATCAATTAAATGTCAATCTATCACTTTCCACCTTGCAGTAGTCCTGAGTCATAACTAAACTATGACTGAGGGACCAGATAATCACCATTTGTTTTAAAAGTAAGCGCCAATACGATGAGTCCCCTCTCACCTATACAGTATTGTAAAATTATATATATAATACACACTATAATATATAATTATACAGAACTGTAAAATTTGGGATGGGTATCACCAAGGAACACCTGATACAACATTATTACAATACCTATATACAATGATATACAGTAAGTTTAATGAATGTAGAAATATCCATCCATCCATCCATCCATCCAGGAACCTCTGTAGTCCAACTAAGGGACCATGGCGGCCAGTGGTGATCATTGTATTCATTCACATTTTTTCTACATTCACACACTACAGGCAATTTGGGAACAACAGTTTACCTGCTCGAGGCAGGAATCGAACCCTTGACCCCCAAAGTGCAAGGTGACCGCGCAAGGTGACAAAGCTGCCTCGCCAGAGTGTTTATGAGAGAGAGAGAGAGAGAGAGAGAGAGAGAACTAGTACGAGCAGGAGATGGCCTCGAGTTTACCCTGTCAGGCTCAAGCGTGCTGTCAGACTTGTGGAGTACACATCGTAACTACTTGTTTATTTTCCCTCTGTTCTTCTGTCAAATTCCTTCTCTATCTGTCCATTTCCAAGCACATGAACTGTAATAAACAACGGAGAAAAACAGCCGCTTGTTCATCGTGACAGGACGCCAAGTCTTTAGCGCCTCCTGATTCGATCGCTCAGCAAAATTAGACACGTTATCGATCATTAGCGGCATCGGCTCTCATTTGGAAAGACTCTCCTTTCTTCATTTGTTATCTGTCTTTGCACTGAAGCTAATTAATACCTCGCTGACCTGCAGTAGTTAACAAATTAAAATGCAAAACGTGCAACTCAAATGAAGGTCATGAGGTCTACTGTATTTAAACTAATGATCATCAACAACAACATCGCTGTTCATGTGAATGTGAGTGTGAGTGTGATCGCCAGCTCATCTGAAATCAGCAGATATACACACGTATTGTTGGTACCCTTCGGTCAATGAAAGAAAAACTCACAATGGTCACATAAATAACTTTAATCTGACAAAAGTAATAATTTTAAAAAATTCTATGAATGTTAACCAATGAAAGTCAGACATTGCTTTTCAACCATGCTTCAACAGAATTATTAAAAAAAAAAACCTCATGGAACAGGCCTGGACAAAAATGATGGTACCCCTAGAAAATACTGAAAATAATGTGACCAAAGGGACATGTTAATTCAAGGTGTGTCCACTAATTAGCATCACAGGTGTCTACAATCTTGTAATCCGTCAGTGGGCCTATATATAGGGCTCCAGGTAGTCACTGTGTTGTTTGGTGACATGGTATGTACCACACTCAACATGGACCAGAGGAAGCGAAGGAAAGAGTTGTCTCAGGAGATTCGAAAGAAAATTATAGACAAGCATGTTAAAGGTAAAGGCTATAAGACCATTTCCAAGCAGCTAGATGTTCCTGTGACTACAGTTGCACATATTATTCAGAAATTTAAGATCCATGGGACTGTAGCCAACCTCCCTGGACGTGGCCGCAGGAGGAAAATTGATGACAAATCAAAGAGACGGATAAGCCGAATGGTAACAAAAGAGCCCAGAAAGACTTCTAAAGAGATCCAAGGTGAACTTCATGCTCAAGGAACATCAGTGTCAGATCGCACCATCCGTCGTTGTTTGAGCCAAAGTGGACTACATGGGAGACGACCAAGGACGACACCATTGTTGAAAACAAATCATAAAATAGCGAGACTGGAATATGCCAAACTACATGTTGACAAGCCACAAAGCTTCTGGGAGAATGTCCTATGGACAGATGAGACAAAAATGGAACTTTTTGCCAAGGCACATCAGCTCTATGTTCACAGACGGAAAAATGAAGCATATCAAGAAAAGAACACTGTCCCTACTGTGAAACATGGAGGAGGCTCTGTTATGTTCTGGGGCTGCTTTGCTGCATCTGGCACAGGGTGTCTTGAATCTGTGCAGGGTACAATGAAATCTCAAGACTATCAAGGGATTCTAGAGAGAAATGTGCTGGCCAGTGTCAGAAAGCTGGGTCTCAGTGGCAGGTCATGGTCTTGCAACAGGACAATGACCCAAAACACACAGCTTAAAACACCCAAGAATGGCTAAGAGGAAAACATTGGACTATTCTAAAGTGGCCTTGTATGATCCCTGACCTCAATCCTATTGAGCATCTTTGGAAGGAGCTGAAACATGCCGTCTGGAAAAGGCACCCTTCAAACCGGAAACAACTGGAGCAGCTTGCTCATGAGGAGTGGGCCAAAATACCTGCAGAGAGGTGCAGAAGTCTCATTGACAGTTACAGGAATCATTTGATTGCAGTGATTGCCTCAAAAGGTTGTGCAACAAACTATTAAGTTAGGGCTACCATCATTTTTGTCCAGGCCTGTTCCATGAGTTCTTTTTTTAAAATAATTCTGTTGAAGCATGGTTGAAAAGCAATGTCTGACTTTCATTGGTTAACATTCATAGAATTCTTATTTATTATTACTTTTGTCAGATTAAAGTTATTTCTGTGACCATTGTGAGTTTTTCTTTCATTGACCGAAGGGTACCAACAATTTTGTCCACGTGTGTAGCAATACGGAAGACAATAAAAGAAGAAAAAAAAATTATGCCAAACATAAGGGACAGCAGCCAGGTTTCTGAATGTCACATTTATGTGAAATCAAACATAGAAGTAGTAGAAAAGTAAAAGAAAATGCTGGAATCAAGGTGCCTGAATGCAAAGCATTCAGTTAGTCAGTGATCAACGAGATTAGGGTTTAAACAGACTGCCAGCCCAAATCAAACTTTTGACATATCCAGACTGGAATCAATTTGAAATCAGATTGTTTATATTTTTTTAGCCTCTAGCTTATTTGCTAATTATATATGCTAACATTACTACAGGGTGGGACATTTATATGGATACATCTTAATAAAATGGTAATGGTTGGTGATATTAACGTCCTGTTTGTGGCACATTAGTATATGTGAGGGGGCAAACTTTTCAAGAAGGGTGGTGACCATGGAGAGCCTGTGCTGGCATTTCTCCTGTGGTGTTGCTATCAGTGTGTGAAGAGTGGGAGAAGAGGGTTGCATTGACAATCCATCACAATTGGCAGCACATTTAACACATTTTATAAGTGGTCAGAAACTTGTAAATAACTCATGAAAGAATAAAGGTACGTTAAAACCAAGCACACCATTGTTTTTCTTGTGAAATTCCCAATAAGTTTGATGTGTCACATGACCCTCTTCCTATTGAAAAAACAAAAGTTGGATCCAAGATGGCCGACTTCTAAATGGCCACCATGGTCACCACCCATCTTGAAAAGTTTATGGCTTTTTTTTTTTTTAATAAATGGCCCACCCTGTACATTAAATAAAACAGCTTGTCACGAACTAACCGGATATGAATCAGAAGACTAGCAGTTAGCCCTGTAGCGTGGATGGTAAACCCAAACGCGGAAGTGGGTGAAGTAGTGAAGGGTTTGAGTTGGGATGTATGGAATACCGGATGGATCCGGAGCGCCGCAGGCAGCTGGAGCCGGTAGGTGACAGGGTTAATCCGGAGGTTGATGCAGCATGGTCCGATGAATCTCGGTGACAACTTTTTTGATTCAGTCTGGTGTAGGTTTTTTGTTGATAGCCATACATTCGTCCCGGTGGGTGTCGACGGCGGTGTTGTACAGTGTAACGGCGGTTAGCCTGTTGAATGGCGTCGTTTGCTTGTCTCCATAGCCGTCGACACCGGCAAACCAACTGTTGGGCCGACGGTACTTCCACCTCCGGTTCTTGATGGTCGAACATCGGAGGTTGGAAGCCGTAGCATACCTTGAATGGGCTTAGGTTGGTGGCAGAGGAGGTGTGGAGGTTATGGGATAGTTCAGCCCAAATGAGGTAGCGGGCCCAGGAGCACTGGCGATCAGCAATGAAGCATTTCAGGTAGCGCTCCAGCTGTTGGTTGGTTCGCTCCGTCTGACCGTTAGTCTGTGGATGGAAGGCCTTCCAGAACCGAGACGTGAACTGGGGCCCCCTGTCCGAAACGATGTCCTTTGGGAACCCATGCAGGCGGACTACGTGCTCTAATATCAGCTCGGCTGTCCTTTTAACTGACGGGAGACCGGAGAGGGCCACCAGGTGAACAGCTTTGGAGAACCAGTCGACGATGGTGAGGATGGTGTCTCTTCCTTCGGAAACCGGCAGGCCCAACGGCAACGGCGAAGTCAACGGCAATGTGTGTCCAGGGTCGGCTGGGAACCGGGAGTGGTTGAAGTTCCCCTGGCGATGGTCGGTTGCTGTCCTTGGACCTGGCACACACTGGGCACGCCTGGACGAACTCGTCTACGTCCTTCCTCATATTGGGCCACCAGAAGGCACGTTGTACGAAAAGTAGGGTGCGCCGCTGTCCAGAAAGTGGGGAGTAGTGTCCCCACTGGAGTACTTCGGCCCTGATGGCGTTGGGTACATAGAGTCGGGCAGGCGGCACACCTGCTGGTTCGGTCTCCGTAGCTTGTGCCTGGCGAACCCTCGTTTCCAGGTTCCAACTGAGTGGTGCGAGGATCTTGGTGGGTGGCAGGACAGGCGCAGGGTCTGCCCGGGAGATGTCTTCCTCGTGCTGTCGGGAGAGGGCGTCGGTGGAAATTATAGTTCTCAAAAAACAGTGCCCACCGCGCCTGTCTGGGGTTGAGTTGTTTTAAGGTGCGGATAGTGATGAGGTTTTGATGGTTGGTCCAGACGATGAACGGCTCTCTGACGCCCTGGAGCCAGTGTCGCCATTCCTCCAAGGCCCACTTTATGGCCAGCAGCTCGGGGTCCCCTACTTCGTATTGCTGCTGAGTGGCGTCAAATTTCTTGCAGAAAAAACTGCAGGGATGCTGGACCTCGCTGGGAGAGAACAGCCCCGACGCCCACATCCGAAGCGTCCACCTCCACAATGAATGGTTTGTCAGAATCCGGATGAAGGAGGATGGGAGCAGTGGTGAAGCGGCGACAGAGCTCATGGAAGGCAGAGACGACAGTTGAGGTGAGGTTGAAGTGGTGTGATGATGGGCGGGTCAGAGCGGTTAGTGGAGCTGCAATGGTACTGTAGTCCCGGATAAAACGGCGGTAGAAATTGGCAAACCCGAGAAATCGCTGGAGTTGTTTAAGAGTCTTGGGTAGGGGCCAATGACTCACAACTTCCAGTTTCTGCGGGTCCATGGCCACACCCTGGGACGAGATGACAAAACCCAGGAATGTGGTGGAGCGCTCGTGAAAAGCGCACTTCTGCAACTTACAGTACAGCTGGTGGGCAAGCAATCTCTTTAGAACCGCTCTGACGTGCTGGATATGTTCGTTGACGGTTCGGGAGTAGATGAGGATGTCGTCAAGGTAGACGAACACCCAGCGGCCTAACATGTCTCTGAGGACGTCATTGATGAACTGCTGAAAAGCAGCAGGTGCGTTGCAGAGACCAAAAGGGATGACCAGACTCTCGTAGTGTCCTGTAGGGGTGATGAAGGCCGTTTTCCACTCATCGCCCTCTCTGATGCGCACCAAGTTGTAGGCACTCCGGAGGTCCAACTTAGTGAAGATGGTGGTACCAGAGAGGGCGTCCAGGGCAGAGTTGGTAAGAGGCAGCGGGTGTCGGTTTTTTATGGTTATGTTATTCAGCCCCCGATAATCGACACAGGGACGTAGACTACCATCGCGTTTTTTCACGAAGAAGAACCCCGCGGCGGCAGGTGAGGAGGAGGGCCGGATGGTGCCATGGCGAAGTCCGCTGGAAACATACTCCTGCATCTCGGTGCATCTCGGTGTTGGATAGTGAATAGAGGTGGCCGCGAGGTGGCGTGGCGCCTGGCTGAAGATTGATCACCAGGTCGTATGGGCGATGAGGAGGTAGGTGGGTGGCACGTCTCTTACAGAAGACTTCAGCCAGGTCCCGGTAGTCTAGTGGGATGTTGTCTGTGTCGACATCGGGGGCCTCAGACTCCCTAGAGCAGGTCCCAGCCTCGGCCCGTAGGCAGAGCTCGGTGCAGGTCGGCCCCCACTGTAGAATTCGATTTTGGGTCCATGATATGAGTGGGTCATGATGCAGCAGCCAAGGGTGTCCGAGGATGATGGGTGGTGATGAAATGGTGGTGGTGTAAAACTGAATCTGTTCCTGATGCTGGTTGATGATAAGAGTGATAGGCTGAGTTTGAAAGGAGATGGGGCTGGAGGAAAGGGGCCAACCATCGACTGATGTAATGGTTATGGGCTGGGATAACGCCTCGATTTTTACCCCCAGTTTTTTGGCGTATGAAGAGTCAATGAAGTTACCTGCTGCCCCGGGGTCGACGAACGCGGTACTTCCGACCCGTTTGTGGCCAAACTGGAGGTGTACATTTACCATCAGTCAGGGTGGTGGAGAAGGAGATGGGACCCGGTGAGCTACTCTCATTTCTCACCGAGGCTGCGCGTTTGCCGGCCGCAGAGGACAGATGGCTCGATGGTGTGCAGCGGATCCACAATACGCGCAGAGCCCCTCTCTAAAACGGCGTTCCCATTCTGCAGCGGTTAAGGAGGCGCACCTTAATTGCATGGGTTCCTCGGCTCCTGTGTAAACCACGGCGGGAGGTGGAGTACCGACGGTTCTGGTGGGTGTTGCAGTGAATGCGGAGTGGACTTCTGGAACTGGAGCGTGGGAGACGAAGGGCGTGGTGCGAGGTAGTGCTGTCGTGATGGGTGGCAGGGTACGGGGAGCTGGCTTGGGGCGAGCAAGCATACGTTGGTCGATCCGGAGGGCGAGTTGGAATAAGCCCTCCTAGGTCGCTGGGAGCTCTCGTCCAGCGAGCTCGTATTTTATACGCGAAGCCAGTCCCTCGTAGTAGGCCGTCCGGTGGGCGGAGTCTCCCCAGTCGGTCTGCACGGCGAGAGTGCGAAACTCCGCGGTGTAGCGGCTCACGGACGACCCTCCCTGCCGTAGATGATATAGCTTAGAGTCGGTCTCCACCTCAGCAGCCGGATGCTCAAAGGTGAGTTTGAGCTGACGGGTGAATTCTGTGTAGGAGTAGGCAACGTCTGAATCTGAACGAAGAACCGCCATGGCCCACTCAGCTGCCTGCCCGGATAGCAACGGGACGAAAAGAGCAATGCGCAGTCGGTCTGTGGAGTATCTGGTGGAATTAAACTCAAACACCAGTTTGATCCAATGCAGTTAGAAAAACACTGCACTTCCCATCTGTGCCATCCCATTTGTCCGGTAAAGCTAGAAAAACATCAGAAGGTGGGGAGGGGGTTGGCGGCGCAGCAGCCGCTGCGATGGGCGTGGCAACAGCCGGCTGAGCGGCCGCCCCGCGGAGGGTCGCATTCTCCTGTCGCAGCTCCGCCACCTTGCGACGCAAAACCGCGACGTCTTGGAGCTCCTTGCGGAGAGATGCGACTTCACCACGGAGCTGATCGATCAGCTTAGCATGCTGGTCAACCACATCGCAGAGATGAGCAAACTCCGCTGGGTTTACTGCTGATGGCTCAGTCATTCTGTCACGAACTAACTGGAGATGAATCAGAAGACTAGCAGTTAGCCCTGTAGCGTGGATGGTAAACCCAAACGCGGAAGAAGCGCGAGCAGGCAGGATAACCACGCTGGTTATTATTAGAACTCTCCCGAAGCAAGAGCAAGAGTTTACACAAATAAACCCGCGTTCTAAATACACACACCCAATCGGAAGCGATAACCCAAGAAAGTGAGTACTCGCGTTTAGACAAGTGAGGCGTCGGCGATAGCATGGGCAAAACTCATTGACTGAGCGAGTGTAAAGCGCCATCTTGTCTCCTTTTATGCTTCCTAAATCGCGACCGTACTATTTCCGGGTCCTCGTGCCGGTCGCGTTAGGAGTGCTCATGACACAGCTAAACTACTCATAAAAGTAATTTTTTTTTTAAGTAACGGATGTAACAGAGTAAATGTAACTCGTTACTGTAACCCTCCTTTGATTAGAGGACATGGCAGAGGGAAATAAAAAAAAAGTTTAATATAAAACGATAAAACACGATAATAACAAAAGCGCGGCCGGGCGAACACAACAACGTGCGCTACAGTTGTCCCCATGCCTCTGGTGTTGTTACCGTAGCAACCAATGCAGATAGGTCGACAATATGTCGGATTTGGTCTGCACAGAGCCGAATCCGATCTCATCACTTTCACATACGGTCAGTCAGTCCTAAAGATCAGATTTGTGAAAGAAATCAGATTTGCCTGACGTCCTAGCCTGCAAGTTGTTTTTTTGTGTGTGTATTTACTGGATGACTAAAGCGCTGCTGCATTGCTATCTTTAGGTAAAGATGAATAATTGACTAAATCCCACTGTGCCGATTTTATAAAAAAGGTTTTAAAAAAGAGCAACATGTTGTTAAGAAACAAATGATTTTTATAATAAATCCCTTTTTTTTGCTAATGAGCATCAGGTTAATTATAAAAATTAATATGCGAGATTAATATTCTGTTAACACAAATCGGAGACAACAGTGTGTTTTGTTTTTGTCCACAAAACAGGCAATGAGTGGGAGAGGAGAAAGAAATGGGACATAAGGAATGGGGGTGGGTGTTGTCTGGCACTGAGAGTTAGTTAAGGGTCTAGGGGACCCCATTAGCTGAGCGTTTATACGTCTGTGTGTGTGTGTGTGTGTGTGTGTAGGGGGAGGCTCCATCCTTAACCATCCCTCTCCACTGCTGCTCTGCTGATTATTCCAGCTGCCATGTGGCCTTTGTGAACACCTGTGACTCTTGGCCAGAAATAATTACCCAGCTCTCCACCGATTTCCCCCCGCAGTAACGGGACCGATTCACCGCCACTCGGACAGCTGGCGCCTTACAAGCCTAAAACCAGACCCCCGAAATCCCACAGTGCTTGGCGCCATGGAGACGCTACAAGCTGGAATGAGTGACGGCGCTTAATGAACGGCTTAAAAGGCAGGAGTGTAGATTTAAATGTGGCGCAACTCAATGAGCTCCATAATTGACTAGACTAATTATATACACGCTTCAGAAAGCGGCGACAGGAATAAGATATAAAAAACATTCGATTAAAATAATACTTTCATGCAAATGTATGTACTAGAAAATGAGCTCTTTAAGAAATAATATATTTCAAATCATAATATGAGGGTGCGTTGAATGAAAGCCTGATCACACTAACGTGAAATCAATCGATAAAGAGAGTTGTTAAGAATTGGAAAATGTAAATGTAATAAAATAAAGATTATACAATTTGGTAATGCTAATTTGCAGTACAAATGATGACTCATACTGTTAAAAAATTATTTATGAACTGAGTAAGGAAAAGTTGAGAATGTGCAAAGCATCCAAGGGAATTTTCTAGTTAAAAGCAAACCGAGTGTTAATAATTTTGTACATTTTTACGTACAGTATTTACTGCTTCAAACATTTGACCTGGCAGCCTGGACTAGCTGATTATCGCTAACTAGCCATTTTAACAGAGCCAGCACTGAGCTCACTCGCTCATCATGTATAATGCAGTGCTCCAAACACAGGGAGAACATGCAAACTTTATGCACACAGACCCGAGGCAGGAATCAAACCCAGACCCTGGAGGTGCGAGGCGATAATGCTAATCGCTAAGTCATTGTAGAAAAACTAAATAAATGTCTGGTCTTGTTTACATCTATTCAGTCTGTGTTTAACTCATGTATACTGTACAGTGAAGTTCATGTGCATTAACCCTTAGTCTTTTTTGTTTTGTTTTGTTTGTTTTTTTAATAAACATATATAGTATATGGCTCAGGATTGTACAGTCCAGAGGGACGTATCCTTTTTTTTTTTTTTTTAGAATATAATAGGCAATATGATGAACTGGATTTTGGATCATTTCAACCTATGATACAAACATAACTGAGCAAAAAAAAAAAAAAATTAAAACGTGTCACACAGGCAAAGAAACACATGATCATGTGTTTTTATGGTTGTTTTCGGGTTGTTTATGTCTCCAAAAAAAAATTATAATAATTTAATCTTTTTGAAAGTTCTAAATTGTTTTCTACATTTCAGTCCCATAGTCAGGTAATGGTAAAATTTACACCTTATAAAAGTAATACAGTGGAACTTCGGATTGCGAGTAATGTAGTTTACGAGTGTTCCGCAAACCGAGCAAAGATTTTTAATACATTTTTAATTGGAAAACGAGCAAGTATTAGTTTACGAATGCCGAGTATCATGTATCACGCATGCGACTCTTATTTTGACACCGAGCAGCAAGTGATCACAATTGAGCCAATTATTTTTCTCTCTCTTGCCCTGCGGAATTGTGGGTAATCGTCTCCCATGCTCCCCTGGGTCTTAGTGCTCGTCTCTTACTGGTATAATCAACGTCTCCCTCTCCGTTTCATCGTGTCTCATATGTGTGTGCGCGCATAATTTGACACCGACACACACACACTCTCTCGCCATGTGTGTGCGCGTAATTTGACACTGACACACACGGACACACACACTCTCTCGGCATCACACACGCGGACACGCTTTCTTCACACAGAAAACTCTCTTTCGGGATTCTTTTCAAAGGTAAGGTGCTGGTTCATTTGTTTTATTTATTTTTTTTACTTTACAGCAGTGACTACGTTAGTATGCGCTCACGCGAGTGTCATCAGACAGATTTCTTTTTTTCCCCGTTAAAACAGTGCTTCTGTGTGTGTGTGTTTGTTGTGAAACTTAAAAAGCGAGGTGGGGGGAGGAAGGAGGAGTTTTACTGTGTAAGACGAGGCGAGGGAAGGGGCTAATTCCACACACACACACACAAATACACGGCGCCTGCCCGCACAAACGGAAACACTTATCTGTTGGGATTTATTTTTTAAATTTTTTTAAGGTAAAGTGCAGGTTCATTTGTTTTATTTTCACTTTATAGATTGTATTAATTATTTTTATGTATTTATTTTTTTGGGCTGTGGAACAAATAATTTGAGTTTTTATTATTTCTTATGGGAAAATTTTATTTGGTTTACGAGTGTTTTGGAATACGAGCCCACTTCCGGAATGAATTATGCTCGTAATCCAAAGTTCCACTGTATATACAGTACAGACCAAAAGTTTGGACACACCTTGTCATTCAAAGAGTTTGAATTTGTATTATGGCAAGAAAAAAGCAGCTCAGTAAAGAAAAACGAGTGGCCATCATTACTTTAAGAAATGAAAGTCAGTCAGTCCAAAAAATTGGGAAAACTTTGAAAGTGTCCCCAAGTGCAGTCACAAAAACCATCAAGCGTCACCACCAAGAGTCACCTCTGCTGCGGAAGATAAGTTCATCCGAGTCACCAGCCTCAGAAATCGCAGGTTAACAGCAGCTCAGATCAGAGACCAGGTCAATGCCACACAGAGTTCTAGCAGCAGACACATCTCTAGAACAACTGTTAAGAGGAGACTGTCTGAATCAGGCCATCATGGTAGAATATCCCCTAGGAAACCACTGCTAAGGACAGACAACAAGCAGAAGAGACTTGTTTGGGCTAAAGAACACAATAAAGAACACAATAAAGAAAACTCTTTGAATGAGAAGGTGTGTCCAAACCTTTGGTCTGTTGGTCTGTACTGTATATATATATATATATATATATATATATATATATATATATAAACATCATTGATCTACTGTATTTTGCGTTGCCGCCATACTGTATACTGTATCTGTGCTGCTTGGGTTTTAATAACAATATTTTTGCTGGTTACAGTAGCTGCCTTTCTAGTTTTCTTCCATATGCACACACCAGAATGCTAACGAGAATTTCAGTCACCGCAGTTTAAAGAGCTTTTGAGAGGCTATACTGTACTGTAAAAGGCTCCTGGAAGTAGGCACTTAGTTAACAGTCTACTATAAATATCTCTTTTTCCTTCCTGTAGAATTTGAAGTAGAGGCCATGTCCGTGACACTTACAGTCTGCAAAGTTCTCTATCTGAGAGCTACTGTTATATATTGTATAAGCGGCATAAGTGTAAGGGTACAGTGATTGAGATATTTCCAATGGTTTCAGAATGACATTTGTTAAACATAAAATGGTTGAAGTTGCCTAAAGATTTTTGTACTATACTGTAGATTTTCACTTAGTGGTAGTAGTAGTAGTAGTAGACGTAACTCAGCTTTTTTACTTATAAATCTTAAAATAGTAAGAAGCCTACAGTAAGTGAAATCCTTAATTCCTGGCCAGTGAAGTACAAATGGTTAAATCTGATATTTTGATAATGTCAGCTAAAGCATTTTAGTGAAAATGTTAAGTGCAAGATACTTAAAAATAAGGATGCAAAAAATGTGCATTATATTTTTAAGTAAAATCAGCCCATCATTTACCTCCTTGTATAATATTATGTACTGCACTTATACAGTAACCGTGTCGTGAGATAACCTATATGCAAATACATTGAATGCCCCCCTTTTATTTCTTCATATTTTTCTTCTTCTAAAGAGCCAGACCTTTCTGTATTTAAGTGTAGTTTTGTAAATAGTTCTCCAAGCTTCCTGAAGCACTTTACTGTACTTTTGTCTCTCATTTTCAGTCCAGTCCCTGTACATGAGTGGTTTCAAATGAATGTTTTTTGTTTGTTAAGCCACACAGTGACCTATGAATCATTCAAGTATAAAAAACATCTAACTTAAGGCATGAACCAGTTAGAAACAGGTGCAGATGATGACAGATGATCAAGGCAGTGATTAGTATATTGGTGATGCTGGTGAATGCTGAGTGGGTGGAACAGACGAGAGGGGAAATGAGGTCGCTGCTGAGGTTGTGACATAAACAAGTTATTTTTTTTATGGTATTTTTAGGCACTTTGAATCCCGTCACAGTAAAACATTTGTTCCAGTTTATTTAATTCATTCTACATCATTCAATTAAATTCAATATGAAGAAATCATTGGGGCGCAAGGCTTTTTGCACAGTACTTTATTTAAATAAATAAATACATTCTACAAGTTTTTTCCTTTATAAATAGTAAATAAATAAATTGCCTATTTATTCACTATTTATAAAGAATAACCTGCAGTATGACATAAACCTTACTGTAAATAGAAAAAAAAAACTGCTATTTGTGTAATATCTTTAAGATTACAACCTAAGTTTTGCTCAGATAGCTCTCATTATTTTTTTTTTTCAAAATTTGGTAAAAACTGAACAAAATGTTTTATTTTGTTTTGTTTTGAGAAAAAGAAAAAAAACAGGAAAAAAACTTAAAAACATACAATATAAAAAAATATGGAATATTGTAAAAAATAAAATAAAAATAAGTTTAATTAAGTATTATTTAAAATATTTTTTTAAAAATACTTGTTTGCCCCTAGAAAGTCCCCCTCCACCCCAGCACACACCTAACTAGCATTGCTTCATCATCATCATCATCCAAATGGGAATTTTAGTGCAGACAGCGTGATGTGTGATATTGGGTTTATGGTTATCTTGCTGTGAATTTATCCTTCCTGGTTTTAATACCAAATATAATAAAAAGATTAAATGGCAGAAAATTAGTCACGCTATTAGACTTGTTGCATGCTGATTTACTTTCATCGTGATTCAGCGTCGCAGCCCGTCAGTGCGATCCGGAGTGTCAGGTTGATTTAATAAGAAGGGAAAGAAATGAAGCGTTCATCCTCAAACTTGTGTTCCAGCTCCCCGCGTGTCTGTCGAGAAAGGATAATTTAAATGATATTTAAACTTCAATCATGTCTGTAAAATACACAATAAAAATAAGATTTTTTTTTAAACACTGTTTGAGGAGTGCAAAAATTTCTTAACATGAAAATCTAGTACATTTAATAATCAAACACCGGTATTTTATCAGCATGTTATAAGGAAAACATATTAGATGAAAATGCAAAATTGTCATTTTTAATCATTTCTAAGTAAAAAAGAAAGATTTATTAA
This sequence comes from Clarias fuscus, assembly GCA_030347435.1. NCBI lineage: Eukaryota > Metazoa > Chordata > Actinopteri > Siluriformes > Clariidae > Clarias > Clarias fuscus. The sequence goes on along the minus strand of CM059212.1, from coordinate 20,382,552 downwards.
TTTAGGACCCAGAATCACAGTGCTGTTAAAAGAAAGGCGGAAGCACCTGTAATGACACGCGGGGTGATCTACTAGCTAATGGAGGGAGCACATTTACCCAGCGCCTCGAAATGGGTGTAACGTTACCAGCAGAGGTGATTATAATTAAAAGAATGTTTTAACAGCTCACACACTAATGGTTCTTTTAATCATTTTCTCTCCTTCTCTCAACCTCCATCTTCAACCCCTAAAGTGTTTTTTTTTAGTGCTGTTGGTACACATGAGTGCCCAGGGTGTATTTTAGCCTTGGCACACAGCTTTATATTCATAAGGCCTACATTAATTTCGCAATTCAGCAGGAACACAACAGAGCACTTAAATTCAACAGCATGCGGGTTTCCGTTCCGTGTCGGGTGCAACGTCTCTCAAGTTTAGGGGATTTGAGGAGCCATGAACGTCTGAAGGAGGGGGTTTGGGGGGGGGGGGGGGGGTCCTTTATAAAAAAGAGTGCTACGCAAGTCTTCCATCTTAAAGTTGATGAGAAGGTCCCTTCTGTAAAATTATTAACGCAGCTAATTAATGCTATGCTACACCTTAAGCTGGACAGGAAGAGGTACCTTGGTGGTTAGGGTGTTGAACTGCTGCTCAAAAGACCCCGGTGATACTCAGGGCTCTCTGCTGGGTCCTTTAAACACCTTTAATTGCTCTGATACAATTTGGAATGGATATATCTCCATCTATATATAAGTTATATATGGTTTTGTGGTCCAATGTGCACAAAGCTAACGGCACATGGACAGACCCTCTGACACCTTTACACCTACTGTACACCTAACCCTAACGGCTATCCCCAATAAGTTGTAATTCTTTCTGGGCACCAGCCATAACCCCAGTCCCCCAGTCAGTCCGAAGTTCAAAACTATCAGACATTTATTTATAAAGAATAACCTGCAATATGGTATAAACATGAAGTAAAAATAAATCTGATCTTTATGTATTATTTTTAGACATTTGCTAAGACATAAGAACATGCACTATATATAATTTATAATTATTATAACACATTTACAGTATTTGGCATATGCTATTATCCACATATGAGCAGTTCAGGTTGCTCAGTGGGAGCTTGGTTGGTGGTGCTGGGGTTTGAACCATACGATCAGTAGTTTAACACCTTATCCACTGAGCTACCGCAGCAATCCCACAAAATCTCACACTCTAATTTTTTATATAAACCTTAACTAAAACTTTTGATCTGTACAGTATTTACAATATTTGTATACAATGATTTACACACCTACATAACCAGCTCCATCAATTCTCAAAATTCCCTCAAGCTGATATAAGATAAAAAAAATATAGATTATCAGGATTCCCAAAAGGGAAAAGGCGAGGAGAGGATGACGTGATATAAAGGCTTGGATCGTCGACAGGCGAATGTCTGCCCAGACAACACCAGGTTTTGTTTTGCACACAGAGCAAACTTAAGCAAGCCACGCACACAGTTCCCAAAAAGAAGCAAGGGAAGAAAGGTGGAAAGAAATTTCCTCACCCACCACAACATTAGAATTTTCTGAAGATTTGCAGCAGACCAAGCCGAGGACGCTCACTTACCAAAAACGACACACTTAAATCAACCGGTGCGTAACGGCCATTAGTTTAGGCGTCCATTATTTATTAGGCAGTAAAAGGCCACTGTGTAAAGTAAATGGTGCTTGCAGACTGCAATGTGCTAGAGTTTAGATCGCATATCTCAGGAGACACAAGTGGAGCATGCGGCCTTCTGTGGCGCGCTGTTCCGTTCTGTTCTGTTCTGTGCCATGCAAACAAGACCATAATCAGAATAAGATCTTTGTGAACACTATTGCAGAGCGTTAACAACAACAACAACGCTCTTCGGAGCGGTCATGAAAACGCAGATGAATATACAGTACACGCTGCAAATTTAAAACCAGTGAACCAGATCCTGTATTATTCTTATTTTTTTTTGGGGGGGGGGGGGGATTTTTCCCCGATTTTCTCCCTAATTTAGTCGTGTCCAATTCCTCCCCGTCACTAGGGGGCTCCCACATTAAGGCTACTACTACCACTCAGCCGGGAGGGCCGAAGACTATCACGTGTTTCCTCCGAACCACGTGACGCCAGCCGACCGCATCTTTTCGAACTGCTCGCTCGCGCACCGTTGGGGGCGGCGTAACACACTCGGAGGACAGCGCTATCCGCTCCCTCCGTTGCGCGAGCTCACATATCTCATCCCTCCCCTCTGAGAGAGCTCGGCCAATTAGCTCTCTCTAGACCTCCGGCTGCGAGAGGTTACAGCACCACCCGGGATTCGAACTGGCGATCTCCAGATGATAGGGCGAGCGCTTTAACCACTGCGCCACTCGGAGCTGTATAATTCTTATCACTAACTGTATTGGTGACGACACAATTGTAACCAATAACGGCAATAATTTGTTTTCCATAACGCTTAGGGTGCAGAGAGCACACCCAGCACAGGACACAAGCACACAGACATTCACACACTCAGTCATACACTACAGGCAATTTGAAAATGCCAATAAGGCTACAACATACTGTACAGTACAGTACTGTGCAAAAGTCTTGACACCCCCCTCATTTCTTCATATTTTGCTTCCAAAGAGCCAGACTTTCTTGTTTTTTATATTATATATATATATATATATATATATATATATATATATATATATATATATATATATATTTTTTTTTTTTTTATATATATACATACGTGGACAAAATTGTTGGTACCCTTCGGTCAATGAAAGAAAAACTCATAATGGTCACAGAAATAACTTTAATCTGACAAAAGTAATAATTTGTAAAAAAATTCTATGAATGTTAACCAATGAAAGTCAGACATTGCTTTTCAACCATGCTTCAACAGAATTATTTAAAAAAATTAACTCATGGAACAAGGCCTGGACAAAAATGATGGTACCCCTAGAAAATACTGAAAATAATGTGACCAAAGGGACATGTTAATTCAAGGTGTGTCCACTAATTAGCATCACAGGTGTCTACAATCTTGTAATCAGTCAGTGGGCCTATATATAGGGCTCCAGGTAGTCACTGTGTTGTTTGGTGACATGGTCTGTACCACACTCAACATGGACCAGAGGAAGCGAAGGAAAGAGTTGTCTCAGGAGATTTGAAAGAAAATTAGAGACAAGCATGTTAAAGGTAAAGGCTATAAGACCATTTCCAAGCAGCTAGATGATCCTGTGACTACAGTTGCACATATTATTCAGAAATTTAAGATCCATGGGACTGTAGCCAACCTCCCTGGACGTGGCCGCAGGAGGAAAATTTATGACAAATCAAAGAGACGGATAATCCGAATGGTAACAAAAGAGCCCAGAAAGACTTCTAAAGAGATCCAAGGTGAACTTCATGCTCAAGGAACATCAGTGTCAGATCGCACCATCCGTCGTTGTTTGAGCCAAAGTGGACTACATGGGACACGACCAAGGAGGACACCATTGTTGAAAACTTTAATTGTCAGATTAAAGTTATTTCTATGACCATTGTGAGTTTTTCTTTCATTGTCCGAAGGGTACCAACAATTTTGTCCGTGTGTGTGTGTGTGTGTGTGTATATGTATGTATATATATATATATATATATAATATTATAGTTTTGAGAAATAGTTCTCCAGGCTTCCTGAAATACTTTTGGCCTCTCGTTTTCATTCCAGTCCCGTTATCTGAGGAGTTTCAGAAGAATGTTTTTTGTTTGTTACACAGTGACCTATGAATCATTCAAGCATTAAAAAAAGCACCTACAGTAACTTTAGGCATAAAACAGCTGCAGAAGATGAGAGATGATTGGATGAGAGGGGAAATGAGGTTGCTGCTGAGGTTGGTACCAACATTGGTATCTTTACCAATTTAGTATCTTTAGGCACATTGCAGTCTGTTGCAGTAAAACATTTGTTCTTGCATAGTACTGCATGTTTTTGGGCTGCGAATGTGCAGACATCTTAAAGAAACCCAGCAAGCACTGGGAGAACTTGCAAAGTGCACGGACACAGACTGCAAATACTGTAGAAGCCCACTGGGGCTGGAATGATGCTGCCCCATATTTAACTGGTTTGCATTTACATTGCATGCAGAACTATTTCTATAATAATACTTATACTACAGTGTAAAATTGGAAGAGGGGATGGGAAGTTAATATATATACTGTACATCAGACAAAGCTGACCTTGTTTCCCAAACAAATGCTGAGGAAAAGAAGAAATCTCCTTCATTCTGTGCTTGGATTTTGTAGGAACTTACAGGGTTCTTTTTGTCTGTGTGATTTTAGAAAAGTGGTTGAACTGGAAATATTGCTGAAACCCAGTCCTATATTAGTTTTTCAGCAAACATACAGTACCATCCCCATGCCATCACTTGCCGTTTAACTCAAATAAAGGTATAAGCAAACACCAAAAACAAATAAACAAGCAGAAGATATATTTGCTATATTAATTGTTTTTTTTTTCTGTAAGGGAATACCATTTCTCAGGGTTAATAATGATAACTATCTTCTTTTTAATTTCCTTTTATATTAATATATCAAAATTTTCAGTGAAGTAAAATATGTTAATGAAAAAAATAATAAATAATGGTTAATAATGTTATGTTCATGCTAAACTTGTTGAATAGAATTTAACATACATATGCAAACTTAATTTATCAAAATCACTGTTGGAGTGTAGATTAATGACATAATAATGTAAGCATTATGTTTATTAATTCCCTGTTTAAGCTTTACATCCTGGATTGCCAGCAGCTGTATCCAGTGTTGCCAGATCTCCAAGATTTCTGCACATCTGGCTGATTTTTCATCTGGGTAAAATACCTAAACCTGTATTAAAAAATATGCATTTTAATTTATTGCATTTTAATATTTAATTTTATTAAATGCAAACATTATATGAATGATTCTTCTTGCTATGTTTTTCTTTTGCCTTATTTTTTTTTTTTGTTACCAAATTTAAAATCCCATTTCATTTCCCCATCACTACATGCATATTTATTGATTTTCAAATTTAATTTGCTCTAAAATTTAACTGTAACATTATAAGAAAGTATAAAAGAGATCTATAAATAATCGAATCACTTAGTAACAAAATGTGCGTAATTTTCTAATTATGCAATCGTGCAATTTAATTTTATGCATAAAATGTTCTTTCATTTCGTATTAAAGTCTCTATCCCAAAACAGATGCAAACTGTAACTGTAAGATCAGTAAGACTAGGTGTTCGGTCGGGGGAAAAAAAAGTATTAGCACCCTCTACAAGGTGGAGGATTGAGTGTACTGTATGTCTAGGCTGCATTACTGGAGACCCAGACTCAGTTAAACATCAATCATGGGTGTTTTGAATGCATTTGGTCACTTACAGCTGAATACATTTCTTAATAATATGTCTGAAGAATAAAAAATGCCAGATCCTGCTGTTAAAGTGTATGACAATAATACATTTTGCCATATTTAAGAGGTGAATCTGTCACTGTAGAAACATTATTTATTTATTTAATTTTTCTATTATCTTTTCCATTTATGGAATTCTGTGGGCGTGACTTTATGCAAATCCGCTCTGCTATGAGCATTAATAATTTACAAATGATTGGTGTTTAATTAATTTTGTTTCGGGTTCAAATTAAATAAATTTTACTAAAAGATTAGGAAATGAGTCCCCAAGTGCTTTTCATAAGGGTTGTGTTGTTTTCTTTTTTTTCGGGAACATGTTTTTAATAAAACGGTTGGTGATAAAACAATAAAGATTTATTATGCATAGAAATTCAGATTTTTACATTATATATAAAAAAAAAACATTCCACACTATATTACATTTCTCATATCATTTTATCCAAATATTCAGTATTGATCCAGGTGAGCGATGATGTGAGATATTAGAGCAGCGGCAGGATTTTTATGTCTCGAATTCTTAAAACCAAACTTGTGAATTCATAAAGCAGAGAAAGAGTGCAAGCGAGAACCGTAAGTAAAAACATCACTTTAAAACTTTATTCAAGTGTGTTGCTTGAAGAAACATGTCCGTACTATATTTTATTATGTATGCTAAATTTTGCCAACTTCAGATGTCACCGGTTGTGTTTTATTGTTTAATTCTTTCCCTTTATGGGATCATTTTATGCACCCTCTACTCATAACACTGCTGGCCACTGAGTATTATTTAATCATAAGATTGCGTAGTCATTACCACAATATAATGTCTTATAACCTGGTCACTTATAAACTAAAAAAAAATCTTATTTTATAAAAGGCATTTATAAAGTTACTAAAGACTTAAATTTAAAAACTGATGACTTAAGAGCTTACTAGATTAGATTAGATTACTTTATTGTTATGGTGCAAAGTACATGTTCAAATCCAATGAAATGCAGTTAGCATCTAAACAGAACTCCTGTCCATGCATGGCCTATTTACAATAAAGAACAAAAGTCCTGGTTTGAACTGAACAGCCACTGTATAGTTAATTATTTATTTTTAAACATTTAACAGAATTAAGGCGGCACGATGGCTTAGTGGTTATCATTGTGGCCTCCCACATCCAGGGTCCGGTCTCGATTCCCACCTCGGGGTCTGTGTGTGTGTGTGTGTGTGTTCTCCCCATGCATGATGGGTTTCGTCTGGGTTCCATTGCTTTTCTCCCACAGTCCAAATACATGCAGGTTTATCTAATTGCCATCGCCAGTTGTATGTGAATGACAATCAGGCGTCGAGCTGGTAACCCAACTCCTTAAGTAACTGCCACAGAAACGATATATCTCGAGGTTGAGTATCCATCGGCTGAATGGCACTTCAAAGCAACATTAAGAAACAAGCAAAAAAAAAAAATGTATAAATCTATAAAACTATATCTTAAAAATAAAAAAAGCGGAATTATTCAAATAAGGCACAAACATGTACATGTGGTGTAAACGTAATAAAGCACTATTCTGTTATGTGGTGATATTTTAAAACGACTAACTTCAGGGTAGGATCTTTGCCCTCGACCACATCATTGATTATTTATATCAGCATGTCCCTAGTGTTTAATTACCAAAATCATTGATTGCTTCAGAAGCTGAGACTAGAATCCAATCATTTAAAGCAATAATGTCTCAGTCATGAAAAAAAGCTAACCACTCACTCATTGTTATTTTGCTTCTCGTTTGCATGAAGTTAAAGTACATCAAAATCTCTATGTTTTTTAGAACACAACATAACATACCATATTGTTACCGTAGTACATCAGACATTACCATCATGGGTACAGTACCATTGGACTTCATAGAGTACCAGGTTAGGTGCTATGGCACTTCAGCAGGTAACATGGAAGTACTGTGGTCTATCCCACCATACATCGGTAAGTACCATGGTACTTACTGGGTACCATAAGCTTTTCAATATAAATAAATATAGTTTTGTCTGTTTAATATGATGGAAAGTGACCTGAGATTACACACTACAAATAGTTCATCCTCAGCTCCACATGAAACTATTCAGGAAGAGAAAAAAACACCACCAGTGCTGAAAACAGAGCCAGAACCTACAGTACTGTATCGTGTGTAATTTATTCCCAAAGTCATATTCAGTCTAAAAGAAACGAGATCGTTGCCAGGAAATCCCTCCTGTGCATGAAGCGTATAAATGTAATATATACTGTATATATATATATATATATATATATATATATATATATATATGTGTGTGTGTGTATATAATACATATATCAGAGCTGTGCACCTTGTCCGGTACGAGATAATTTTAGCTTAATACAACTTAACAAAAATCACTTTAAAATTTGCTTGAATTTAAGAGTGTCGTTTAGGAGGAGATCTTCAGCGAGTCCAGGTTGTGGTAAAGGTTCGAGTGTTTGAAAATGAGAAAATAAATTTAACCGAGACATCAGTGAATCTCCCTGCCTAGCTCCTTCCAGGGTCGATACTAAGTTGTTTGTGTTCTGTTTTCCCTTTAAAACGAATTTAAGTCGACGATGCCGTTCCCATTACGTCACACTGCGCTCTGATTTTATCTTTTAAATGAGCTACACAAAGAGCAGCCAGCTAACAGACACAAGCATCAATATGTTAACTGAGCTAACCTGAATTGCTTCTGGCTTGGGGGTTTAACAAGGGGGATTGAGACACACACACACACACACACACACACACACACACACACACACACACACACACACACACACACACACAGTGATTCAGGCAAGTCAGAGCTTGCAGGACTGCGTATAAAGCAGGGAGATGTAGAAACAAACCATTTAATAACAATATCTCTTTCTCAGTTCTGATTGGTTAGAAGGATTTGATTCCTGTTCTACAACAGCAGCTCTGACGGTTGCGCATAATAATTTATACATGTATTCTATAAATGTTCAATTTACAAAGGGACTTTTATTTAAGATATTTTACAGAAACAGCTCGTTCTTTAGTTTTCTCTTAGGAGCGTTCATTTAACATGTACAGAAGGGGTCTGAAGTGTCAGCGCTAACACTCTGAGGTAAAGGTGGAGCTAAGTTTCTGTCATAATGCGAGCAGAGGTGGAAGGTTACTAAGTACATTTACTTTGTTACGCACGCACGCGCACGCACACGCACACACACGCACACACACGCACGCACACACGCATTTTCCCATGGGAAATAATGTAAATGCAAATAATCCATTACAGCAACCCAAAAATTTTGACACTTTAATCATATTTTTTGAGTCATTAAATCTCAACCGTAATCCTTAAAAATCGACACTTAACCTTAATTTAAGATCCCTTTTGGTACCGGCTGCTTTAAAAACCAAACTGAAAGCGGCTCCATTTTCTTCTTGCTAACATTCTTGGGACCCATGGTGTTATGTCTTTACTAAATATTGCATAAAATGCAAACAAACTAAACCAAAAAAGCCTAAACTTGCTTCGCTTAGCTTTATATTGACGCAAACAAGTTTTGAACGGCTCCCGGGTGTACAGAACGCACAACACAAAAGTTATACATTTTTTAGTAGTCCATGCTCTTCACAGAAGACTCAACCTTAATCCTTGGAAATCGACACTTAACCTTTATTTATGATTCCTCTTGGCTACTTTTAAAACGAAATTGATAGTTAGCTTGATTTTCCTCTTGCTACCGTCCTTGCTAACATTTTTTAGATCCATGTTGCTACAGTATGTCTTCACTTATTCAAGTTTTGAACGGCTCCTTAATATACGCACAACTTACAGTACAGTAGCTGCTGCTCTGTTCGGCTTGGATGCCGAGACAAATTTCTTTCCAAATTTCTGTTCTTAAGGTGAGAATTTGTAAGGCGGGGCCGAGGTACCACTGTATATTATGTGGATACTTTTTACTTTAACTCCACTCTAACAAATAGCTGTACTTTCTATTTCACTAAATGTGTGTGTTTTGTTGTAGAACATAACTAGAGTAAGGTATATATTTGAAGTAGAAATATATGGTATTACCTGTTGACTATTCTATATAATTGCTTGATCTGCCAACCTTCGAGTATGTATGAAAATGCTCAATCATGTAGCAGGTGTTTGACGTCAGAAGCTGAGAGAGAGAGAGAGAGAGAGAGAGAGAGACAGACAGAGTCTTTTACTATAGTATGCTTTATACATGCTCAGTATTTGATACATAAGTAAAATTGAAGGCGAGTACTTTTGTACTTTTTCTCAAGCACAAATGTAAAAAGAGGACTTTTACTTTTACTCATTTTACCTGGGTTTCATTACTTTTACTTAAGTACAGGATTTGACGACTTTGCCAGATGCTGAATGTAAGTGATGATGAACTAACTTGTTGAGTGGACGTTTCTCAAAATTAAATGTAACTATAAATGAACAAAACGCATGTGTAATTCTTTAACAAAATCAATGTTTAAGTATTGGTGAACCACTTCAGAGTGTTCAGATGTTGGACATGAATCTTCTTTGAGGTGATAAGAGTAACTGAGTGCCTTATCGGGCCACATTACATCACTCTGTCTTTGACTATTGTTATATAAAAAACACTTAAACAACTTAAATAAGAAGATTTAAATATGATAAATATGCAGAAAATAATTGACAGTTGATTAAGCCTTAGACTAGATTCTAGACATGGACTATTATAATTATTGTTAGAAATCAGCAGAATTGAATGCATTTTAATGTATAAATGAATGAATTGTCCACAGATTGGTTTGTTGGACACTATTACAGAACCAGTCAAACTTTACATTCCTTTTTTTTTTTTTTAGAAACAATTATTAGAAAAAAACATTATATTATATTAAAACATTAATACTCAATGCAAAAATTAGTGAGTGTATTTACATTACTTTAGTGACCACATAAAAATTCCAATCAAAATAAAAATGAAAATTGTAATTGATTTGTTTAGTTTATTTTTAAGGTAGAAGCAATCCAGCACATGGCAGCATTCAGGACAGTGGGGAAGAGGAATCGAAAGGGCTTATTGTTTAATTTATTTGCTGTTACCTAATTTTACTTTGAAAAAAAAAAAAAGACAATTCAATACCAATGGTTTGAATGATAGGATGAAACATCAGCAGGTGTCTTACAGACAAATAGATCCAGAATTAAATCCCCAAAATCGCAACAATTACCATAATCAGGAACAAGCTTAAAACAGTGAATGAATAAAAAATAGGCTAAAAAAGTAATTTATTCTAAGTCCGAGCCAAGTTCTCACTTAATCTTAATTTAAATTGAGCCTTTTTTTTTCCTTTTTGCTGAGCAATTCTCAAGTCAGCAAATCCCCAGACTTAGAAATGTGAGCTTTCCGTCTCTGGCTCACAGGTGTGAATTAAATCCTAAGCTCATAATGATGAAATATAGTACACCGAGAGAGCTGAGATTATGGAGTTGTGTTCAGAATCCAAACTGAGTATCGTGTGTCAGTAGCGGCGATTTAAGAGCCATTATAGCACAGCACCTACTGCTCACAAGGGGGTGAAAAATTTTCTATAACAGCAAATCTGACATTGAGAAGAAGACAGAATTGCTTGGACTCACAGGCAGTCAGATACAACTGGAAGTAAGTTTTTCTAAAAATAAAAACAATTCATATTGAAGAAAGCATCAAGGAAATTGTGTAAACAGGAGGGGAAAAAAACAGGAAGACAAAGAGAGGAATGTTGAGAACTGTGAATTAAAATGTGAAGTGTGATTGCTAAGTGCTGGACAGCTGGCAGGGCGAGTAACGTCAGGATTGGCGGACACGTAAACATTCATTTCGGTACGGTGTAAAAATGACAATAACAAAAGAATTACAGGAGGTACGGCAATTATCACTACACGGGATCTGAGCGACTATACCAGATTCGGAGCCGTGCCGATATGCCAAAAAAGTGCTAGGAACAGAAGCAGTGCCAAAAAAAAAAAAAAAAAAATGGGTAGAAAGTGAGTATAAAAATAAAGATAAACAATCAGAATTTCAACTTCAATAGTAGTAATAAGTTAAATAAAAGCACAAGAACAGACTTAGCAAGACTTAAAAACACGCAGTAAGTTAGTGCTCCTAATGTTTCAAGTAATATTTAAAACCTCCAGCCAACCATGTACACACACACATTCCAACACTCACTTTCCCCTTCCAGTAATGTACACACGTGGACAAAATTGTTGGTACCCTTCGGTCAATGAAAGAAAAACTCACAATGGTCACATAAATAACTTTAATCTGGCAAAAGTAATAATTTAAAAAAATTCTATGAATGTTAACCAATGAAAGTCAGACATTGCTTTTCAACCATGCTTCAACAGAATTATTTAAAAAAATTAAATCATGGAACAGGCCTGGACTAAAATGATGGTACCCCTAGAAAATACTGAAAATAATGTGACCAAAGGGACATGTTAATTCAAGGTGTGTCCACTAATTAGCATCACAGGTGTCTACAATCTTGTAATCAGTCAGTGGGCCTATACTGTATATAGGGCTCCAGGTAGTCACTGTGTTGTTTGGTGACATGGTATATACCACACTCAATATGGACCAGAGGAAGCGAAGGAAAGAGTTGTCTCAGGAGATTTGAAAGAAAATTAGAGACAAGCATGTTAAAGGTAAAGGCTATAAGACCATTTCCAAGCAGCTAGATGTTCCTGTGACATATTATTCAGAAATTTAAGATCTATGGGACTGTAGCCAACCTCCCTGGACGTGGCCGCAGGAGGAAAATTGATGAGAAATCAAAGAGACGGATAATCCGAATGGTAACAAAAGAGCCCAGAAAGACTTCTAAAGAGATCAAAGGTGAACTTCATGCTCAAGGAACATCAGTGTCAGATCGCACCATCCGTCGTTGTTTGAGCCAAAGTGGACTACATGGGAGACGACCAAGGAGGACACCATTGTTGAAAACAAATCATAAAAAAGCCAGACTGGAATATGCCAAACTACATGTTGACAAGCCACAAAGCTTCTGGGAGAATGTCCTATGGACAGATGAGACAAAAATGGACCTTTTTGCCAAGGCACATCAGCTCTATGTTCACAGACGGAAAAATGAAGCATATAAAGAAAAGAACACTGTCCCTACTGTGAAACATGGAGGAGGCTCTGTTATGTTCTGGGGCTGCTTTGCTGCATCTGGCACGGGTGTCTTGAATCTGTGCAGGGTACAATGAAATCTCAAGACTATCAAGGGATTCTAGAGAGAAATGTGCTGGCCAGTGTCAGAAATCTGGGTCTCAGTCGCAGGTCATGGGTCTTGCAACAGGACAATGACCCAAAACATACAGCTAAAAACACCCAAGAATGGCTAAGAGGAAAACATTGGACTATTCTAAAGTGGCCTTCTATGAGCCCTGACCTCAATCCTATTGAGCATCTTTGGAAGGAGCTGAAACATGCCGTCTGGAAAAGGCACCCTTCAAACCGGAAACAACTGGAGCAGCTTGCTAATGAGGAGTGGGCCAAAATACCTGCAGAGAGGTGCAGAAGTCTCATTGACAGTTACAGGAATCGTTTGATTGCAGTGATTGCCTCAAAAGGTTGTGCAACAAACTATTAAGTTAGGGGTACCATCATTTTTGTCCAGGCCTGTTCCATGAGTTCATTTTTTTTTTTTATAATTCCGTTGAGGCATGGTTGAAAGCAATGTTTGACTTTCATTGGTTAACATTCATAGAATTCTTATTTATTATTACTTGTCAGATTAAAGTTATTTCTGTGACCATTGTGAGTTTTTCTTTCACTGACCGAAGGGTACCAACAATTTTGTCCACGTGTGTATGCATGCACATAACTGCCTGTAATGGGCTTTAAATGGGCCTTTGTGGACCAGCTAAGGATATCTAAACATTTTTTTTCTCCTGGAAACGAACCAGACAACATATTTCACCTCAGGGCAAGAGGTTGCTCGCTGTAAAAACTGTCGAGACGGGGCTAGACGGGACTGGTGAGACGGGGCTAGACGGGACTGGAGACAGGAGCAGGAGCACAGAGACTAGATACAGGACTGAAGACAGGACCAGGAGCACAGAGACTAGAGGCAGGACTGAAGACAGGACCAGGAGCACAGAGACTAGAGGCAGGACTGAAGACAGGACCAGGAGCACAGAGACTAGGTGGGTTAGTGGTTAGTGAGGTTAGTAGCTACATGGAATACTGGGGACAATGGATGCTGACCTAACTGGGTTAGTATCTAAAGGAGTTAGTGGCTAACCGGGTTAGTACTGACCTAATAGGGAAACAGAAAACAAGAAGCAAAGCGCACATGAGGCTATTCCAAACTAGCAGCTAACCTACTAGCGACCAGAACCACTAGCAGTCAATCCCACTAGAGGCTAGCCTACTGGAGGCTAACCCTACTAGCGGCTAACCCTACTAGCAGCCAAGGCCTACTAGCGGCTAGGCCCTCATGTGGCTACACAAAACTAGACAGACACTGGGGAGACACAGAACAGTACTTACACAGGAGGAGACACAGCCTAACTAAACACTGAACAAAGCAGCTCCATGAATCCATCAGAACAAGGAACATACAGAAAACAAAACTAGAGCCCTCTTGAAAACAAAGGTTACAAAACATAAACCCAATATAAACTTAAAGAAACAAAAAGGAATGCCCACATGACGGTATACAAACATACCAAAACAATGCTCGACCCAGTTTCCCAGAACAAACTGCTATTTATAGAAACTTTAATGAGCCACCTCAGTTCAGGTGAGCACTCATCACCTGACTGAGGTGCTTTCTGGGAAACTGAGTCGACCAACAAAAACTACAGACAGAAACAGTGACCTCTAGTGGAGGTTCCTAACACACAGTGGTGTTTAGTATTTGAAGAGGAAATATTGCCACTTCCTGATTATTATATTACATGACTTATATTATATTATATTATATTATTATATTATGAAAACCCGTCTGGGAGTCATTGCTAAATCCACCGGACAGTTCTGTCCTCTTAAAGAACTTCTTGGGAGGCCCGTCTTTTAGACTTGTAGCAGGCAGTCCAATCATGGCTTTGACGTACTGAGAAAACTTTCTACCTTGATGGGATCCAAGCACTAGTGGAACACTGGGATAAGTGCATAACTATGTTCTGTTATTCTGCACAATCAAGTCTTGGTTTGACTTGAACACCCCTAAAAATTTTGTACAAGGTTTTCAACAAAAATACATCTGCGCCAGTAATGTGGGAGTTCATTCTGGGGTTTGTTAAATGTAAAATGATTAACTCTACACTATGCAGTTGCTGTGAAATTCAAGAAAAATGGCAATAAAAATTCTAAGACAAAGCGAGACACAGAGTGAATGCACTTTCATGTCTGAACATACATGAAAGAGGAAAAAAAAAGAAAGGAAAAACGGGGGCAAACCACTGAAGGAAAAAAGAGCATTCCACATTCCTAAAAGGAGGGAAAATTGCTTATTGGAAGGCTGTGTTAAACATTATTAAGTGCAATCCGGCGCCTTGCTTCATGTGTCATTACAATGCCATTTGCCGTCCTCTAAGATAAAAGACTCGCAAAGCCTTTGAAGAGACGAGCAGCAATGAGCAACCACGAGTCTGCAGAATTAAAAAAGAAAAGAAAAAAAAAAGGCATTTTTATTAAAAAGCCACCAGATGCTCTTTCTTACACACCAAGCAGTTTTAATTTCTCACCAGGGCAATAAATCAGCGACTCATACATTCTTTAACTCTAAAATCCATCAGCGCTTCGCCAACTGTTCAGATCTGGCACTTGCATCACACACAGACTGCAACAAATAAAGCATGATGTGATGGGTTTGGAGATTAGAAATCATTTTTAGGAAGACATTTTTGGAAATTTATTTAAAAAATAAGTTTTTTTTAATCATAAACAAATATATATGAAAATAATAAGAATCGCATCTTCAGCTCTCTCTGCTGGTTAAATCATGAAAATGTGTTTTTAATTAAGAAGTTAATTTCTTGGCCATTTTACAAACCGATTCAGACAAAATGCAATAAACAAATAATTAGAGAATATTTGTGTAATTTTGTTGCTGTAGGGAGAATATACATTAATATACATAAATGTTGTCACTGTGCCATGCTGTTGCCATAGACATTGAAATTAAAATGCTTTATAGTAAAGTTAAACACAGTTTGTGTAACAAGGGACAACATTTTAAAGATTTTCTTTGCTTTAGAGATGCAAGTTGCTAAATTATGCATTTTGATGAGATAAATTCAGACTATTGATGGCTACAGGCTTAAGGATTTTAGAGTTTTCATTTTAGGCCTATACTGCACATATAATATAGTAATTGTACATTTCTCATAAGAGACACACAAAGAGTTATATATTTAATTCTGACTGAGAACTTATTTTTTCAATTTTGCTGTAAAATTTACATAACATTCTGCTTATTATTGTAAATATCCATATACAGAAGTGGTGACATTAAGAGGCAAGAATCAGTAGTGAAAAGACCTCTCTCTCTCTCTCTCTCTCTCATATATATATATATATATATATATATATATATATATATATATATATAATTTCTTATCAATACTGTATTATACAATATGAACAATTTATATAGCCCTTAATTGGAAACCCAAAAATCTTGAATATCTTTAATTGTCCTGTTTCAATTCTGCTCATCAAATTAAATTACATAATAATTAATAGCTTTCATCTCTAAAGCACAGAAAGTCTTAAAAATGGTCGATCATTCAAGTGTATTTCTTCACGTGAGTGTGTGTTCTTATTGTTCAGCAGTAATCTTCCAGCTGTAACCATAGATGAACTCCATTTGCCTTGATACCCTATGAGATTACCTTTATTAGAGCTTATGTCCTGATAAAATCGCTCACCATACTCATCAATTGCTACTTTACAATTTGGTGGGAAAAGTCTGCCTGGAAAAGGTATCAATTTAGTACAGATCTATATACACTGTCTGGCCAAAAACAAAGTCACCATCTGGATTTAACTAAGCAAATAGGTAAGAAGGTTCCATTAGATAATTACTGCAATGATTAATATGGTTCAGCTATAGCTATAGCAAATTACAGTATTTAACCCTAACTAACACAGTGAGGAGCTTCTTATCTCTTAAACAGCCATATCAGAAGACATGTCCTGTGGTCATGGCAAAGATGTTACTCTTTTTCAGAAGGGTCAAATTATTGGCCTGCATTATGCAAAGAAAACAACTAAGGAGATGAAACTGCAGAAACGACTATAATTGGGTTAAGGACTATAAAATGCAAATGCAAACAGCTTTTTTTCCCTGATGGCACGGGCATACAGTATTCCAAGATGACAATGCCAGGATTCATCAGGCTCTAATGGTGAAAGAGTGTTTCAGACAACATTTATATACATGGATTGGCCACCACAGAGTCCAGACCTTAACATCACTCATTCAGAATGTTTGGGATGTGCTAGAGAAGAACAACAGTTTGACGCTCCTATCATCAATATAAGATCATTTAGAAAAAATTATGCGAATGTGTATGTATTTTATTCATTTAGCTAGATTACTTTAAAACCTGTTGACTTGATAACTTAGTTGATCTCTGGGATTCCCATCAGGTTCATTAACATCGGCACAATAGCGTATCTACTGCAGATGCTAACTAGTAGCAGATTGACTATTGTGTAACCATCGCTTTCATTTTCAGCAAACCTGTCACAAACAAACGGAGACGGACAAGAAGACTAGCAGTTAGCCCTGTAGCGTAGATGGTAAACCCAAACGCGGAAGTAGCGCGAGTAGGCAGGATAACCACGCTGTTTATTTTTAGAACTCTCTCGGAACAAGAGCAAGAGCTTACATAAATAAGCCCGCGTTCTAATAACACACACTCAATCGAAAGCAAAACCCAAGAAAGTGAGTACTCACGATTAGACGGACAGAGCGTCGGCGATAGCATGGGCAACTCAATGACTGAGCAATGTGTGGAGCCATCTTGTCTCCTTTTATGCTTCCTGAATAACAACCGTACTACTTCCAGGTCCTAGTGCCGGTCGTGTTAGGAGTGCGGATGACAGTACCCCCCATATCCTGGGGTGGAGGATACCCGAAGACGGTAGTCCCGGATTAGCTCGGGGTCGAGAATGAACCGTGCCGGAATCCAGGACCGCTCCTCGGGGCCGTAACCTTCCCAATCAACTAGGTATTGCACGCCTCTGCCCCGAGGCCGCGTATCAAGGATCCGACGTACGGTATAAGCGGGACACCCTCAATGATTCGGGGAGGGGGAGCAGGGTGGGTGGGTGGAACCATAGGGGAAGTGGTGAAGGGTTTGAGTTGGGATATATGGAATACCGGGTGGATCTGGAGCGCCGCAGGCAGCTGGAGCCGGTAGGTGACAGGGTTAATCCGGAGGGTGATGTGGTATGGACCGATGAATCTGGGGGAGAGCTTCCGTGATTCTGTTCGTAGGTGAAGGTTCTTGGTAGATAGCCATACCTTGTCACCTATCTGGAATAGTCGTCCCGGAGGGTGTCGACGGCGATGTTGGAGGATGTAACGGGTGTTGGAGCGTCGGATGGCGTTGTTTGCTTGGTTCCAGAGCCGTCGACACCGACGAACCAACTGTTGGGCCGACGGTACTTCAACCTTCGGTTCTTGGTGGTCGAACATCGGAGGTTGGAAGCCGTAGCATGCCTCAAATGGGCTTAGATTAGTGGCGGAGGAGACGTGGAGGTTATGCGATAATTCTGCCCAAATGAGGTAGCGGGCCCAGGAGCACTGGCGATCAGCGACAAAGCATCTCAAGTAGCGCTCCAGTTGTTGGTTGGTCCGTTCCGTCTGACCGTTAGTCTGTGGGTGGTATCCAGAAGACAGACTACAGGTGGAATTGATCAGACGGCAGAAGGCCTTCCAGAACCGGGAGGTGAACTGGGGCCCCCTGTCCGAGACGATATCCCTTGGGAACCCATGCAGGCGGACTACGTGTTCCAATATCAGCTCGGCTGTGTTTTTGGCTGACGGGAGTCCGGGGAGGGCTACCAGGTGGAGAACCGGTCGACGATCATGAGGATGGTGTTCTTCCATTCGGAGACCGGCAGGCCCGTGATGAAGTCGACGGCAATGTGCGTCCAGGGCCGACGGGGAACTGGGAGTGGTTGAAGTTCTCCCGGGGATGGTTGGTTGCTGTCTTTGGCCCAGGCGCACACTGGGCACGCCTGGACAAACTCATCAATGTCCCTCTTCATCTTGGGCCACCAGAAGGCGCGTCGGATGAATTGTAGCGTGCGGTGCCTTCCGGGGTGACCTGAGAGGAGAGAGGAGTGCCCCCATTGAAGCACCTCTGGCTTGACAGTGTTGGGCACATAGAGTCGTCCAGGCGGCACGCCTGCCGGTTTGGTCTCCGCAGCCTGTGCCTGGCGAACCCTTGTCTCTATGTCCCAACGGAGTGGTGCGATGATCTTGGCAGGTGGTAGGACAGGCGCGGGGTCCGCCTTACTGTTGTGAGAGGGCATCAGCTTTGATGTTCTAGGACCCCGGGCGATATGACAGGTGGAAATTGTAGTCCTCAAAAAACAGAGCCCATCGCGCCTGTCTGGGGTTCAACTGTTTCAGCGACCAGATGGTGATGAGGTTCTGGTGATCAGTCCAGACAATGAATGGCTCTCTGGTGCCCTGGAGCCAGTGACGCCATTCCTCCAAGGCCCACTTTATGGCCAGTAGCTCGCGGTCCCCTACTCCGTATCGCTGCTGAGTGGGGTCAAATTTTTTGGAGAAGAAGCTGCAGGGGTGCAGCTTCTGGTCTGGACCTTGTTGGGAGAGAATCGCCCCGGTGCCCACGTCCGACGTGTCCACCTCCACAACGAATGGTTTGTTGGCATTTGGATGAAGGAGGATGGGAGCCGTAGTGAAGCAGCGGCAAAGTTCACGGAAGGTGGTAATGGCAGTAGAGGTGAGGTGAAAGGGATGAGATGATGGACGTGTCAGAGCAGTTAGTGGAGCTGCAACCGTACTGTAGCCCCGGATAAAGCGACGATAGAAGTTCGCAAACCTGAGGAAACGTTGGAGTTGTTTAAGAGTCCTGGGTAGGGGCCAGTGACTCACAACCTCCAGCTTCTGCAGGTCCATGGCCACACCCTGGGGCGAGATGACAAAACCCAGGAACGTGGTGGAGCGCTCGTGAAAAGCGCACTTCTCCAACTTACAGTACAGCTGGTGGGCGAGCAATCTCTTCAGAACCGCTCTGACATGTTGTACATGTTCACTGAAAGTCCGGGAGTATATGAGGATGTCGTCTAGGTAGACGAACACCGATCAACCTAACATGTCTCTTAGAACGTCATTGATGAATTGTTGGAAAACCGCTGGAGCGTTGCAGAGTCCAAATGGTATTACCAGACTTTCATAATGACCGGTGGGAGTGATGAAGGCCGTCTTCCACTCATCGCCCTCTCTGATGCGCACCAAGTTGTAGGCGCTCCGGAGGTCCAACTTAGTAAAAATGGTGGCACCAGAGAGGGCGTCCAGGGCAGAGTTGGTAAGAGGCAATGGGTGTCGGTTCTTGATGGTGATGTTGTTGAGCCCCCGATAATCGACACATGGGCGTAAGTTGCCGTCACGTTTCTTGACAAAGAAGAACCCCGCGGCAGCAGACGAGGAAGAAGGCCGGATGGTACCTTGGCGCAGTCCGTTGGAAACATATTCCTCCATTGCCTGCGTCTCGGTGGCAGATAAAGAGTAGAGGTGGCCGCGGGGTGGCATGGAGCCTGGCTGAAGGTCGATGGCAAGGTCGTAGGGGCGATGAGGAGGTAGGTGGGTTGCCCGTCTTTTACAAAACACCTCAGCCAGGTCTCGGTAGGCGCTCGGGATGGCGTCGGTGTCGACCTCGGGGGCCTCGGACTTCCTAGAACATGTCCCAGCCCGGGCCCGTAGACAGAGTTCAGAGCAAGTCAGCCCCCATTGTAGGATCCGACTTTGTGTCCAGGATATGAGCGGGTCGTGACGAAGTAACCAGGGATGTCCGAGAATGAGGGGAGGTGATGAGATGGGGGTGAGGTAGAAGTGAAGCTGTTCCTGGTGTTGGCCAATGTTCATGGTGATGGGTTGAGTTTGGAAGGTGATGGGGCTGGAGGAGAGGGGCCGACCATCGACAGATGTAATATTTATGGGCTGGGATAACGCCTCGATCTTTACCCCCAGTTTCTTGGCATAAGAAGAGTCAATGAAGTTACCAGCAGCACCGGAGTCGACGAAGTCGGTACGTCCGACTCGTTTGTGGCCAAACTGGAGGTGTACTCTTACCGTGAGACGGGAATCATTGGTCACGGTGGCGGAGAGGGAGATGGAACCCGGTGAGTCACTCTCACTTCTCACCGGGTCTGCGCGTTTCCCGGGCGTAGAGGACAGATGGCCCGGTGATGCGCTGCTGACCCGCAATACGCGCAGAGACCCTATTTATATCGTCGTTCCCGTTCTGCAGCAGTTAAGGAGGCGCGCCCTAATTGCATGGGTTCCCCGGCTCCGGTGTCAACCACGGCGGAAGGTGGAGAACCGACGGTAGGTGCAGTGGAGAGTGAGGAACGAACTTCCGGAACAGGCATGCGAGAGAAGAAGGAGGAGCTTCGGGGCGTGAAATGAGGCAGTGGTGGCATGATGGACGGCAGGGTGCGAGGAGCTGGCTTAGGGCGGGCGAGCAGATGCTGGTCGATCCGGAGGGCGAGTTGGATTAGGCCCTCCAAGGTGGCTGGAAGTTCACGACCGGCGAGCTCGTCCTTAATGCGTGCAGCCAGTCCCTCGTAGTAGGCCGTCCGGAGGGCGGAGTCTCCCCAGTCGGTTTGGATGGCGAGGGTTCGGAAATCCGCCGTGTAGCGGCTCACGGACGAGCCCCCCTGCCGCAGATGATATAATTTTGAGTCGGTCTCCACCTCAGCAGCAGGATGTTCAAAGGTGAGTTTTAGCTGGCGGGTGAACTCTGTATAAGAGTAGGCTACATCTGAATCAGATCGCAGGACCGCCGTGGCCCACTCAGCTGCCTGCCCAGATAGCAACGAAACGAGAAGAGCAACGCGCAGTCGGTCTGTGGAGTATTTGGTGGAATTAAACTCAAACACTAGATCCAATGCGGTTAAAAAAACACTGCACTTCCCATCTGTGCCATCCCATTTGTCCGGTAAAGCAATGAAGACATCAGAAGAAGGGGGAGGGCATGGCAGCAGCCGGCTGAGCGACCGCCCCGCGGAGCGTCGCGTTCTCCTGCCGTAGCTTCACTACTGAGCTGATCGATCAACTTAGCGTGCTGGTCAACCACATCGCAGAGGTGAGCGTAATCCGCTGGGTTTACTGCTGTTGGCTCAGTCATTCTGTCACAAACAAACGGAGACGGACCAGAAGACTAGCAGTTAGCCCTGTAGCGTAGATGGTAAACCCAAACGCGGAAGTAGCGTGAGTAGGCAGGATAACCACGCTGTTTATTTTTAGAACTCTCTCGGAACGAGAGCAAGAGCTTACACAAATAAACCCGCGTTCTAATAACACACACTCAATCAAAAGCAAAACCCAAGAAAGTGAGTACTCACGATTAGACAGACAGAGCGTCGGCGATAGCATGGGCAACTCAATGACTGAGCAATGTGTGGAGCCATCTTGTCTCCTTTTATGCTTCCTGAATAACGACCGTACTACTTCCAGGTCCTAGTGCCGATCGTGTTAGGAGTGCGCATGACAAAACCAAAATAAGCAAGATTTGCCTGTTGTTGCTGCAAAGGCATTTTGGCTGTAGACCAGTGAAACAGACATGGCTCGTATTACAGTTTCACTTCCATAAGCACTCCAAAACATCTTACACTGTAAACCCTCAGAAAAAAAAATAAACTTTACTCAAAGCATTAGAAGATATTTCTTGCCCTAAATCATTTAACTTTTGAATTTCAGTTTATATTGTAGTAAATACATGCACAAATTAACTAAAATTTACTAAGACTGAAGAAAGGCTCTACTTTAAGCTACTTTTGTTTTCACTATAATTTAGGCTATATCATTTTCTTGGCTTCAATATTCTCCAAAAATCCATGAAGCTGGTAGTTCTGCTATACTGGTCACATGATAGAAAGAAGCGATGTGATTGGGTGGTCACAATGAAAAAAATGTTTGATTGTTTGATGGGGCCAATATTCTAAATTTTTCCCCCTATCTTGTCATAATTTCCTACCAGTAGCACAAATTAATGGTTATATCAGTCTTTGCTACTTTATCAGTATTTCCTAGCTTTAGTCATGAATTGGGGGAGCGTTGTAATCTGGATTTATCTTAGCATTTTTTGACAAACTGGTAGCAAATTGTGACATTTTTTTCAATGTTATAGAATATTGCATAATCCTTATAGTTCTAAGACTGGTAGCACTTTCTGACAAGTAGTTTTAATGTTACAGTATCTGTCGATGCTTAAGTCGCAAATAATTAAAATATACAATACTCAATACTTTTTATTTTTCAATACTTAATTTAAAGGCACAAGCTGATGACAGTATTATGGATTTACGGATAGGTTGCTACAGTAGCAAAACTGGCATATTTTGATCTTCATATTTATGGTAAGCTTGGGTAGGATAAAATGATAGGTAGGATGAATTTATGGAACACCACCACCTGTCAGGATTTGCAGTGGTATTTAGCATATTTTTGCTGGCAAACTGTTCATTTGTTCTTGAATTCATGTTGTTGTTTTTTTTTTTTTTTAACATAGCTTTATGTTATCTATGCGGATTAATCAGAAAAGCTTTGTGGCTCCATGGAGATGGAATGCAAATGGTTTGGCTCACGTTTTGCCCTAATCAGGCTCAGCATTCTCCTAATCAGAACACTTCCTCTGGCACACGGGAAGAGCCACAGGAGAAAAACAAGGTCTCGCGTTCCGTTCATCACTTCATCCCTCTCGAAATGGAATGCACTACTGTATGTGCAGACATATGCAAAACTCATTCATCTTGTAGTGTTTCGACATCGACATAGGTATTCTTAAACATACACTCACATGCTCTGACACACACACACACCCTGTATCACCTCACAAATACAGTCGTGTGAGTGTGAGGCCACGCTGTAGCTTGTTCAGGCTGCTCTCATTCTATAGGGTCGTGCTATTGATTCGCCGGCACTTGAGTGAGCCTGAGAGGAGCGCCACAGATACAGTGAGACTCAGAGAGAAAGAGAGAGGAAAAAAAGAAGTGACAAAGCAGCAAGGAAGGGTTCATGCTGTTCCCGATTGTGTTCTTATTACTGACGCCGAGCAAAACCACTGGAGTGTGATAAAAATAACTTGTTGCTGTCACAGTGCTGTAGAATTCTGGATTCTTGGTTGGTCTTTAGGTGTTGATTAATTTACTAAAACAACAGATTTAAGAGTAGTTTCAGCTGTAAGGCACATCACAGGGTTATACAGTATTAATGCACATTCATGAACTTAATAATAATAATAATAATACATATTTCAAATGTTTAAATCCTCTTTAAATTCATACAGTATTAATAAACTTTAATAATTATAATGATAATAATAATACATATTTAAAATGTTTAAATCCTCTTTAAATTCATACAGTTTTAATAAACTTTAATAATAATAATAATATTTTTTTAAAATCCTTTTTACATTTATACTTATATTTCATATAACCTCATCATATCAACTTTTTTTTTATTTTTAGAATTTTCCTTAGATTAATGCAAATAAAAAATTCTTATTATTGTAGTAAGTTATTATTATAGAAAACAAGGGGTGTTCAAGTCAAACCGGTGCTTAATATTAATAAAATGTTTCTTGAATGAAGGTGTACAGTACGGTGATGAGAGGTCTGCAGTTAAACATTTGAATTGTGCAAGGATGCATGTCCATGAATAACGATCCCGGCTGAGGCGGCTCGGACCCTACTGCAGTCGCTCCTATGAACATTTAACGATAAATTCTCTGTCCTGACCTCGCTCCAGTTAGGAACCTCCACTAGAGGTCACTGTTTGGTCTGTCTGTCTGTGTAGTTCATGTTGGTTGACTCAGTTTCCCAGAAGGCACCTCAGTCAGGTAATGAGTGCTCACCTGGACTGAGGTGCCTCATTAAAGTTTCTATAAATAGCAGTTTGTTCTGGGAAACTGGGTCGAGCATTGTTTGTCTGTTTTGTTATGTTTGTTTTTGTAACTACTGTCATGTGGGCATTCCTTTTTGATTGTTTCTTTGAGTTTATGTTTTAGTTATATTGTTTTACCTTTGTTTAAAGAGGGCTCTAGTTGTGTTTTCTGTATGTTCCTTGTTCTAGTGGATTCATGGAGCTGTTCTGTTCAGTGTTTACTTAGGCTGTGTCTCATCCTGTGTACAGTGTAAGTACTGTTCTATGTCTTCCCAGTGTTTGTCTTCCGGTCTAGTTCTTTGTCTGTTTAGTTTTGTGTAGCCACATGAGGGCCTAGCCGCTAGCAGGGTTAGCCGCTAGTAGGCCTTGATTGCTAGTAGGGTTAGCCCCTAGTAGGGTTAGCCTCCAGTAGGCTAGCCTCTAGCGGGATTGACTGCTAGTGGTTCTGGTCGCTAGTAGGTTAGCCGCTAGTTTGGAATAGTCTCATGTGTGCTTTGCCTTTTGTGTTCAGTTCTCCACTATTAGGTCAGTACTAACCCGGTTAGCCACTAACCCCTTTAGATACTAACCTGGTTAGGTCAGCATCCAGTGTCCCCAGCATTCCATATAGCTACTAACCCAACTAACCCCTAACCCAGCCAGTCTAGTCCCGTGTTTCTAGTCTCTGTGCTCCTGGTCCTGCCTCTAGTCTCTGTGCTCCTGGTCCTCTCTCCTGTCTAGCCCTGTCTCATCTCTAGTTCCCCTATGTGTCTTAGTTAGCTTCAGCTCCATGTTTCCTCATCCCCAGTTCTCTCTGTCGGTTCCCTGTGTCAGCTCCTGGTTCCCTGTGTCAGCTCCTGGTTCCCATGTCAGTTCTTGTCCCTATGTTAGCGTGCCGTTCCCTGTGTTTTTCCTGAGCCCTAGTTTTAGTTTACGTTTGTTGTTTCTTTGTTTGTTTGTCTGTTTGAGTTTGTTAATAAAAGGACTTTCTGTTTGCACACCCCTCTGCCTTCATGCCTACTTTCATGCCCACGGCAACATCAGCCGGGTCTAGCCAGCACCACCAGCTAGACTCATGACAGCTCCAAGTGATTTCCACATGTTTGGATCATTAAAGGAGTTCCTGGGAGGCCAGCGTTTCAGACGTGAAATACTGTGTATTGAGGAAACTTTCCACCTTGATGATGTCCAAGCATTAGTGAAACACTGGGACAAGTGCATTAGTGTATCAGGGGATTATATAGAGAAAAAAAAATTAGTTTTTATTAACGCTCATAACTGTGTTCTTTTATTCTGGTCAAAATCAAAACTCCCAGTTTGGCTCGAATGGAGAATACCTCGTAATAGAGAATTCAACAGCACTGTGATATAAGACTCTATTACATTTTGCCTTGTTGTTATAACTCCGCCTTAAGTCTTTTTGTCCAATATGGCCTCTGTGATAACAGCTCAGTATTCACATTGATGTACTGTATACACACAGGTATTTCATTTTATTCATATTTATACAGTAGATGCCAATCTGTGTCCCTGAAGCACAAAAACAACAATGTGTGACATCACTGAAGCACTGGATCTTTCTGGACCGCATCACACAGTGTGTATTCAGTCCGAGTGAATATGAATGCAGGAGACGTTTCGCTCTCTCCGATGGCGTTATGAAAAGGTGGCACTTCACCAGCACTGAACATGGATGACAAGATTGCTGTCAGACCCAAGATGAAAGAGTGGAAAGAACGACGTAATTGTGTGCATAGGAAAGATCAAAGCGTGGTGATAACCACACACACACACACACACACACACACACACACACATTCATCATGGTTATAAAATTGTCTCCTGTGCAGGAAGGTTTTGATTCAAACTTGAGCATTTACCAACACACACATTAGTGTACCTACATTAACTGTTAATGTTGCCAGGTCCCCTGTGACTATTATAAAAATAAAATATACAAAATAAACAAATAAAAACACAATTTGATGGTTAATAAAACTAGTTCAGTAAATCTGAAATATTCTGTGTATTTTTATATTTATGAGAATTAAAAATAAACAAAGAAAGAAATAATTTATTTTTTTGATTTCTTTTATAGAATTGTATATGAAATATATAATATTTATATTTTAAAAAAACTTTTTCACCTGCATTTTCAAAAAAAAAAATTCTGTCCCGGTTTGACTTGAACACTCATCCTATATTATTTTCTAATTATATAGTACTTATATCTACTGTATATAATCTGATTGGGCTTGTAAGATACTGTATTTGTAAAAGTTGTCTATAGCATGTATGGGTTATTACACACTAAAAAATGCTGGGTTGTTTTTACTACCCAAACGCTGGGTTGCCTCTGTTGTGTAACTTTTCTGGGTTATTTACAGGGAATTGGGTACTTTTTGTTTAACCCAGCTTGCTGGGTTAGAGTTGGGTTAGCTAGTGACAGCTAACATCACAGACAAGACCACCCCTCCCCCGAAGTTCACCGGTGTATTCAGTGGCTATGTCAGCTTCATGTCTTTTTTTGGGTCTTCCTCCTCATGTGCATGTCGATGTGATGTGCATGAGCTCCGTGCAGAAAGCCGGCGTGTGTAACTTGAGCTCGTGTGGAATGCGGAAGTGGAGCCCTCCCAGTCCACCAAGTATTGGAGACCGCGTCCACGGCTGCGAGCCTTAAGGAGTCGTCGAACTTTGAAGGCCTCGCCCCCATCTATGAGTCTGGGTGGTGGGGGGGGGGGAGGGTAGAGCCAAGGGACACGCGACCAACCTACGGAGCTTGGAGACGTGGAAGGTGGGATTCACACGGCGCATAGACAATGGCAGGGCCAGTCTGACAGAACATGGGTTGATGATGCGGGTAATGGTAAATGGGCCGATCAATCTTGGCGAGAGCTTCTTGGAGGTTGTCTTGAGTGGAAGGTCGCGAGCAGAGAGCATGACCCGTTGGCCGACGTGGTACCTGGGAGCAGCTAAACGATGATGGTTGGCTTTGCGCTGGAAGATGCTGACAGACTGTTTTAATCAGGTACGAGCACATTGCCATGTCCTTCTGCAGCGGTGAACAAAGGCTTGAGCTGAGGGGACTGTGGCTTCTTCCTCCTGGGTGGGGAACAGTGGTGGTTGGTAACCGAGACAACACTGGAAAGGGGACATTCCAGTGGAGGAAGTGGGGAGCGAGTTATGAGCATACTCGATCCATGGGAGAAATCGGCTCCAAGAAGCTGTGTCGCGAGACGCCATGCACCTCAGTGAATTCTCGAGTTCCTGGTTCATCCGCTCAGTTTGACCATTGCTTTGAGGGTGAAAACGAGACCAGAGACTAGGTGTGGCCCCAATAAGACCACAGAAGGCCTTCCAGAATTGCGCTGAGAACTGGGGGCCTCTGTCTGAGACAATGTCTGTAGGCAGTCCGTGAAGTCGGAAGACATGGGTAATTAGAAGTTCAGCTGTCTCTTTGGCAGAGGGGAGTTTGGGTAACAGACTTTGAGAACCGGTCAACCACGGTTAAAATACAGGTGTTGTTGTTGGAGGGTGGTAATCCGGTAACAAAGTCAATGGAGATGTGAGACCAGGGATGGCGGGGAATGGGGAGGGGTCTTAGGAGACCCTCTGGGGCACGATTTATAGTTTTATTTCTGGAGCATATGTCGCAAGATGCCACAAAGTTTCCAACATCTTCCCTGATGGTGGGCCACCAGAAGCGTTGTTGCGTCAAAAACAGGGTACGTGTCACCCCTGGGTGGCAGGCTAGTCTGGAGCAGTGTGCCCAATCCAAAAATTGGGGGCGTAGACGTGCTGGTACAAAGAGTAACCCAGGTGGGACATTGCTTGGGCCCAGTTCTTGTTCGAGGGACTGAAGGACTGCATTCTCCACTTCCAACCGTGTAGTGGCCACAAGAGAGTGAGGTGGAAGGATGGTCTCTATGGAAGATGTGTCCTGAGGAGGAGAGAATTGCCGGGAGAGGGCATCGGGCTTGACATTCTTCGAACCTGGGCGATAGGACAGCGTGAAGTTGAAGCGTGAGAAGAACAATGACCAGCGTGCTTGCCGTGAGTTGAGTCTTTTGGCAGATCTTAAGTATTCGAGGTTCTTGTGGTCAGTCCAGACTAAAAACGGATGTTCCGCCCCCTCCAGCCAGTGTCTCCATTCCTCGAGGGCAAGCTTGACTGCCAGTAGTTCACGGTCTCCGATGTCATAGTTGCGCTCAGGGGCCGTGAGTCGATGGGAAAAGAAGGAGCAGGGGTGGAGCTTGTTATCCTTTGGTGATCTCTGAGAAAGGACGGCCCCGACTCCTGTCTCAGAAGCGTCGACTTCAACAACAAACTGAAGCGAGGGGTCTGGGAAGGTAAGGATGGGTGCTGTGGTGAATCGGTGCCCGAGTTCAGTGAGGGTTTTTTCCGCTAGGGGAATCCATTTGAACGGGGTTTTAGTGGAGGTGAGTGTTGTGAGTGGGGCTGCCAATGCACTATAATTCCTAATGAAACGTCGATAAAAGTTGGCGAACCCCAGAAAGCATTGAAGCTCTCGTCTAGAGGATGGCACTGGCCAGTCTGTGACTGCCTTGACCTTGGTCGGGTTCATTTGGATGCCTGCAGATGATAGAACCCCAGGAAAGAGGTGGAGTCAGCCTTTACATAGAGTTTGTTTTCCAAGAGCCGTTGCAGAACCTGACGTACATGGATCTTGTGTTCTCTTAGGGAGCGAGAAAAGACCAAGATATCATCAAGATAAGCAAACACAAAGACGTTGAGGAAGTCTCTGAGGACATCATTTATGAGTGCCTGGAAAAGCGCTGGTGCGTTGGTTAATCCAAATGGAACCACCAAGTATTCATAGTGACCAGTGGGGGTGTTAAAGGCGGTCTTCCACTCATCACCTTCCCTTATCCTGACCAGGTGGTAAGCATTTCTCAGGTCTAGCTTGGTGAAAATGCGAGCATCCTGTAGCAGCTCAAAGGCAGTAGTCATTAAAGGAAGTGGATAGCGATTTTTAACAGTGCTTTCATTTAATCCTCTGTAATCAATGCAGGGTCTGAGAGACTTGTCTTTCTTTTCCACAAAAAAGAGTCCCGCACCGGCAGGGGAGGACGAGGGATGGATGATCCCTGCCGCAAGTGATTCCGTAATATATTGTAACATGGCCTCTCTTTCTGGGCGAGATAGGGAGTAGAGTCGCCCTTTGGGTGGGGTGGTGCCGGGGAGGAGGTCAATAGTACAGTCGTAGGGTCGGTGAGGTGGGTGTGAAACAGCCCATGACTTGCTGAAGACCTGCTGCAGATCGTGGTAATCTACCGGGACCTTGGATAAACTGGGGATCTCCTCCTGTGACGGGTCTGAGTTATGGTCGCTGAGCGTAGACACGAGGAGTGACAAGTTGAGTGCCAATCGAGGATACTCATTCTTACCCAGTCGATGTGGGGGTTATGTAGCCTTAACCATGGAAGCCCCAAAATGATTGGGGCATGTGCACTTTTAACAATGAGGAAGGTGATGGTTTCAGTATGGTTGCCAGAAAAGCATAGAGTAACAGGGGCAGTGCGGTGAGTAATCGGTGAAAGTTTGCTTCCATCAAGCGGCTGAACATTAAATTGTTGACTGACTGGAAAAAATGGAATCTCCAATTGAGAGGCTGTGGCTGAGGAGATTAGGTTCTGGTCGGCTCCAGAGTCCACTAGGGCATACGTGATATGAGACTGGTTTTCATGGGTTAGTGTGACAGCAAAGCATGATCGTTTATATGAGGCAGAGGTAAATGTTGGGTTTCCCAGGGTCCCCAGCACTACCAGGGGGGCTTGGTCCTTTAATGGACAGTTACGTACGCCATGACCAACCCTTCCGCAGTAAAAGCAGGCTTCGTCGTCCCTTCGTCGTTGCCGCTCCTTTGGCGAGATGTATATGCGGTCAACCTGCATTGGTTCAGGGGATAAATTTGGGGTGCCTGAGGTGGTGGCTGGAGCGTATGGCCTGGGGGTTTGATGTTCCTCTTGCCGGGTCCGTTTACGGGCATGTATACGGGTCGCTAGGTCAACTAGCCCCTGCAGATCAGATGGAAGCTCACGGGCCGCGAGCTCATCATTGGTTAAATCGGAAAGCCCATGAAGAAATGCATCAAAGAGTGCTTGCTCACCCAGCCACTAGAGGGAGCCAAAGTACGAAAATCAATAGCATAGTCTGAGACGGAGCGGGATCCCTGGCATAGCTCGAGTATTTGGCTCGCTGCCTGGTGTCCCGTGGATGAGCGGTCGAAAACTCTCCTCATTTCATCAGTGAACGCTTTGAAGGTCATACAGCAGGGAACCTGAGCATCCCATAGTGATGTTCCCCACTACCTTGCTTTCCCGGAGAGGAGAGTAATGACGTAAGCGACTTTTGACCGTTCTGTGGGGAATGAGGAGGCCTGCAGCTCAAGCACGAGAGAGCACTGAGAGAGAAAAGATCGACAAGTTGAGGGATCCCCGTTGTAGGTAGGCGGTGCAGGGAGATGTGGCTCATGACTAAAAGTATGCACAGGAGGGGGGGGCAGACAAGGGGGTGCTGGGTGCGTTTGCTGAACCTGGTTGGTGAGCAATGTCAAGATCTCTGTGAGAGTTAGGAGAGTGTTCATGATCTGTTGAATTTCCTGCTGGTGAGTATTCAAGAGAGTTCCTTGACTCTTTATTGCCCCCTTCAGGCGAGTAGTCTCTGCTGGGTCTAGGTTTGGCCAGATTATACTGTCACGGGGCGTGGCTGCCGTGGTAGACCCAAGTGCAGATGAGCAGCAAGAAGAGATCCGTTGAGGCTTGTTTTGACAGGACAGGCTTAAATCCGTGCATGTGACAGTTAGATTGGAAGCCTGCTTGTGCTGGCGCGTGCATTTTGAACTGAATGCGGAGGCGGAGCGCCGGCGCGATGTGGCTGAGCTCCGTGCAGAAAGCCGGCGTGTGTAACTTGAGCTCGAGTGGATTGCGGAAGCGGAGCACCGATGCGATGTGAATGAGCTCCGTGCAGAGAGCCGGCATGTGTACTTTGAGCTCGAGCAGGTTTGCAGGCGACGCAGACGCATGGGGATTACTCGTGGTCGTGAAACAGGCAGAGGTCGAAGCCGGAGGGTGGGGGAAAAGTCCATGATCCAGGCTCGTGGTCGAGAAACAGTTCCAAAGGTCAGTACCGAGAAGTTCCGAGATGGCGAGTGATCCATGACGTGAGGCAAAGACGTGGTCATTGAAACGAGGCGAGGTCGAAAACGAGAAGGCAAGACGAGACAGAACACTGGAATATTGGACATGGTGAGTGCACAATAATCTGGCGAGGAGGTGTAGTCTGAGTGCGAGTTAAATAGGGAGTTGAGGTGATTATGGATTGAGTACAGGTGTGCAGAGTGGAGAATGAGGCGGTGGAATGAAAGCAGTGGGGCGGATCATGGAACCGGGGTGTGTAGGTGGTCATGACAGGGCTGTGGCTTGGCGGGTCGTGACACCTCAAGCATTTAAGAGGAAATGCAAACGTTAAATATAAGGTCTGTATACACACTTTCACTCACCTATGACTGAATTTGTTCACTGTGTGTAACATTTATTACTGTTACCCTGTTAACATTACACTCAAACTTTCAGCCTGGTCTGTGCTATAGCATGCTAGTTTATCTGACAATGGCTGCTAGCTAGCCAAACCAAAGAACCCCACCTGTGTATGAAAGAAATGCTTGCAGGGTGTATGAAGATGGTGAAGTGATGAATGAAAGCTAAACTGTTAACTGTAGTGCAAGCATGATGCTAGCATTTAGCTAGGTTGGTAGCGCTAGCAACCAAATATAAAAAGATGAGGTGTTACAAAACACTAATCTTCTTACAAATATGCATATTAGCCAACCCTCTCGATTTTTTCATAAACTTTTACTTTCTTTAATTTCTTTCTTTCTAAGGTTGGAACCGACACCGTAGAATATCTCCAGCAGGCTGAAGTGTCGAGGCCGTAACCCTACATCCTGATGTTGGGAGATAATGACCAGCACTGCTCTCAGTCATTAGTGCTTCTGAGTAATGTATTGTAATGATGTCGCTGTTGTAATTGTTTTGTATTATCTGATCTTGTGTTTAAAAAAAAAAATATATATATATATATATATATATATAATTTCTACAATTAATTGGGTGTTGTTTATTGCATATATGTGGTTTGCAAAACTTAGTTGTTTTTTTTTGTAATAGACCAGTATATCAAAGTAATTTAACTGTTTAAACTGTTTTACCCATAGACATGTAAAACATAAAAATAATAATAACCTATTTGTGAGGTAGAATTAAAACAGCATTATAGTTAAATATGACCTAGCATTTGGATTGAATATTTTACCCATCTTGCTGGGTTAAACAAATAACCCATTTTGCTGGGTTAAATTAACCCAGCATGTAGTTGGTCCACTATTTTTTACTTTTTCTTTCATTTTTGTTTCTAAACTGTAACCCTAATAGCTTTGAACTTTTCTTATTTATTTATTTATTAATTTATTGACTTTGTTTTTTAATTTGACAACATTAGGACATTACACACTTCCGAATAAGAGTCAGGACTAAACCATTTCCCCTCGTAAGGTGAGTAGATTGCTTATATAGCCTTTAGATTTCACACAAAACAGAAGATTGATATCTGCTTGTTATGAATGATGTGTGGCATTTTGTAGTGCGAGTGGTTTTATTAATTGCGTTGCTATATGAATAAGTCGACCTGAGGTTATTTCCACTAGCCCTTTCCCTCCACATCTCGTACTTCTGAGTGAGAGACTTTCCCAGTCAGTCCCTTGTGTCACCTACACCATTAGAATCAGGGCAATAATGAGGTTAATTAACCCAAATTGTGACATGAAAAATGCAATGTGCAAATGAGTGATAGGAAACTGATCGCACATCATTCTGAACTTTGCCCTTATTTTTCCCCGCTGTGACTTAGTAGTCTAACATGTAATTTTTCTCCCCAATAGCAGTGTAGAGTCCCATATCAATTCAATGCACAGCAGATCTTTTAATTACCAAATAGGGGACAATTCTAATTAATTAATGTTATAATAATCAATTTGTGTTTGTAATTAGATGTGTAGTACAGCGGTACCTTGGCATACGAATTTAATCCATTGCGGAGGAGAATTCTTAATGTAAAATTTTGTTTAACAAAACTCATTTTCCCATAGCGTAATTTTCTCCATAAAGTAAATGCAGATAATCTGTCACCCAAAAATATTACCAACTAGACATGTGTGCATGTTTGTTTGTGTAGAATTTAAGTGCACGCTCATAAGTGAGTTTTTAAAAATGTACAACACCATCAGTTCAAATTCAAATTTTATTTGTCACATACACAATCCTACACAGCACGATATGCAGTAGTTGAATTTTGGAATTAACAAAATTTTTTATGTTACCATGTAGGTTTTTATTAAGTAAATTTCAATTACACACTCATAAGCAAAGATTAAAAAAATGTACAGTGCCACCTGTTGATTTTTGAGATAAACTACTGATTTTTCCCGTGGGCCGAAACAAAGCCTATATGTTACCTTAAGTTCGGCCAAATACAACTGTGAAAACCCCATTAAAATTCCTTCAGTAGTTTTTATGTGATGCGTGCACAAACAAACAGAAAGACAGACAAAAATTATAAAAACCATCTTTATGTATTCTAGGACTCATCTTACATCCCCCCAAATAATTTTTGCGCAAATATCGTCTATGTACAGACACTCTACAGTTTTATTAGATATTCCCAATTTCTCAAACTATAATCATATTTTTGTATATAAAAACAATCAAAACATTTAGAAAAGACATGTAGATGAATTAAAAAGTGAATTAAACCTCACTTAACTTTAATTTATGATTCCTCTTTAAAAACAAAACTGAAAGTGTCTTCCTTCTCTTCTTGCTACTGACCCATAGTGCTATGTCTTCAATAAATGTTGCATAAAATGCAAAAAAAAAAAACTTGACTTTCACTGTATTACATGATTGTTGATGTGTTCGAAATATAGAATATGAAAATCAAGACTTTGATACTGTCATTTCAATCATGTATTAACATCTACGTCAAATAGTTTGCTGGATGACTAGCTGGCTAGCAGTGTAGTGATGTTAACGCGGGTGATCGGGGCCAAGCTTGTAACGAAGCATAATTACAGTGTGTTTCTTTGGAATAACAGAATGGAACGAGAGGCGTTGCTCATTTGCATGTCATGCATTTTTATAGCTCGTTGCTTTCTTTATGATAGCAAAGGTGTAGGACTTCTTTTTTTTTTGCATGCTAATCTCTTAAACAAATATTTTACTACTCAAATATTCATTTTTAAACCATAACATTTACTTTTCCTAACGTTTTTCAAACCATTAATACCATTAATTAGGTAGGCAGATTTATTTTCAGAGAGTTTATTTAAGCATTTTTCCTTTTTTAAATTTTTTTTAGCAAGAATCTAAAACCTACAAAAGCACTCCGTGACAGCTACAGAAACAAAATCCCAGAGGTTAAAACCTTTACCACGCATGATTCAAGTAAAGGTCAACATATTACCTGTCAATACTGATACGGTACAATTCAAAACGACTAGAAGTCAAAGGATGAAAGGGTGTGTGATAGAACAACACCCGACATTGACAGACACCCAGTGTTTGAGCTATTACCTGTGCTTAAGCTGTTCATGTACCGACTGGCCTGTCCATGTGGGAGAGTGAGAAAAGGAGTAGAAGAAGGAGATAGAGAGAACGAGGGAGGTCTTTGGGGGCAGACTGAAGAGATAAAGGCCAGGATGCTTTCATTATTGCTTTGACCTGCGGGGTCAGGCGGCTGGCAGCTGAAGAAGCAGCCATTAGCCACCTCTCCATCACAGCACACCTCCACCTCCAGACGTCCGCACATGATTTATTTCCTCCCTCTTGCCGAGCTGAAAAATGACCCTCTAGCACTGAATCAATCCAGCATACAGTAGCGTACAGGGCACAGGAGCTTACTTCATCCCCCTTTCTCTTTCTTCTCACTTCCACTTATAATCAAAGACTACTGTGTCTTTACTCTCATCTCTATGAGTGAAGTGCTCTCACTCGAAGTCATATATCTATCTGCCTTGCCTGAAGGACAAATAGGGCAGTCCATGAATTTCCCCTTAGATGTTTGGGGTTGTATTGTGGCCAAAATTTACTGATACTCCAAAATCCTAGTAATATTTCTCTGAAGTGTTCAACTCAGTCACTTCAGAAGAAGACTTTTTTTTTTTTTTTTTTTTAAGCACTCTGCTGAATTATTTTTCAAATGCACAATTCTGGGGGCGACTTACTGTAAAGGATGAAATCTGTGAACTACACCAAAGCCTTTTCATTTAGAATTAAGTGTGCCAATGTCAAGCTTTTAAACAACATTTGACTTGTTCCTCATGAACCAGATATAAATATTGGGATGACTAAAGTACAAACACCATTTATAGACGGAAATCTGAAATTTAAAAGTAAATTTGACTAAAGATGAGGCTTCTATGACCCATGCAGAAGCAATGTCATGTAGCAGCTTCAACCACCCATGTAGAGGCTTCAGCCACCTATGTAGAGGCTATAACTACCCATACAGTAGCTTCAACCACTCATGTAGAGGCTTCAACCACTCATGTAGAGGCTTCATTCACCTACAGTATATAGAGGCTATAACTACCCATACAGTGGCTTCAACCACCCATGTAGAAGCTTCAACCACTCATGCACGGGCTTCAACCACCCATGTAGAGGCTTCCTCCACCCATGTAGAGGCTATAACCATCCATGAAGAAGCTTCAACCACTCATGCAGAGGCTTCAACCACCCATGTTCTGTAGAAGCTGCAACCACCCATGTAGAGGCTTCCTCCACCCATGTAGAGGCTATAACCATCCATGAAGAAGCTTCAACCACTCATGCAGAGGCTTCAACCACCCATGTTCTGTAGAAGCTGCAACCACCCATGTAGAGGCTTCATCCAGCCATGTAGAGGCTTTATCTACCTATGCAGAGGCTTCAGCTCTGTAGTGTAGTGTACATGTAGTGTACAGGTTTAAGCCACTCATGCAGACGTTTCAATGACCCATACAAAGAGTTCAACTGCTCATGTACATGTTATAACCACTCATGTAGAGGCCTCAACCACCCACAAAAAAGCTTCAACCACCCATGTAGAGGTTTCACTCACTCATGTAGAGACTTAAACCAATTATGCAGAAGCTTCAGAAACTCATTTAGAGGGTTAAACCTCTCATGCAGAGGCTTCAATGACCCATATAAAGGCTTCAACCACTCATGTACAGGCATCAACCACTCATGTAAAGGTTGTAACCACCCTCTTGCAGTGGGTTCAAACACTCCTGCAGAGACTTCCTTTACCTAAACAGTACTAAACAGAGGTTTTCTCCTCAAGAACGTTCTTTTCGCTCACCTGGCTTCTTCCCCACAAGCAAGAGTTTCTTCTGCCAAAAAGAGAGGCTTTTTCGCCAAAGCAGTTTCATCTGCTCATGCACAGGCTTCAAAAACAAAAAGCAGAGACTTCTCTTTTTCATCTACAACGAAGCCGATGCTTCTTTAGTCCAAGCAGAGGTTTCTTCAGCTCAAACAAAATACTTGCAACCAAATAGAGACATCACTCATCGAAGAAGGGGCTTCTGTGGAAGCACTGGCTGTGTCTTTTAAAGCCGGGACTTCTTACACCTAAGCAGGTATTATATCCATCCACACAGAGGCTTCAACTACCACAGCAGTGGCTTCTACATCCAAGCAAGTGTTTCGTTGGCACTAGCGAAGGTGGCTGCATCTGTACGCACAAGCAAATGTTTCTTTTCAAGAAATGCTTCCTCTGCTCAAATAGTGGTATAATTTTTTTAAAAGCTTTGTCAGAGTGTTCATCCACCCAAACATGAGATTTTACACCACCTATAAATAAAAATACGTGCTACATTAGCATTCACGCACTGATGTATATCTTTTGCTGAGATAAATACCTGGTCAGTATTCTCAGAGAAAGCTCAGTGCTGGATGATATGTAGTACAATGACATGTAATGAAAAGCAGCATCACGGAAATGAACACTTTTACAGTTAAAAGCACATTTCAAGCATCCACATCTAAGGCTTCTAAACCATGAGGTGATTGCACAAACTCTGTACAGAAATGCTTCAGATGCTTTTGATCTATAGATGCGAACAGCCAAACATGACACATCAGGGTAGTCTTTGTGTATAAGACCGTATACTACATCAATGAAGTCTCAGAACCTCCCTGAAGTCTCTGGAGGAAAAAAAAAATGAACCAGGAGAGCATTGTTCAAGGCAAATCTGTCAAGCTCTGTTAAAAGCTGCAGCATCAAGTTCTTAATAATAGTGAGCGTGTGGTTTAAATTCATAACTTTGAGTGCCTATAACTTAATTGCATGAACAGAGAGCTGACAGGAGTCACATAGGAATGCTTGCAGAGCTTTCTCCGGACCTGTCAGTCAGCATTAGAGCACACTCGGATGATATACATCACATTTACTACATTGGTTCCACTGGACAGGAAGAGTATGGCAGGGGCTTGCTGAGCTCTCCCCTTATAAAATGTTTTAAATAGGTTAGAAGACTTATTTCCTACAACCATATTGTGATGAGAAGAGTAAGGGAGATGAAGCCGGGGACAAACTGACAATGCTCTTCAGATTAGCTGCGACAACTAACTTCTATCACTGCCTTTAATCCTCTGTGAATTAATGCCATGACTATGCTTTATATTTCTACAATCAGTTACCGTCAGATAACTGATAAGCAGTGTAGTCAACAGTAGTAAGCAGTAATTAATCCATAAACTTGCATCATAGCATATTTTTGGAGCACTGCAACTTAAGAATTTCACTTGCATTTGATACATTTTATCTTGCATGAAAGATTATGGGACAATAACTAAATGGGGTAAATAGCTAGCAAAGTTTGGCTAGTACTGTAAATGATTACGCATTGTATTAAATAGGGCACATATTAAAATAGCATTAAAGTAAACAGGAATTTAGCATTATGAAAAACAAGCTTAAGTCTTGAAATAGAACTAGCATTAAAGTAAGTAGGCCAATCAATGAACTAGCATTTAAACAAAATGTGGTCTAGGACTAGTGTTATATAGTTTCTGCAATTTAAGAATTTTACTCTCTCATCATCTATTCCGCTTTATCCTGTATACAGGGTCAGGGGATACCTGTAGCCAAAACCAGGAGGCCTTAGGGCTCGAGGTGGGGTACACCCTGGACGGGGGGCCAATCCATCGCAGTGTACACACACACACACACACACACACATGCTCATTCATACACTATTTCGGCAATTTCGGAATAATCTGGACTGTGGGAGAAAACCGGAGACCCAGCAAGCACAGGAAGAACATGCAAACTCCACGCACACAGACACAAAAATTCATTTACCAGCCTTTGTACCAATCCTTATCATCTGGCAAAAATGTTGTTCTTGCAACTTTAGCTAGTCAGACTAATGCTTTGGACAGCAAGGAAAACAGACTATAGTGGAACCTCGTATTGCGAGTAACGCAGTTTGCGAGCGTTCCGCAAGACTAGCAAAATTTTAAAATAAATTTTGACTTGAAAAAACGAGCAAGACTTGGTTTATGAATACTGAGTATCATGTAGCACCCTTCTTGTTTTGACGCCGAGTGTCACATGATCACAACTGAGATAATGTTTTTTCTCTCTCTTGCGCTGCGGAATTGTGGGTAATCGTCTTCACTGCTCGGTCTTAGTGAGGGTCCCTCACTGGTATAATCAACATCCGTGCAACAGAAGTGTGGAAGTAGCATTTAATGCAGTTAATGCTCTGGATTTCCGTTAAGGTTGGGGGTTCAAGGCCCAGCACTTGCAAAGCTGCCACTGCCACAGGTCATCAGAATGGACATTGTACATGACCATGAAGAAACCAACGTACAATCAATATGATCAATCAACGTATGATCTATACCACTTAATCCTGTATACAGTGTTGCGGGGTGCCTGGAGCCTATCCCAGGAGACTAGGCGCATGTGGCAGCGTACACCCTGGACCATCACAGGGCACACACACATATACACACACTCACTCACACACTATGGGCAATTTGGGAACGCCAATTAGCCTAATCTGTATGTCTTTGAACTGTGGGAGGAAACCGGAGCAGCCGGAGGAAACCCACCAATCACGGGGAGAACATGCAAACTCCATGCACACAGCAGTGAGAATCGAGCCTGGCCGGGAATCAAACCCGGGCCCTGAAGGTGCAAGACGACAGTGCTAACGCCTAAGCAACTGTGCCGCCTAGCAGTTAGAGGCTAACCTACTCATCTAGCCCTTAAGAAACAGACAGATCCGGGATGTCACTCTGTCTCAGCCGTTTTTTACATTTTTGAACACAAGCCTGTCTAAAGCATATAAAAGTAAGAACAACTCCCCAACCAAGTTTTTAGACTGATGGTTTTTTAGTCAGTGGCCTAGTGAATCCCTATCAGGATGTATTTATCAATAAAGCACTTCTGTAAGTCGTTTTTTATTTTTTATAAGAGCGTCGATCAAATGGCATTTACGTAAATGTTAGTTATAATAAACAGTCTAAATCTAAATAATTAACCAATTATAATTATCTAGTACAATCAATATGTCTTTTTTTTAAATAGAAGGATGTATGCAAAAACATACACAGTGAAAGCCTGTACATACTGTATGTATGTACATGTATGTGTGTGTCTATATAGACACACACATTAATGTGACTTTTTGTTACAGCTAAGGCGAGGCATCTGGCTTTCTTCCACCTTCTGAATCTCAAAAGCAAATATAGTGTAAACCCCATGCATATTTTTTGCAATTATTGTTTGAAAGGAGCGATTCCACAAATTGGCCCTTGTAAAAGTCACTCAAATTCTTACAGTTGCTCATTTATTCCTGCTTCCAACACATCAACTTTAGGTAAAAAGGATTCACTTACCACTCAATATATCCCACCCACTTTCAGCCACCAATGTAATGAGAAATTGAAAATGTAGCTTCTGTGAGAAGGGACAAATTGTGACAGCTAGACAACAGTGTCAGAGCAACTCGAAAAAAAAAATGCCGGTCTTGTGTGATGTTCCCAGGCTGCATTGGTCAGGAATGGACCATGGAAGGGAAACAGGGGTTCATGGGTGGCCAAGGCTCACTGGTGCACATAGGGAGTGAAGGTTGACCCGTGTATATGGATCCAATAGAAGCGCTAGTGTAGATCAAATTGATGAGGTTGATGCTGGTTCCACTAGAAAGGTGTCAGAACACAGTGCGTCACTGGTTTGGAGGCAAACAGGGGACTTACTCAATATTATATGATTATGAATGTGAGCCATCATGACATGCAAATCTGATCTAACCAAAAAAATCTGAACTGACTAATGTTGCTTATAATGTGAACGCAGACATGTTGAATAAAAGTGGAATACTGTACAGCAGGTCTCTTGTTTATTAATGTTACCGCTCGACTGGATTCATGATCCTAAACACCATAACTTTTATACCTGTATATACTGTAGATGCTTGCACGTCTCCAAAGAGACACCTTGTTAATGTAAAAAATGCCTTCTTCTTGTGTCACAACATATGAGCTCCGACAACTCCCACACTCGCATTCTGCGTCTGATATTGCAGCCGAGTAAATCGCACCTTATTTCAGACTGAAACACTTCGTCTGATGTCTCGGGTGTTTTGTCAGCCTCAGGTGAGAGGATGAAGCCTGTTAGAGAAAAAGGAAAGGAATGCTAGTCACTCATTCTCTCTCTCTCTTCTCTCTCTCTCCTTTTCCATTTGATGCTCTGAATAGGTGAGCTTTTTCTTGTCAGGGAAATTGTTGGGGTTTACTGTGCTGTGTCGTTGTCAGTTGTTAGTTTTACAGCAATCGCTGTCACTAAGTCTTATTTTACTACTTAGCTGGAGAGAGATCTAACGTTAGCAGAAACAAAGAGAGCAGAATACAAAAAAATATAATAACCGTAATGAATGAAATATATTGGATGTAAATGTATTGTGAAATTGTGATTGTTATTAATGATGCTTTAATATGCTTTAATATTCACCATTTTCTAAAATAAACACTGATGAAGATATCAATGCTAGCAGTTTGACATTTATGCAAATTTTTTAACATGAATTTTTGATTGCCTTAAAGCGAATGATTCAATATTTAACAATATCACTGAATCTCCTATGTTGAAATAATCAACATTAATCTACACAATGTTTACAACATTAATTAATAGTAATTGACATTATGTCTGAATCCACTATAATTACATAGGATGCGATAAATTTTCATAGCCTCTGATCGACATCTCAGGTGTTCAAGTCAAACCGGGACTTTCGATTGTGCAGAATAACAGAACATAGTGCTGTGAAGAAGTATTTGCCCTCGTATTGCCTCGTTTTGTTTGTTTTGCATATTTGTCACATTTAAATTTAAATAATCAAAACAAAAATAAAATTATATCACACAAAGATAACAGGAGTAAATAGAAAATGCAGTTTTTAAATAATGATTTCATTTATTAAAGGAAAAAAAGCTGCCAAAACTTGTCTCAGCTGTGTATGAAAAAGTAATTGTCCCACAAAATTAATAACTGGTTAGGTCACCCTTGGCGGCAACGACTGCAATCAAGCAGTCAAGTTTGCAATGACTGGCAATAAGTCTTTTACATCGCTGTGGAGAAATTTTGGCCCGCTCTTCTTTGGAGAATCATTTTAATTCAGCCCCATTGGAGCTGATTGGTTTTCAAGCATGAACGGCCTATT
This sequence comes from Clarias fuscus, assembly GCA_030347435.1. NCBI lineage: Eukaryota > Metazoa > Chordata > Actinopteri > Siluriformes > Clariidae > Clarias > Clarias fuscus. The sequence goes on along the minus strand of CM059212.1, from coordinate 20,340,244 downwards.
TAAGGAACAGATTTAAGCCCAGGAAAAAAAACTCCAAAAAACTTACTTTTGCTGGACTTGCTGTTGTGTTTTGGATCATCGTCCTGCTGCATAACCCAAGGCTTGAGGTCTCAAAATAATGGCCGGACTGGGTGTGGCAGGTGAAATTTAACTCAGCTTTCTCAAAATCATTTTTCTCAAATTCATTCATGATTTATCAAGGGGAGACAAGGACTTTTTCACATATGGCCGGGTATTTGTTTAATATATATTTTTTGATGATCTGAATCATTTAAATGTGAAACTTATGCAAAAAAAATTAAAATAAAAAAAATCAGGAATGGTGCACATACTTTTTCACGGCACTTTGAGTAGTGTGTAGACTAAAATCTCCCTTAATTGATCCACATAATCTCCTGCTAGACTTTTATAAAGCTGTTACATATTGGATTGGATTTTCATACATTTATTTGATCACTTATTAGCTATATTAGTGGAACCTTGGATTACGAGCATAATTCATTCAGGAAGTGGGCTCATGTTCCAAAACACTCATAAACCAAATCATCATTTTCCCATAAGAAATAAAAAATTAAATACATAAAAATAATGAAAATAAAACAAATTAATCTGCAACCTTTAAAAAAAGTACAAATAAATCCCGACAGATAAGTGTTTCCGTTGGTGCGCGCAGGCGCCGTGTCTGTGTGTTTGCAGGGGAGACGATTACACACAGTTCCGCAGCGCAAGAGTGACGCTCGGTGTCAAAATAAGAGTCGCATGCATGATACGTGATACTCGGCGCTCGTAAACTAATACTTGCTCGGTTTCCGATTAAAAATTTATTAAAAATCTTTACTGGTAACCACGTTACCCTAATATTGGGTCTGGGTCAAATGGTTTTCCCAACACCTCTGACAATAACTGAAAAACTGAAATCCAATAGTTCCTGATGTTGGGGCAGTTCCAAAACATATGACCTAGTGATGCTGGAGCTTAACCACACCTGTCACATTGCGGATCCACTGAGGGAAACATCATTAAGAGCTTTAGTTTGGATAGGTGTAGTCTATGTAAGATCTTAAATTGTATTAGACCATGCCTAATACTGTCGTGGCCAAAAGTTTTGAGAATGACACAAATATTAGTTTTCACAAAGTTTGCTGCTCAACTGCTTTTAGATCTTTGTTTCAGTTGTTTCTGTGATGTACTGAAATATAATTACAAGCACTTCATACATTTCAAAGGCTTTTATCGACAATTACATGACATTTATGCAAAGAGTCAGTATTTGCAGTGTTGGCCCTTCTTTTTCAGGACCTCTGCAATTCGACTGGGCATGCTCTCAATCAACTTCTGGGCCAAATCCTGACTGATAGCAACCCATTCTTTCATAATCACTTCTTGGAGTTTGTCAGAATTAGTGGGTTTTTGTTTGTCCACCCGCCTCTTGAGGATTGACCACAAGTTCTCAATGGGATTAAGATCTGGGGAGTTTCCAGGCCATGGACCCAAAATTTCAACGAGCCACTTAGTTATCACTTTTGTCTTATGGCACATTGCTCCATCATGCTGGAAAATGCATTGTTCTTCACCAAACTGTTGTTGGATTGTTGGAAGAAGTTGCTGTTGGAGGGTGTTTTGGTACCATTCTTTATTCATGGCTGTGTTTTGGGGCAAAATTGTGAGTGAGCCCACTTCCTTGGATCAGAAGCAACCCCACACATGAATGGTCTCAGGATGCTTTACTGTTGGCATGACACAGGACTGATGGTAGCGCTCACCTTTTCTTCTCCGTACAAGCCTTTTTCCAGATGCCCCAAACAATCAGAAAGAGGCTTCATCCAAGAATATGACTTTGCCCCAGTCCTCAGCAGTCCATTTGCCATACTTTTTGCAGAAGATCAATCTGTCTTTGGAGAGAAGTGGCTTCTTTGCTGCCCTTCTTGACACCAGGCCATCTTCCAAACGTCTTCGCCTCACTATGCGTGCAGATGCGCTCACACCTGCCTGCTGCCATTCCTGAGCAAGCTCTGCACTGGTGGCACTCCGATCCCGCAGCTGAATCCCCTTTAGGAGACGATCCTGGCGCTTGCTGGACTTTCTTGGACGCCCTGAAGCCTTCTTAACAAGAATTGAACCTCTTTCCTTGAAGTTCTTGATGATCCTATAAATTGTTGATTTAGGTGCAATCTTAGTAGCCACAATATCCTTGCCTCTGAAGCCATTTTTATGCAACGCAATGATGGCTGCGCGCGTTTCTTTGCAGGTCACCATAGTTAACAATGAAAGAGCAATGATTTCAAGCATCACTCTCCTTTTAACATGTCATGTCTGCCATTCTAACCCAATCAGCCTGACATAATGATCTCCAGCCTTGTGCTCGTCAACATTCTCACCTGAGTTAACAAGACGATTACTGAAATGATCTCAGCAGGTCCTTTAATGACAGCAATGAAATGCAGTGGAAAGTTTTTTTCAGGATTAAGTTAATTTTCCTGGCAAAGAAGGACTATGCAATTCATCTCATCACTCTTCATAACATTCTGGAGTATATGCAAATTGCTATTATAAAAACTTAAGCAGCAACTTTTCCAATTTCCAATATTTATGTAATTCTCAAAACTTTTGGCCGTGACTGTACACACTGAAACCAAATGAACCCTTTCTTGTTCTTCATCCCATTGCTTTTTCTACAATATCTATTTCATGAATCATTATTATTATTATTATTATTTTTAACTTTTACTCATCTTTATTTCAAACACATATATACTTTCTTCCTAACCCCAACCCATACACATCATTATCATCATCATATACTGAGCAGGACCTGTGAAGGATAAAGTGGTGTTGACGGGAACAGCTGTGTGCAGGAGCTTGTTGCCGGTGGCTGTTAGACTCTTCACATTATAGAGAATGCCAGTCATGTCACCTCCAGCCTCACTAACAGGCGCCATTTAAGCACACACACACACACACACATGCACCATAATTTAAATAGCCAGCATGTGTGGAACTACTGTTATCTCTGCATCCGCCCACTCAACATGCACACAGCTATGTGTCGAGTACCCACGCCTACACCAAGGTCATAAACACACTGATCACATACCAGCACAGAGTTCTGTAATTCCCTGCAGCAATAATTCAATCACATGCTAAAGTATAACATAACTAGCATCCATCCATCTTATTTGCTGCACACTGAGAGTTGTTTCAGCTGTACAGCAGGGGTTAGCTATTGGATTAGATATCCCCCCTCCCCCATCGCCCATGTGCTTCATGAAAATTATGTAAATAGAATAAATCACATACGGCTATGAATGAATCATGTGTAAATAAATGAATCGTGTAAAAATTTGGTGTAGAAAAATGAATCACATGAAAATAAGCCAATCGTTTACAAATTAATTAATTGTTTAAAATGAACAATTCATGTTTGAAATAATTATGTGAAAAAAAATCATGAGATTAAAAAATCGTGTAAATAAACAAATCGTTTGAAAAATGGATCAAACAAAAATAAATGAATCATATCAATAAATATACAATAAATATACCTGTGTACAACAATCATGTGACTAAATTAATCATATGTAGACAGTTTGTGTTTAAAAAATTAATCATTTGGAAATTGTAAATAGACAAATCATTTAGAACATTTATCACATAAAAAATAAATTAATTGTGTAAATCAATGGGTTAAAAAATGAATCATGTGTAAGAATTGGATGTGTAAATAAACAATCCATTTAAAAATGCCTCACATAAAAATATGACAATAATTTGAAAATAAATTATGTGTAAAATAATTTGTGTTTTAAAAAAAATTAATTAACTGTGCATGTTATTTGAGAATAAAGGAATCGTGACTTAAAAAATATCATGAGGTTATATATGTGTTAATAAAAAAACTGTGAAAAATGAATCACATGAAAATAAATTAATTCTGTCTTTGAATTTTGAACCAAAATTAAAAAGCACATGTACGTGTGAATTATGTGAATTATATTGTTAATTAGTGAGTCAATTAGCAAGTCAATACATTAGGCATGTGTAATATAAAACTATAAAAATAAATGAAACGCGAAAATTAAATAAATATTGAGTTAGGTTAATTGATGAATCAAGTGTAAATAAATTAATCTTTTGAATAAATTAATAAGATGAAAAAAGAGTCATTTGAAAATAAATAAATCATGGAAATAATTACATTCATGTTTTAAAAAAACACAATGTGAAAAATGTATGAAGCATTATATGAAAACTGTGTTCTTTTTTAAAATTAATGGAAATGTTTAAAGCAGCATCAGCAGGGATGCTGCAGGGAGAGTGTTTGCTAATTATTAGTATACAGCAGTTAGTCCCAACCGAGCAATCTGCTTGGATAACATGCAATCTATGACTGGTGATAATAGACGGTAACAGCACATGGACAAATGTAACTATACTGTACATATGCAGTAACTCATCGCCACAGGTGTGTGCTACAATGGTATCGCAGCGTGGGTGAGAGTAGGTCTGTACGGTCCGCAGTACTGAGGAGAGAGCAGCTGCCTGCCAAAACCTATATTCACAACCAGTCACAGAAGGACTTTGAGCAAGAACACACATCTGATAATGTTATTTCACCCTAAACAACACGCTGTCTAATTAGCAATTGATTCTAAGTTGTAATTCTAAATTGTCTCTTAGCTGTTTGTGTCGTCTTATTCCTGCCTAAGATGGACACAACAACAAGGCTGCATCCCAAATCCCTCTCTAATCCCTAATCAAGGGGACTACAGTCGTGGCCAAAAGTTTTGAGAATTACATAAATATTGGAAATTGGAAAAGTTGCTGCTTAAGTTTTTATAATAGCAATTTGCATATACTCCAGAATGTTATGAAGAGTGATCAGATGAATTGCATAGTCCTTCTTTGCCATGAAAATTAACTTAATCCCGAAAAAAACTTTCCACTGCATTTCATTGCTGTCATTAAAGGACCTGCTGAGATGATTTCAGTAATCGTCTTGTTAACTCATGTGAGAATGTTGACGAGCACAAGGCTGGAGATCATTATGTCAGGCTGATTGGGTTAGAATGGCAGACTTGACATGTTAAAAGGAGAGTGATGTTTGAAATCATTGTTCTTTCATTGTTAACCATGGTGACCTGCATCCTTCACAGGCAAGGATATTGTGGCTACTAAGATTTCATCTAAATCAACAATTTATAGGATCATCAAGAACTTCAAGGAAAGAGGTTCAATTCTTGTTAAGAAGGCTTCAGGGCGTCCAAGAAAGTCCAGCAAGCGCCAGGATCGTCTCCTAAAGAGGATCCAGCTGCGGGATCGGAGTGCCACCTTTTGCAGAGCTTGCTCAGGAATGGCAGCAGGCTGGTGTGAGCGCATCTGCACTCACAGTGAGGCGAAGACGTTTGGAAGATGGCCTGGTGTCAAGAAGGGCAGCAAAGAAGCCTCTTCTCCTAAAAAAAAAAACATCACGGACAGATTGATCTTCTGCAAAAAGTATGGCGAATGGACTGCTGAGGACTGGGGCAAAGTCATATTCTCGGATGAAGCCTCTTTCCAATTGTTTGGGGCATCTGGAGAAAGGCTTGTCCGGAGAAGAAAAGGTGAGCGCTACCATCAGTCCTGTGTCATGCCAACAGTAAAGCATCCTGAGACCATTCATGTGTGGAGTTGCTTATCTTCCAAGGGAGTGGGCTCACTCACAATTTTGCCCAAAAACACAGCCATGAATAAAGAATGGTACCAAAACACCCTCCAACAGCAACTTCTGCCAACAATCCAACAACAGTTTGGTGAAGAACAATGCATTTTCCAGCACGATGGAGCACCGTGCCATAAGGCAAAAGTGATAACTAAGTGGCTCGGGACCAAAACGTTGAAATTTTGGGTCCATGGCTTGGAAACTCCCCAGATCTTAATCCCATTGAGAACTTTAGGTCAATCCTCAAGAGGCGGGTGGACAAACAAAAACCCACTAATTCTCACGAACTGCAAGAAGTGATTATGAAAGAATGGGTTGCTATCAGTCAGGATTTGGCCCAGAAGTTGATTGAGAGCAGCCCAGTCAAATTGCAGAGGTCCTGAAAAAGAAGGGCCAACACTGCAAATACTGAATCTTTGCATAAATGTCATGTAATTGTCGATAAAAGCCTTTGAAACGTATGAAGTGCTTGTAATTATATTTCAATACATCACAGAAACAACTGAAACAAAGATCTAAAAGCAGTTTAGCAGCAAACTTTGTGAAAACTAATATTTGTGTCATTCTCAAAACTTTTGGCTACGACTGTACTATTGTGTGGAATAAGTGATTGTACGCCCTACATAGTGCACACGCTTTCCTTTTAACAGATTTTGGGATTTAACCCTGGAGCCCGGAAGTTAAGAGAGTTGATATTCTAAAGTGGAATAAGTTAAAAGTTACAGAAACTTAAGAGATTTCCAGGACGGTCCACCACCTCCATGGTTTACTCTTCTCAGCTTTTAGCTACATAGTACTGGTAAGAATTTAAAACTACTTTCACCCCTGTTAATTACACTAACTGCAGTCGCCAGCTCCGGTTAGTTAGTTTGGCCATTCATGATATGAATATGTGTTGCCGGAGCAAAATAACTGGTTAGCTAACCAAATTAATCATGATCTGTTTGTGGAACTGTTATAAAAAAAAGCAATATCACACTCAAGGTCATGCTGTTGTGCTGAATATCAGCACGGTTATGATATTTTCAGTACTCGTGCTGCCTATATAGTACTCAAAGTTAATTCTATATAGCATAAGATCCAGACATCTAAAAACTAGAACCTTTAATCCGGGTAAAAAAGAAAGACTTAAACGATAATACTCTAGTTACGGTGGTGAAATACTATGGCTTAGTATTTGGTTTTGGATTTTAAAGTAGTGTTCGCTCATTGGGGTTCCTCCTTCTTGCAAGCCGCCAGGAACAGAATCCAGACTGTGATCTTTCCTTTTTACTGGTCCTCTGTTTACTGCTTGTGTTTTATCTGGTGCTGGAGTTCTTTTGATGGCATTCAGTCTGACTGACATTACAGGTTCCTTAACTTAAATCAGTCCTTCATTACGCACACGTTTGAATTTACGAAGTGGGGCAGCGATGGATCAGCCAGTTGAGGATCTGGGTTGATGATCAGAGGGTCAGGGGTTTGAACCCTGGACAAATGCCTTAACCCGATGCCCACATAAGCGGGACCCAGTGATGTATAGAATGATCAACAAGAAAGATGTTGTATCAATAGTGAAGTTGGGGGGGCATAGTGATTAGGAAATGTTAGTGATCTGACATTTTTAGATGTCAGAATTGTTTTCCATATTGGATAGTATAAGCTTTGATTTATCATCCAAACATTGTCTGGTGGTTGTTTTCGATTAAATACTGACATCCCTGTGACATATTGCCAATTAGAAAACGCTATATATCGAGTCGACATCTTCCACATGTATGTGTGCTGTTAGAGTTTATGGGTTATATTATTTTTATAACGTGTACTTGCAATTAAATTTTATTCTATTTTAATTCCATGATACAATGTGAAAAGTTGAATGGTTGAAAGGTGAATACTTATGCAAGCTGGTGTAAATTGCTTCAGAGAACAGCTCCTGCTAGATGGAAAGATACTCACTCACTCACTCACTCATCATCTACAGTATACCGCTTAATCCTGTATTCAGGTTCACGGGGGACCTGGAGCCTATCCCAGGAGACTTAGGACACAAGGCGCCAATCCATCGAAGGGCAGGAAAGATACTTGGTTGCACAATTTATTTACATTTGTATCTTTTAGACTTTAAGAGATCATCGCAAAACCCGAGCATGACTTGGTGCCTGGATATTTCATGAGCATCTTAATGAAAACAGACCAAGTCTAGTTCTAGGAGAATTCTTGAAACAAATCTTAGTTTAAAATAATTGTAAGAATGTATCTGAACTTTGGGTGTGGTCGCTCAGACTTGACCCTGATGTTAATATGATGTTAAAGGATGACGTCTTTCCTTCTCCCGAGTAAAGTCCTGAGCCAAAACTGGGTGCATGAGATTCATCCTTTTTTAAAAAAATTTTATTCAGGTATCTAGAGTTTATATTTGGACATGTGACCACGTCATGTTTTTCAAATCTCTTGAATCAGGACCAGGTAAGGAATGAAAATGCTTCTAATCTCTCCAGCTATCTGTTTGTGAGAATCCAATTCGCAGAAGCTGTCGCATCAGTGGAGCCCGAGTTCGTGACAGTTGCTAAGGGATCCGAGCGAAGTGCACAGGTTTGGAAATAATCTTCAGATTATTCATCTTCCACGCCTGGTGAGGTGCGAGAAAAAGCCGAGGTGCGGCGGGACATTGATCCGTGCTTCTGAGAAAACAAAAAAGGACGAGAGAACAAAAAAAAAACCTCAATTATGGAATTCTGCACATCCAAGAAAAAATGGTGCTTTCAACCATCATTGTCTTGTAGAGAAATCAGTGATGCTTAATGAGCTGTAATGTTGTCAATATGTCATTTCAAGCCTTTCAGGAGGAAAAAAAAAAAATGACAGTCTGTTATTAAAGTCTGAAGGAAATAAATGTACGCACACTACACTGATCCAGGAATGGTGTCTTTCTTCAAATCTACGTGTTAGAGGATGTTTGAATCTGCTTGCATATCCTCCAGAAACGAAACATAATTCCAGATGGACGATTGGAGAATGGTTTTAACTTCCATATGTTTTGTCTTCATCCTGACAGGAACTGACAAATAAGAGAAATAGGAGATATTGCTCTAACAGCCTTGTGATGCTTCGAATCGCAGAAACTTCCGTTGGCATCATTTGAGATCTCAAATCAAAGGCGGTGCATGAGGAAGACGCTCGAGTGAAACCATTTCTGAGATGGAAATTATTGTCATTTATACAGGACATCGTAAAAGTATTCAAATGCACAATGGTGTGAAATGAATCTCATCGCTTTGTGGTGGAAAAAAAAAAGTCCTTGAAAGCTGAAGCCTCTTCATCATGGTCTGATTTACCGAAGGTGCAATCAAACAGAGCCTATGAGCACAGAATGCTCTGATTTAACAGCGAATAATGAAATAATAACGAATCCGTTAACAAAGAAAAAAGCCAAATTATCCCAAACTGATTTTAATATTAATTAAATCGTCTGTGGAACGTGCATCATGAAAGAAAACCATTTACTGTATAATCCATGATTACTCTGAGTGGAGGTGTGAATCATAATTTGCTACCAGTGCGATTGATTATGCCTTGTCTCAAAGAGACATAGTTCTATTAAAACGTTCTTTTCGGCTGGCAACTTTTCTAACCGGACTTGGGACCGGCACTGCATGCAGTGACTGGGTAGTGGCAACCACCGATAGCAGGGCTCAAACCTGCATCCTCAGATCAACAAGCAAGACCCAGAGCCATCAGTCCCAGCTACAGTTCTATTATAAGTATAAAAACTAAAAAAAAAAAAAAAAAACTATTGAAATATTGTGTAACTTGGGTTGTTTCGAGGTGATGTTTCTTATAACTTATAAAGTGATAACCTTGGAAATTGATAAGTGATAACCACACTCCAATCCAGTAGGTGGCAGGATCGCACCAACTGTCCATAAACTCAAAAAGAAGAAGAAGAAGAAGAAGAAGCGAGACTCTCTCAAAACGAGAGTATTTACAAAAAATGTCAAATGCTTTGTATTTTCCACAAAAGCTGCGGTGTATTTTTAAAGGATTCGTCAATTTTATACGGCTTAACATTTGTACGTTTAAAAAGGGTGAATCGAAAATTGACCCAATGATTCAATTAATTGAATCGGCCAACAAAAGATTAATTACCGTGCATAAGCGCTAATTCTCTTTCTGATTTTCAGAATGCGTTGATTAATTTTCTATAACAGCAGCTCTGACAGTTGTTCCAGGTGCAAGATTTATATCAGTACATTTATACTAATATTGTTATCATGTCCATTTTAAAAAATGAACAGCGTGATTTGTGTGGTGGATGCTCAAGATATTCTAATATATTATAATAATAAAACTTTTTTTTTTTTTTTTTAGTGCCCAAAATAGAGACCAAAAAGGACGTATCGTAGCCATGGTTTACTATATAGAGCACTCGAAATGCTAATGCGTGTCCACAGGATACATTTGGTTCCCATACTTTTGTTATTTTGTTTGTGTGCATGAGATATGTGTTTACAGAAAGCCTGTACAATGGATGTGGTTACATGGACCCTAATATTCCACCAAAGATAGGAATAATAACCCAATTATAAAAATGCACCTCGATGGGGAACAGTCTGACCCGATCCGGTTTTGAGGAAGGAAATTTTGCTTCCATTAATGATCAGTAAACTCTGCCTTTACTTTCATCCACTGGGTCTCTGGCTGAAGAACGAGTGCTAATTGGCTTGCTGTTTCATGTCCAACCAATCATAGACGAGACTGATTTGTTGTAACCTATTAGCATGCAGAAGGCAGGATTTATCGTAAAAGATTGGAAGCCTGATCTGAAAAATACTTTGTCTGTGATTTCAATCGGATTGAAGAAATATTATCCATGTAAACGTAGCTAATGACCCAGCCAGCTTGTAGCTACATTTATATAAAATGTATTAACTTTTCAATGAGAGAGAACAACTTTCTTGTTTAAACTTTCAACTGATCCCTGAAAACTGATGGATAGCTTGTCACCAGCTTGAAAAAAAAGGCATCTGTCTATGGGAGCTGTACAAACAATCATTCACAAACACCACTTGCATACTGTATTGCAGGAACTCGTCTGGGAGTCCTGATCACGATCCAAGCTATTTGTACATGTTTGGGCCATTAAATGAGTTCCTGGGAGGCCAGCGTTTAGGACGTGGTGCAGGAAGTCTGATCATGGCTCCAGCATACTGAGAAAACTTTTATATTGATGGTGTCCAAGCACTGGGGAAATCCATAATTATTCTGCACGATCAAAAGTCCCAGTTTGACTTGAATACCGCTCGTACTTTGTGTGACTACCTTTAAGCTAGAGAGCAACTACAGTATAAGCGATAAAAGGAAATAACTTTTTCGTGGACAATCCACAGCATCATATAAACAATATATTGTCGTTTTTTCAACTAATTTAACTGAAATTGTTGAAAAATTGCAAATATTTGATGCTAGCTAACCAGGGGAAAAAATAATGTTGAGATGCTTGACAAGTTTTTTGCTTGGAGACGTTTATTTACCATTTTGGAAAGGAGTCACCAGGATCAGCAGCACTGTAACATTCGTAAAACATTTCTTTCACTTCAAGAAAGTCTTCAGATGAAGAATAGTATGTTTTATTTTTAAGTTGCTTAGCAACAACCTAGATTGTTTCTTCAAGTGAACTGTTTATAGCTGCTATAAACTAACCGATAACGGGAATGAACTTGTTTGCAGACATTCTACGACATTAAATGTAAACCATAAAATGGATTTTTAAAAATAGTGTTTTTCAATTAATTTAACTAAATGTAATTGAAGGAAATTCCTGTGTGAAATAAAAATTCTGAATTTGCTGAACTTCATTTTGGTTATTTTCTGTTACTGCCTTTCCTTAATTGCTTAGAATGTATTGCTTAGATCAATGATTTTCTTTTTTAATTCCATATTTTCTTTGTACTTGACAAAAATTCTACAGATTTTACTTCTACTTACCAGCCTGAGAAAAACACCTGAACAGACGTTTGTAACAGAAGCCTGGTTTAGACACAGCAGGCATCTCAATAACAGGCACATGATGGATTTTTTTTATTTATACCCAACAATATAACAACTATTTTTCCTTCTTGGCACTGTCTGGTGTGTACACAGCTGTTTGGAATATTTGTGTAAAATAATCTAACAGTCTCGGTCAATGTCCCGCTTCGGTAACGGAGTCACAGGGTATTAAGAAAGCAAAAGTGCGGTAGATGGTTTTGCTCTTGGCTGCCATGTTGTGTGGTTTCTCAAAGTTTTTTATATAAGAAAAAAAATAGGCAAAGATCAGCTGGATGTGGTCCATCTGTTCCAGAACATTGCAATCCAGGAAGAGGTATGACCTTTAGTTGCTCTATTTCTAAGTCTATACTGAGTCATCTGAATACACTGTGCTTATTCAGTGTTATTAGTTGTGCTCCGCTGAGAACTGTGGGTAATGTAGAAATGGAGGAACCAGTTATTAAAAGCAGGTACATCTGATTAAAGTGCGGTTTACAGAATGTTCCCATTACTTAATAGAATGTTTGGTGTTTAATATTTGCGGCTTTATGAGCTTTGCACTAGTAGACATCTTGAATCTGGAATAACTTCCTTCCTCAGGACAAGGAGTTTACAACGTGGTATCAAAATGTTTTGAGACTGTTTTTTTCTAACAGGCCAACAGATGGCAGCACAAGGCTGCACGCACAGTCACAGTGAGCACGGCCTTCATAAGTCAGTGTGCCAAAAGACGTTAGGTGCGTTCCAATCAGCCTGAAGTTCCCTGCGCAGTATACTTTACAGGGTGTTCAGCCATGTTAAGTGTGATTGCAAACCGCAGGGAGAAAAAGTGTGCCATACAAAGGGAACTGCGAAGGGTGTATGGAACGAGTGAACATCAGGACTTCACTTCACCGGAAAAGGAAATGAAAAATGTCCCATAAGTCATTGCGTCTTGCTCATCTGAGCTCGAAAAAGGATTTATATATTGATTATCATTATTATCGATATTAAAAAGACACAACAATTAAAATTTTAATTTAATCAAGTAATCCTTATATAGTGTTATATAGGCTAGTAATCTGTAAAAAAAAAACATCTCTGAACAACTTGAATCAATTTTTATTATTAATCAATAATTTATTTATTTTCAAGGTATATCAGTTTCAATAGCATATGTTTAATAATGGTATCAGTTTTTGTTTCAATTAATATTCAATATTTAATGCCCCTAGTGTGAATTTTCCACAGCAGCAGAGACAGGTATCCGCGGTGCTTATGTTACCATGGTAACGCAAGAAGGAAGTGACGTCTGCGCTGGTGACTTCGCAAAGTGTTCCGAATGGTTGAGTTTTGTTGAGGTACGTTCCCTTCACTGACATTCCCTAACAGAGAAGGGAGTACGGAGAACCATGTGAAGTGAACAGAAATATAAATCAAGAATTAAAAAAAAAAATTTGAGTGTTTCGACAACTTGACATACACAACTCCTGTTTTGCTCTGGACCCTTAAGGCTGCTGTAGTATATTTCACTAATATTTAGGCATCTCGTTCTCTGCTTGACTGCACAGTCTGGTGTGTTTTATTCCTCTTATATCACAACAATTTCCCAGTGATTTTTAAAAAGATTTTTATGAAACATTTTTCCATTTCATTTGATCTGTTTATTTTAAACAGACCAGTATATTTTTCTGTCTTTCTCTCCTCATGACTCTCTCTCTCTCTCTCTCTCTCTTTATCTCTCGATCTATCTATTCCTCTTTTTAGGTCTCATCTCATATCTGATCTTACTTTCATGTCCGTTTGCAAACATGCATATTAACATTACGTGGCATCGCCACGGTTCATCGATTCTGAGTTCTGATTGGCTGTTTGGAAGCCGGCTGGAAGCTCCTGCATCATCAGCACTCTTCAGATCATCAGCTTTCCAGATATCGAACCAACGAGCTGTACTTATTGACCTCCAGTGGCTCGTTGCTGTAATCTGCATATGAGCCACAAGCTATCACCCAGGTCTATCACACACACACACACACACACACGCACGCACACACACACACACACACACACACACACACACACACACACACACACACACACACACACACACACACAGTGAGTGTTACATCTAATCATGTGCAGGAAGATGCTTATTTATGCAAGAGCTCATTAGCTATTAGGGAAGATTAAACCTTGCTCTCCATCCTTCCTCTGCCCTCCAGTTTTCCTTTCTTCTTCCTGTCCCTCTATGTCACCCTGTTTCTGTCCATTTCCTTCGCTATCTCTCAGTCTACAACACCTTTAATGAAGCACTGGTCAATGTCCCTCCTTGTATCACAATGTCCCTCTCTACATCCCCATGTCCCATTCTACATCTTCATGTCCCTCTCTACGTTGATACCTGATGTACTTTCCCCTGTCCATTTTATGTATCCATGTCTCTCTTTATTTGTCAGAGTCTCTACATCCAGAAATGTCTCCATCTCTCTCGCTACATTTCCATTCCTCTACAGTATATTATGTCCCCATGTCCCCTCCGCATGTCTATTCCTTGCACTGCCTTTATCTTCCCCCATCCCTCTCTCCTTCTACTACTGATCTTAGTCTCGCTTTCCTAATCTGTCTTGTTTTTTTCATAAAAATACTTGTCACTTTTTCTATATTTCGCCCTGCACGTCTTTCTTTATGTGCTCAGCATCAACCTTGTTTTATTCTGTAGGCCAGCAGGAGATGCCATGAATGGAGATCACTTACACACTTGTTGAAGCTGCGTCAGGAAGAAAATTTTACGTTTAACACTGAAATTTGCAGTATGAGCATTTCCATATGCACACACACACACACACACACACACACACACACACACACACACACACACACACACACACACACACACACACACAGTGTGACGAGAACTCACAGGATTGAGACTAAACAGCTGTTTCTTTAAAAAACTCATTGGTGAGAATAATCGGAAAAAAGTGTCAGTTTGCTGGGGAGCAGAAAGATCAGACTTTGGGGTGATGTATAAAGGTCATGTGGTGTGATGAGTGCAGATTGATCCTGTTCCAGAGCGATGGCTGTTTTTCTTCCGGCCATATTCCAGGACTCAAATTGTGAGCGAGTGGCTCTGGGAGCACGAGAGTCATTTTCACACATGAGCTGGACACGACAGTTTGTTCTGTAATCAAAGCTAAAGGTAACAGAATGAAATATAAGTGAGTCTTAGGAGTTTCTTTATAAAGACATAAAACATATTTTCAGGTAAGGATATTAAACAGAATCAATTCTCTCTCTCTCTCACATGATAAATGTACAGCTGAGCCAGTACAGTGGATCTCTTACACACAGAGGCTTCACACTGAGCAACAAAAGCACATCATGAAACACAGCAAAGTAAAACACACACGTTTAGAGGTACAGGATGCACACACACACACACACACACACACACACACACACACACACACACACACACACACACCAAAATGTAATCACATTCTCTCGTTCTCTCCCACTCTCCGACACAGAGCTGCTGATCTCTTTCAGATCAAACAACACACACACACACACACGGTGTTGGATCACAAACACAAAGCAGTGAATAAAGATATGAAAAGAGGAGGGAGAATCTCATTCAGCACATTCATTACTACAAGGTCACTCTGGGTCACTTCTCTCTCTCTCTCTCTCTGCCTGTACGAGTCCACACCATACACACACATATACCACACACTAACCTGCAACATCAATACACACTAATCTGCCACAATAGACAGACACACACACACACACACACACACACACACACACACACACCTGCAATATCAACATACACACACTGACCTGCCACACACACACACTGACCTGCCACAACACACACACTAACCTGCAACATCAACACACACACACACCCACACACGCACTGACCTGCAACATCAACACACACTGACCTGCCACAAGAGAGAAACACACACACACACACACTGACCTGCCACAACACACACACTAACCTGCAACATCAACACACACACACACACACACGCACTGACCTGCAACATCAACACACACTGACCTGCCACAAGAGAGAAACACACACACACACACACACTGACCTGCCACAACACATACACTAACAACACACACACACTGACCTGCAACATCAACACACACTGAACTGCCACAAAAGACAAACACACACACACACACACACACACACACACACACACACACACACACACACACACTGAACTGCCACAACACATACACTAACAACACATACAAACACACACACACTGACCTGCCACAACACACACAATCACACACACATAATCACACATAATCACACACACACACACACACAGACCTGCAACATCAACACACACTGACCTGCCACAAAAGACAAACACACACACAAACACACACACACACACACACACACACACACACACACGCGCGCACGCACGCACACACACACACACACACACACACACACACACACACACATGCGCACACACACGCATTCACACACACACACACACACACACACACACAACAACAACAACACATACTACAACATATACTAACACTAACATGATACAAAGACACACATTGTTCTGTAACATCTACACACACACATGCACACCACGGAACAATGACATCACATAAGAGGACTCAGGTGGACTAGAGCAAGCAAATAATAAGACACAGGTTGAGAACATGTTGAGTATTCCTGTGTGTGTGTGTGTGTGTGTGTGTGTGTGTTTGACTTGTTTCCCTGAGAGAAGCTCAGCGATCCAATCTGCAGAGTGGGGAATCGATGTCTCCAGGGAACAGCGCGGTGTGCAGGAGACGGAGGAAACCACGCAGAAATGCAGCTCACACACTATTTATGAGAAAGACAATTACTGTACCAAGCAGTGTAAATAATGCAAACTGTGTGTGTGTGTGTGTGCAATGCACATGACAAATGGTCTGGGGTTTTGTATGACCACACCATATTGTACTATCGTGTGTGTGTGTGTGCGTGTGTGTGTGTGTTTCTAGGTCAGAGAGAACATTTCTAATTTTGGGATACATCACCAAGAGTCTTTCATTATGTAACTTAGGATAACTATGCAACAGGATTACATCCTCGCCAAGTATCAACCTTGCTAAACCATTTACCTTGAATGATTGATTTTTTTCTCTTGCCACAGCAATTAGCCAATGCTAACAATATCCATTTATTAAAGAAGATCATACAATACTTTGATTAAAAATTACACCTACCTAGCTAGCATTAGCAAAGCTGTATTATTGCTATTTTCTATCTTAGCATGCTAGCATTTGTTAAATTAGTATCCTGTGAATCAATAAGCTAGTTAGCATTAGCTTAACCGTGTTTATTGTGGAATTAAACTTGTACAACTTGCCTGTAAAATTTAAAACAGATGTTTGCTAGCTATTAATGCCTAGCATGCTAGCTAAATTATTGTAATCTGTAATTGAACAACAACAAAAAAACACCAAAAAAAAACAGTGATGGTTGCTAGCATGCAAGCTAATGTTAGGAAGTTAAATTATATTTAATGTTTAATTAGCAGTTAATGAGCTAGCATGTTGATGTCACATGATCAGGTTTACTACTACTGAAACCAATTTAATTTAAGCTCCCTCTTTGTGCTCTATTTGTGTGTATGTGTGTGCAAGCTTTTGTCCGTGTATTTGATATTCAGGCCACATTACCACCATGCCCTTTCTAGTGTGTGTGTAAGTGTGTATGTGTGTGTGTGTGTGTACACAGCCAGCCAAAAGGAAAGAAAAGGGCAGCGAGTGTTTACTGATTGGCTGACAATGAGCCATGACTTTCTGAAGCTCCCAAGCCACCTTATTTACTACAGGCCACGCCGAACACACCTCCACCTTTTTCATACCTCAGTTTGTCTGGTTATTACTTTGTTTTTTATTTAAAAAATGTCACGTTCTCCTGCAAACAGCTGAAAAACGAATAAAAGTTTTTCCTGATTATTTTATACAGAAGTAGTGTAAGTGTGTTGCAGAAGTAGTCATCGTTTGTAGTAGTAACATCTTTGTGCATGAAGTTTGCATGTTATACCCCATGTTTGGTGGTTTTCCTCCAGGTACTCTGGTTTTTCTTCCCTTCTCATGGTCTGACCCATGCAGTCACCTCTGAAGAGTGGATGTTTGATACTGTATATGTTTGCCACTCAAACTCGGCTCTAAACTGAGGTGCTGTAAATTGGACGTTTCTGAGGATGGTCATTCTAATAAACTTATCCACTGCAGCATAGGTATCTCTTGGTCTTTCCTTTTCTGGGACGGAGTCAGTGTAATCATAGCGTTAGATGGTTTTGGTGACTGTACTTCGGGATACATTCAAAGATCTTGAAGTAGTTGTCTTTCTCTTTACTTCACTGAGTGTCTATTAGGGCTATGTACTCTGTACGAACTCTTCCTCTGCATAAGACAACTGATGATCTAAAGCACATTAAGACTTCAAGAAATTATCTCTTGACAAGACACATCTGTGAACTGAAAACCATTCCAGGTGACTACCTCACGAATCTGATGACTATGACTAGTGACAGGATCATGGGCACCCAATGATCATTTATGCCTCTGGGTAGCAAAGGTCAACCGGTCTGGTAACATCCCACAGAAAAGCCAATGCAGCACAACTTGGTAAAAAAATGCTTCAATGCTGGCCACAGAAGAAATGCACCAGAACACCAAGTGCACCACAGCTTGCCACACACGGGCCCTAGCAGGCAAAGATTTCTAGGCTTCCAAACTAACCTCAAATATTTTAGATCCCAATCCGTTCTAGCATCCATGGGATGTGACGAACAAACAAGGTTCCAACCTGCAACCCACAGCACCAACGTTACTGAATCAAATGACCCGAATCAATCAAATGTACTGTTTGCACACCACTAGCTGCAACTGTATTAATCCCTTCTGAATTTTTAAGACACCAGACCATTTCTGTTTTTCCTTTTTCTAGTTACCCTTAGAAATATCTAATTAAAAACATAGATATCTATAATTAAAATGATAATAAACATACTTTTATTTTCAGCTAAAATAAATCCAAACCTGGCCAGAGAGTTGATTTCTATTTCATTAAAGATACTTTTATTATGTTAAGAAGAACTACTTCATTTATTAAGTCCTAATGATCAAGTACTTAAAGTTATTTATACAAGACCTTTGGAGATTTGTGTTAAAAGTTATTACTGTATTAGTGCACTTAAAAAAATTAGTTTTGCAGTAATAAAATTTATTAAACTTTTCAGCTCCGAATTACATAGTGGCTGTGACTAAAGCTAGGGACAGCCAGAGTGTATAGGGTATGTGTGGTCATGATTTTATATCTTGCAGAAGACCGACTGTCAGATTTGACCTTGCGGGGATCTTTGTCTCGAAATAGATTTAGGTGTAGCGTGGAGTTAATTAGCTGCAGGACAAATTTCCACGGCTGGGTCTGACGAGGCTCACAAGCTAAACGTGTGTGTGTGTGTGTGTGTGCTCGTGTATGCAGACCCAGCTTAATATTTGACCAGAATGAACAATAATTTAGCAAAAAAAAAAGTCAAATAGTCTATAAAATAATGAGCAATTCTAGTTTTCCAAATATTATGCAAAAGATTATTTCAGTCTCTGTGCAATATCAGTGTCTTTCATTCTTTCTATATTAATCGCGCATCTTCTCTGGTTTTTTCTGTATATCAAGTGCCTTTCTTTTTGATGTTTGTTGTTGTATAATATTTGCATCACACAGAGCCACGTTCCCACTACGTCCTCAAAAAAATTGTGTGAATGCGGTAAGAACTTGTACAACTTGCCAGGAACGAAATAGAAACCGGTAAGGATGTAATATTGTCTGCCTGGACGAGGAGCTGCAATGCTTTTTTTGAACATATTCATTGTTTTGAACATTACCATTTTTTTTAACATGTTCAAATAAAGCCGGGTGAGGAGATGGTCGAAGCAAGATGGAGGAAGAACTTCTTAAAGGCTTATTAATGATGCCGTTGACTGGTTAACAATGTAACTTACACCTCTTAGGGATTTTACTGACATACTACAAGCCCGGCACAGTTGGAAAATATTCTGACTAGGTTGTCATTGGGATGTGACTGCGTTGTTGCTACGTCTCTGGAGTTTTCACAATAACCTCTTTGGGCTTGTGCTATGAACACGCCTTGTTGTCGAAAACCGCATAAAGCGAATGTTCTTCTGGTGCTTACCATAGTTATGAATATGTGTCGTTGTATTGCAGTTATGTTACATGGTGCGAGTTAGAGAGCCGTACCACGAGATGTAATAGTATTCATAAGAGGTCTTACATGAACACTGGAATGTGAGGTTGGCCGGAGAATCGGAGCAGCGGCGGTATTGCAGTCGCTTTACCACACCGTTGTGACGAAAAGAGAGTTGAGCCAAAAGGCAAAGCTCTCATTCTACCAGTCGATCTTCGTTCCAACTGTCACCTATGGTCATGAGCGTTGGGTCATGACCGAAAGGACAAGATCGCAAATACAAGCGGCAGAAATGGGTTTTCTCAGAAGAGGTAGCTGGTTTTTCTCTTAGGATGAGAAGCTCAGTTATCCGTGAGAAGCTCAGTGGAAAGGAGCCAGTCGAGGCGGTTCGGCCATCTAGTAAGGATGTCACCAGGATGCCTCCCTAGGGAGGTGTTCTTGACCAGCTGGAAGGAGACCACGGGGCATACCAAGGACTAGATGGAGAGATTATATCTCCACATTGGCCTGGGAACACCTTGGGATTCCCCAGTCAGAGTTAGCTGATTTGGCTGGGGAAAGGGACGTTTGGGATTCCCTGCTAGAACTGCTACCCTACGACCTGATTTTGGATTAGCGGTTGAAGATGGATGGATGGAAGAGCTCTTACACAGGGCTTTTAAGGGGGTGAACGAAATAGGAGGCTGTGGGAGACCTTCCCGTTTGGAGATATCGTGTGGTACTTAATTAGAACCTAAAAAGAAAACCAAAGAAAACTGAAAACAACAAACTAACAGAGCTTAGCTTATGGACCTTACAGGGCTCTGGAAACTAAAAATTTTACTTTCTGTCCTCTTGGGCCTGGGTTCATCTCTCCCTCGCTCACAGTGACATATGACATTGCATGGATGACGGACTGCACTTAAAGGTTGTGAGTACAGAAACTCTTTGCACGTGCATTTTATTTTGATGCTTTCTTGGGAAGGTGAAGCGGTCACATAGTTTTGGGCCTCCACGATCCCAAGCCACGATTCAGGCCTGCACCGTTCTCATTTATTTATTTGTTTGAGAGACACAAGTTAATATTCTGGGGCTGCAGACTGAATGTGTTTTTGGTTTATATGTTAGTGATATGTATATAACTGTTTGATAAGGTGGAATGCTGTGTGTGAACCTGCCAGTGATTGTTTTTTTTATTTTTCTTATCGAAGTTTGACTAAAAGTACATTTTTATTTAAAGACTTGTGTTGGTGTTAAATATTTACTGTGCATCCAGTAATTTAATGGGTTTCTTGGGTTAAACCATAGAGGTTAAGCTATTGCGTGGTATAACTTAGAGTAACATTCTTAGTGGGTTGAAATTTATAAATATAATCACACTAAGTGGAGGCACCGTCAATTCTTTTACAATTTTGAGGCATATTCAAAAGTATTGGGATACACAGTTTTAACAGTAACCAGGTTACTGCAGTTAAATACCCCTACAAAGAATCCAGGGCCCCGCCCATAGTACTACAACACCCTTTATAATTGGTGCCGAATACTAGCTACATGGGACGGGTGCTACATGTGTCATTTCCAAACAAGGAGGTGTGGCCTCGTTGTGTCATTCGCAAATAAGAAAGCGTGGCCTCATTGTCTGTCAGTGACAGAAGGGGGTGTGGCCTCTTTGTGTGATTTCCAAAAAAGGAAGTGTGGCCTTTTTTGTCATTTAAAAAAAGGCAGTGTGGCTACTTTCTGTCATTTCCAAAAAAGGAGGTGTGACATTTTTGTTTGTCACTGACAGAAGGGGGTGTGGCCTCTTTGTGTAATTTCCAAAAGTAGGTGTGGCCTCTTTGTGTCTTTCCATAAAAGGAGGGGTGGTCGCTTTGTTCATTAATCATAGAAGGGGGTGTGGCCTCCTTGTCTGAATCATTTCCAAGAAGGAGGTGTTGCCTCATTGTGTAAATTTCAAAAAAGGAGGTGTGGCCTCTTTGTTAATCAGTAATAGAAAGGGTTTTAGAAATAAATAGAGTTAGATAAAAGTCACTTATATGTCACTTATAATGCAAACCATGTGAACCATCATAGCATGTAAGTCATGACATGATATCACTAATATAATCTAGGCTATGTAGATATATTTTTTTATATATTACAAACAGAGTAATATACAGTATATTAGAAAACAGTAAAAATAGAAACAGAGAAACAGATCCAGAGAAAATGAGGAAAAACATTGAAAAGATGGAGAGAAGAAGAGGAAAAAATCGGGTCATACGGGTGATAAATTAAAGAGCGATAACGATAGCAGAAGTGAAATTCCAAGGGAGACGAGGGAGAAAGAAGCAAAAATTGCCAGAGTGCCACGACAGTGAGAGAGCAGGACGAATTTATCTGGAAGAATAATGAGAAGCGAGTGCGGCGTGTGTTGAGTGGTTAGTGCATTTCGAGGATGGAGGCTGATTATTTAGAGTTTTGTTCAACAATGAGATGAAAGTGAATCCAGCACTGGTGTTTATCTCGACCGTACACCTCCTTCCTTCTGCTCACAACTACTGCTGTTCGTCTGCGTTAGGAAGAAGGACGTGAACTGGCGTTTTGTAGAAAGCAATCTGAAAAATAAACAGCACTGATCACTTCCCCCGGGGCGAAATTAGATAACTGTTAGGCTTTCGCAGACGCTCGGTGAGCCTTAATGATCATGCGTCATCAGGATGATAAATGAGACACTGAGACACACACACAGCCACACATGCAGCTTATCAGGAAGGCGAGGAATCATGGTCTAATAAAAAGGGTGTGGGATGTATAGGATGATGGAATATCAAAATAGAAGGCGTGATCTTTGTGTGAAGTAGCATCCTGGCGAAAAACAACAAGGTGTGGGCTCTTTGGGTCAGTTCCAATAAAGGTGTGGTCTTTTTCCTGTCAATTTATCAAAGAGAGAGGTGTGGCCTCTTTGTCAGTGACAAAAGGGGTGTGTGGCATCTTTGTATTATTTTCCAAAAAAGGAGGTGTGGCCTTTTTGTTTGTCAGTGACAGAAGGGGGTGTGGCCTTTTTGTGTCTGTTCCAAAAGTAGGCGTGGCCTCATTGTATCATTTCCATAAAAGAGGTGTGGTCTTTCTGTTCATTAGTCATAGAAGGGGGTGTGGCCTCTTTGTTTGCATCATTTCCAAAAAGGAGGTGTGGCCTCATTGTGTAATTTCCAAAAAAAAGACGTGTGACCTCTTGGTCCTGTCATTTTCAAGAAAAGGAGGTGTGGCCACTTTGTCTGTCATTTTCACAAAAGAAGGAGTGGCATCTTTATCATTTTCAAAAAAGGAGGTGTGGCCTCTTTTTCTTAATGACAAAAGCCAGTGTAGCTTCTGTCTGTCAGTTTCAAAAAAGGAGGTGCGGCCTATTTGTTGATTAGTGACAAAAGAGGGAGTGGCGTCCTATTCTGTCTCATTCCCAAAAAAGGAGGTGTGGCTTCCTTGTGTCAGCTAAAAAAACGGAGGCGTGGCTTCCTTGTGTCACATAAAATATAAAGGAGGCGCAGCCTCTGCGCATGACCTTTAATCTTTTATAACTCCACAGTGATATGTAACTGTGAGTTCATTTTAAAAGTGACACACACCCATCACACACACCACGCATGATTAGCTAGTCTGAATGCTACTTAATTAACAAATAATAAAGTAAATAGATTCCAGCACAGAAAGAATGCTTTAAAGCCAAAACATGTCAGATAAAAAAAAAAAAGGACAAAGACAAAGTGATGTATACTTGTTGAGAAAGTTTTACAGTATATCGATGCTGCTGGGAACGAAGCGTAACAAACCCATCATCAAGTCAGTGATACGTGTCATGTCCTGGTCTGCGTTCTGTATTACTACACACAGAGGCTGATGGTTGCAGCTCATTCTTACCCAAAACACTAAACAAAAAGAGCACAGTTTCAGCTTCCTGTGATGCTCTATTTAAATTGGATTGTAACTGAATGTGACAGACAATGTTTGCTGTCTGCTGTAAAAATAAGACAAGATGAAAAATGTCATCTTGTCCTGACGGCTGCTGTCAGAGCTGATGCGGTGTTAAGCAGAATGAAGTCAGAACTGCTGTAATAATCGTCAGACGGGAGGTTAGATAGATTGTCAGTCTCTTTATTATGGCTTTTTCACAAAAACCTGTCAGAAATCTCATGTCATGAGATGTATTAAAAGAGTTGTGTTCGATAAAACACAATGGGGGTGCTGTTATAGGAAAGTAATCAACAACAGGGTGGGTGATACAGCCAGCCCTTCCATCCATTTATTATCTATAGCACTTATCCTGTGTCTGATCACTGGGGGCCTGAAGGCTATCCCAGGGTGCAAGACAAGACGGGGGTACGATCTAGAGCACACACACTCACACACCACGGGCAATTCAGAAACGCCAATCTATGGCGGCATGTCTTTGGAATTCGGAAAACCTGGGAGAACATGAAACACTCCATGAAAAGAGATTCGAACCCCCATGGGATGTATAGTATGATGGAAATAAGAATAAACAATACGAGTCTCAGTGTAATTCTTACTGTAGTTCCCTTGGTGTTTTTCTATAATGGCTACAAAACATGACAGCGAGTCATTTTCCTCAATGTGGGATAAAACCAAGACAGAAATACTGCATATCATCCTGGCTTTGCTTCGCTGACTTTTTTATGATATGACATGAAGTAGCTTTTTCACGAAAAGGCTTTTAGTTTGTATCCTAGAGACAAATAGAGAAGGAGTGATATAAATATACCACCATCTACGTGTTCTCTTTTTAACACCACATCAATAGCTCATTAAAATGCTAATGGTTAATTAGCCGCTTCTTCAGTATTGCTTTTACATTTTTCTCCTCATTAACACACCTCGATTTTATTTATTACACTCATGGTCACTCTGTATGCGTCTTACAATCATTCCATCTTCTCTCCTCCTCTACCTCAGAGATACGCCATCATCATGCTCGAGTTCATTCGAGTCGAATAGACTTTATGGTCATTTCAGCCCTTATACAGTAGAGTGGACAGGGGAGATGAGTCGATGTAGCAGGGTGTAGAGTATAGAGTTCAGGCTGGACGCTGGTCTATGGGAGGAGTGGGAAGAGTCCCCGGTGGATGGCCCATGAGGTCAGGGGAGAAAGATGGCAGCCACATAGACGATGACAATTCCCGTACCGGACAATAATGCAACTGGTCCTGTAGAAGGAGTCGGGGATGAGAAAGTGCAGACGCTGCTGGGACAAGCATCTCTTTTGTCTTAGCAATGTTAACAGACAGATGCTGTCCTTGCACCGGTCTAAGAGCATTTTCTCTCTGGATGATGTCATGGTTTTGGCTGACGAGCCACACTACATTATTCCTGAAGTGTAACAGGACCACAGACAGAGACACATGGTTACCCTTTACTGTACACACCTGTTTACCTGTTTACTCCTTACTGTACATACCTGTTTACTGTACACCCCTGTTTACACCTTACTGTACACACCTGTTTACCTGTTTAATCTTTACTGTACATACTGTGTATCTGTTTACTTTTTTACTGTACACACGTTTACCCGATACCTCTTTACTGTACACCACTATTTACTGTACACACATGTTTACCTGTTTACTGTACATACCTGTGTACTTGTTTACTTTTTACTGTTAACCCTGTTTACCCGATTCCTCTTTACTGTACACCCCTGTTTACCTGTGTGCCCTTTATTGCACATACCTGTGTATCTGTTTACCCTTTACTGTACATACATGTGTATCTGTTTACCCTTTGATGTACTCACTTGTTCACCCTTTATTGTACATACCTGTGTATTTGTTTACCCTTTACTGTACATACCTGTGTATCTGTTTACCCTTTGATGTACTCACTTGTTTACCCTTTACTGTACATACCAGTGTATCTGTTTACCCTTTACTGTGCATACCTTTGTATCTGTTTACCCTTTGATGTACACACTTGTTTACCCTTTACTGTACATACCAGTGTATCTGTTTACCCTTTGATGTACACACTTGTTTACCCATTACTGTACATACCAGTGTATCTGTTTACCCTTTACTGTACATACCTGTGTATCTGTTTACACCTTACTGTACACACATGTTTACCTGTTTACTGTACATACCCATGTACTTGTTTACTTTTTACTGTATGCACCTGTTTACCCGTTTCCTCTTCACTGTACATACCTGTTTACTGTATACCCCTGGTTACCTGTGTGCCCTTTATTGTACATACCTGTGTATCTGTTTACTCTTTACTGTACGTACTTGTTTACCCTTTACTGTACATACCTGTGTATCTGTTTACCTTTTACTGTACACATAGTTATTGTATGCACCTGTTTACCGTTCACTGTAGATGATCTAGATAAAAAGGCAAAAACATTCTTTGCACATCAAGGCACGTGTGTTACAGAGAGAAGCTTTCTGTGGGTGTGGCCTGAGTGTCTAGACCTGAGGAGCGTGTAAAGCTCTCACGGTACTCTTCACGATACTGTACGATGCAGCACAAACACCTGAGTGAGCGACTTGCTTGAACTCTGCTCCGTTAACACCTAGCTTTAATTGGTGGTCTCTGACATGCATGACAATAACCAGTAATGTGTGTGGCCAGTGTGTGTCCAATGTGTGTGGGGGAGAGGCGGGGGATGTCGGGGGTGAGAATGTGGGGAGAGACACAAAGACAAACACGTTGCATTACTTTTTCATTAAATAGAAGCCTACAGCAGCGACAAATAGATCTATGCAGGTCTAAGAATAGGTGTGTGTGTGTGTGTCACAAGCATCAGACACCAACAGACTCCTGGGACAGTGAGGGAGGTGGGTGTGTGTGTTACCCCTGTTCAGACATGACCCCTCAGGCACACTGTAAAATCAATCACCATGAACATCTCACCACACACACACACACACACACACACACACACACACACACACACACACACACACACACACACACACACACACACATCTGCTATAGTATGTACCCCAGGAGATTATGGCTCCTTGAATGGGCCTGTAGCTGAAGAGCGGCTTCAGAAAGAGATAATCTCTCTCTCCAAAACACACATGCACACACACACACACACACACACACACACACACACACACACAGAGTTAATAAACAGTATTACTGCATTTACAGTTTGTGCTTCTTGGCCATGACGTTTATAGAAAGTGTACATATTTATAACTGCAATAAAGTTTTTAATCTACTTCAGTAGTTTGATTAACACACACACACACACACACGCACACACACACACAACCATACCTGCACGTCAATCACTAACAAGTGCTGTGAGCAAATAAATTTTAAATTTAGTATGACATCTATCCAATAGTTTAACAAATCTAAATGGACAATTCATCATCATCATCCTAACAATGCCCCAAATTCATCATCATAATTATCATCATCATCATCATCATCATCATCACCACTATCCTTATCATAATCATCATCATCCTCCTAACAATGTCACATCTTCATCATCATAATTATCATCACGACTACCCTCATCATCATCATCCTAAAAATGCCCCACTTTTATCATCATCATCATCATCATCACTACCTGTATCATCATCCAAACAATGCTCCACCTTCATCATCCCCATCATCCCCTTCTTCATCATCTTCATCAGATTAGTAATTCAACAGCATCATCCTCAACATTGCCATCTTCATCATCTCCATCATCTTCATCATTATCATCATCATCATATTAGCAATGCCACATCTTCATCTTCATCATCATCGTCATCAGATTAGCAATTCAACATCATCATCATCATCATCATCATCAACATTATCATCTTCATCATCTCCATCATTATCATCATCATCATCATATTAGCATTGCCCCATCATCATCATCATCTTCATCATCGTCATCTTCATCATCGTCATCAGATTAGCAATTCAACATCATCATCATCATCATCGTCATCATTATCATATTAGCAAACACCCCGTGTCTTGTTGCTTGCTAGTACACGTCTTCGTTTCTTACGTTTCCAGGAATCTTCACCAGCGGCCTCCCTTGGAGTGAATCCTGTAAACCACACCACTTGAAATTTGAGGTCTCAACCCTGACAGTGTATAAACTCTAGCTGACATTCACCATGCTGTACACGTGGCTCGCGGCTAACGACCTTGCAAGCTCGGGAATGTAGCCAGGGCAGCCGAGTGACACAATATGGCCGTTAATTAACATCTCTTTTAGCCGTGCGGGTCACGTGAACTGCATATGCAGCCGTGTGACTTATTCATGACCTCTCTCTCTCTCTCTGCCCCCTCTCCTCTCTCTGCAGTGTGCCGTCAGGGAGAAAAAGAAGAAGGTAAAATAATAGTAGCCATGTTTCTCCATGTCCTGTGCTAACCTCACCTTGAAAAGCTGCTGCCAGCTGGCTTTACATCTGTTCCTGCTTAATGCAATCCGGCTCATAATCACTGAGCGACAAAATGCACGTTTCCCTGCAGGTCGTTGCGTCTAGTGTGTTGACCGATGACATGTTACAGTACCTAATACGCATTTACAAATGATCTACTAAACATGCTTATCTGCTAAAATCTGTTCACCTCAAAGCTAGGCTATGCGTTTCCCACTTTTTTGAAAAACACACACCCAAACACACACACATACAGTACACAGAGGTATGCATATGTTGTTCATTGACTTGCACTAATAGGGTGAGCTAATTACTAATTACTAATTACACACGTGGACAAAATTGTTGGTACCCTTCGGTCAATGAAAGAAAAACTCACAATGGTCACATAAATAACTTTAATCTGACAAAAGTAATAATTAAAAAATATTCTATGAATGTTAACCAATGAAAGTCAGACATTGCTTTTCAACCATGCTTCAACAGAATTATTTAAAAAAATAAACTCATGTAACAGGCCTGGACAAAAATGATGGTACCCCTAGAAAATACTGAAAATAATGTGACCAAAGGGACATGTTAATTCAAGGTGTGTCCACTTATTAGCATCACAGGTGTCTACAATCTTGTAATCAGTCAGTGGGCCTATATATAGGGCTCCAGGTAGTCACTGTGTTGTTTGGTGACATGGTGTGTATCACACTCAACATGGACCAGAGGAAGCGAAGGAAAGAGTTGTCTCAGGAGATTCGAAAGAAAATTATAGACAAGCATGTTAAAGGTAAAGGCTATAAGACCATTTCCAAGCAGTTAGATGTTCCTGTTACTACAGTTGCACATATTATTCAGAAATTTAAGATCCATGGGACTGTAGCCAACCTCCCTGGACGTGGCCGCAGGAGGAAAATTGATGACAAATCAAAGAGATGGATAATCCGAATGGTAACAAAAGAGCCCAGAAAGACTTCTAAAGAGATCCAAGGTGAACTTCATGCTCAAGGAACATCAGTGTTAGATCGCACCATCCGTCGTTGTTTGAGCCAAAGTGGACTACATGTTAGATGACCAAGGAGGACACCATTGTTGAAAACAAATCATAAAAAAACCAGACTGGAATATGCCAAACTACATGTTGACAAGCCACAAAGCTTCTGGGAGAATGTCCTATGGACAGATGAGACAAAAATGTAACTTTTTGCCAAGGCACATCAGCTCTATGTTCACAGATGGAAAAATTAAGCATATCAAGAAAAGAACACTGTCCCTACTGTGAAACATGGAGGAGGCTCTGTTATGTTCTGGGGCTGCTTTGCTGCATCTGGCACAGGGTGTCTTGAATCTGTGCAGGGTACAATGAAATCTCAAGACTATCAAGGGATTCTACAGTAGAGAGAAATGTGCAGGCCAGTGTCAGAAAGTTGGGTCTCAGTCGCAGGTCATGGGTCTGGCAACACAAACACACAGCTAAAATCACCCAAGAATGGCTAAGAGGAAAACATTGGACTATTCTAAAGTGGCCTTCTATGAGCCCTGACCTCAATCCTATTGAGCATCTTTGGAAGGAGCTGAAACATGCTGTCCAAAAAGTCACCCTTCAAACCGGAAACAACAGGAGCAGCTTGCTCATGAGGAGTGGGCCAAAATACCTGCAGAGAGGTGCAGAAGTCTCATTGACAGTTACAGGAATCGTTTGATTGCAGTGATTGCCTCAAAAGGTTGTGCAACAAACTATTAAGTTAGGGGTACCATCATTTTTGTCCAGGCCTGTTCCATGAGTTCATTTTTTTTAAATAATTCCGTTGAAGCATGGTTGAAAAGCAATGTCTGACTTTCATTGGTTAACATTCATAGAATTCTTATTTATTATTACTTTTGTCAGATTAAAGTTATTTCCGTGACCGTTGTGAGTTTTTCTTTCATTGACTGAAGGGTACCAACAATTTTGTCCACGTGTGTACATAGTCTAGCTAATCATATCGATTAAGCAGTAACTAGCTGACATACCTAGCAAGCGAGGTAATGTAACTTTGTGTAGCACACTATTAGAATGGATTCAGTTAGCACATTGTTTAAACCAGTGTCAAAGAATATCAGCAATGGTTATTGAAACCATTAGCAAGGATTGCAAGCTAAGATTAATAACCTAGCTAGCACTAGATTATATTTAACCAGCTGCCAAAATCATAAACTGTAAAATCGTAACTAGACCTCGCAAACACAATAGCTTTACACACACAGCGTGGTTTGTGAGTACAACGTGTCTTTAGAGTGATATAACATTATCTCAGCTTAATTTTTTTTATAAAAGTATTTCCAAAAAAGTTTGTACCATGTCCCCCTGGTGGTGTGTGATGGTACTGCAGGTGGGCTGTGAAAGATCCTTTACAATAATTAAATAAATAAATTTTTTACTTTTCATTTTGGGAATTGAGATTAATATTACCATTAAATATTTATCATTAAAATACAGTTAATGTTAAACAAAGCCAAAGATTTTAAATTCAATGTTATTTCTCATTCCTCCTTTAGCAATCAAATAAATGCGTATTACAGTAGGTAACATATCATCGGTAGAGAATCCTCATCATTGCCATTTTTTGTCGAGTAAAACAGCTCATTTTTGTTGCTTTACAAATTATGTGGACGTGGATCGAACCACAAACATAGAATTGTCCCATTTCTGAAATATAAATATACAGTTATACTGTAGAGAAATACTTTCTCACATCATGGCCCATATCGTACCAAACCAGGGCTGATGATCGCAGGAGCAAGAGGGGGAAAACAGAACTATCGATTTTAAAGTAAAACAGAAGATTACACTACAGTACCCCCACATAGCTTTATTATATACTGTACACTACCTGACCAAAACAAAACAAAAAGAAATCACTATTTATTTTTATTGGGCTGCATCAAGCAAAACACTCCAGAGGAGATTTGAATTGACTGGAACTGGGTTAAGGACCCTTCAACACATTACGGAAACCTGGAAGAATAGTGCTGGTCATCAACTTTGTGGGGAAAAAAAATCATGAATGGAGATGAGAGCTGTGTTTAATAGTGAAAGTAAGAGCATTTCCATATACACACACACACACACAATGTGATGAGAACTCACAGGACTAAACAGATCAGAAGATGCTTCATTTGGAGAGGAAACATAAAGATTAGCATGAAGACTTTGGAGTGACGGGATGAGGTCATGTGATCTGATGAGTCAAGACTGAGTCTATTCCAGAGTGATGGGCGTGTCAGAAGGGAAGCGCATGAAGCGATGCACCCATCATGCATAGTGTCTACTGTACAAGCCTCTGTAGACAGTGTTATGATCTGGAGTTGTGTCAGTCGCTCAGGTCTAGACTCAGTAACGTTATGTGGCAATAAAATTAAGTCAGCTGACCACCTGAATGCATCAGATTATCACATCTATGGAGTTTTTCTTCCCAGATGGGACAGAGAATTCTTGACTTAGAATGTGAATGAGTGGTTCTGGGAGTTCGTGGAATCATTTCTACTCAGGTACTGGTCACAACACTGTGTGATGAAATCAAAGCTAACGGCGATTAAATCAAATCTTCAAAAAAATTATTGTTGCAACTTGTTTTGGCCAGGCAGTGCACGTAGATAAGTATATAACACGGGGTTCACATAACATCATATTTAATAGAAAGTCTTGTAAACGTCCTTTTTCTTGGCTTCAACATTCTCCAAAAATCTATTAAACACATTTTTGAAGGCCTCCGAGTGGTGCAGTGGTAAAGCGCTCGCTCTATCATCCGGAGATCGCAAGTTCGATTCCCGGGTGATGCTGTAACCTCTCGCGGCCGGAGGTCTGGAGAGAGCTGATTGGCCGAGCTCCCTCAGAGAGGAGGGATGAGAGGTACTTAGTGCTCCCACATTAATCACGGCTCTACAGCCAATCAGGGGCGTCTGTGAGCTCACGCAAGCGGAAGGAGCGGATAGCACTGTCCTCCAAGTGTGTTACGCCGCCCCTAACGATGCGTGAGCGAGCAGTTCGAAAAGATGAGGTTGGCTGGCGTCACGTGGTTCAGGGGAAACACGTGATAGTCTTCGCCCTCCCGACTGAGTGGTAGTAGTAGCCTTAATGTGGGAGCCCCCTAGTGACGGGGAGGAATTGGACACGACTAAATTAGGGAGAAATTCTGGAGAAAAAAAAAAACAACCACACGTTTAGTTGACTCATGAAAGCGGTTGTTCTGCACAACCATTATTTCACTTCGCAGATCATGTGTCAGGAAGAAGTATTTCATCTCATGTTGACTTTTGCTTTGAAATGTGTCGTGTCGTGGTTTGCCTAAAACGTGGAAGTACAAAGGATATGTAGCACCATCTGCGCGTCCAGGGAAGAAAATTTTTCCAGAATGATTGAAATCGATCACAAGAAATGACTCAGCACATGGCATGAACCAAGATTAATTTGTCTTAGTGACTTAAAACTGGTCATCATGCTAACATCATAGCTAGGCGATGTTTGAATAGAGTCTGAACTTTGCATCATTTTCACCAAACTATACACAACCTCTGCCGTATGTACAGTTCAACATTGCAGCATTTTAGCACTAAACATGCTACAGTATATGACATTTATGAATGATTTAAATAATGCATTAAAAAAGATGCACGGTGTGTGTGTGTTTGAATCTTGACCAACTTTAAACTCCTGTAAAGCAGCTGTAGGGCTGCAAAATCAGAAACGCAGCACACAGAAAAATCATGTAAGCTGTGTAACATGATTCGGAGAACCCCGGTCCATCCGGAGGCATCGGAGTGGCAGGAATACTGCTGTTTTCACTTAAAGAGGAGGTTTTATATTGATAGAAACCCTCAGCCTCTGGAGCCCGCTTCGGAGAAAGCAGCGATATTTATGCATCCTCTATATTCATATGGTCGCTCCTAGTGTATTAACACACTGTTCATCAAAATGAACTGCAGCCATAAACTTGCAGACGTGCCTGGGTGAGATGTAATTAGAAAGACAGCCACACTCTGGGGCTAGGTCTGGGAGAGAGAGAGAGAGATATCTCATCCTTTCTCTAATTTGAATCCTTCGACAAGGAAACACACTGGGCTTGCACACATATCCTCTGTTCTCATTTCTGTTCTTCTGTCTACATGACATTTCATTCAGCAATGGAAATTCCTGAACTTTTCACCGAGTCAGTTCGACAATAGTTAAATCCTTTACTCATAATGTATCAAGTTGTATTTTATGTTAGTTTTTTGGTCTTATTAACTTTAAGAGAGAGAAACCCTGGCCTCCTAGGAACTCCTTTAATTGCTTGAAGATGTGGAAATGGCTTGGAGCAAGGTCAGGATTGTATGGGAGATGTGGCAATCACTTCCAGTGAGTTCCTGTGTGTGCAGTTCCCACTTGTCTTCAACAAGTTATCCATCGATCTTCGAGGCTCTGGTGTTCCACTCGCTGAATGTTCACAAGAATGACTGCAGTGGGCTCAGAGCCAGAGTATCATCCGGGATCACCATTCACAAATGTGCGGCCTTTTTTTAAAATTTTTGCACCGTTCAAATTTTTTTACATTTGTTTTACTGCGGCTAAGAGTCGCATCACCGTTCTGTGATCTGAAATCTGAAACCATACAGTGTTTGAAATGTCAATCAGTTTTAGGAGAAATTTCATCGCAAGTTCCAGTTTGATTTGAACGTCCCTTATATTCTCCTATTATTACACCCCTGTCCGTGCTTAATGGACACGGCCAATCAGCGGAACTGCTTTAGGCAAATTATTACCTAAAAACATTCCTAATAAAGCAACATATATACAGTACGAAGAAGGTAGAAATCACTTACTCATATCACAAATCATATCGCTTATCACACACTGGACAGTGGGGGAGGGGGGGGGCAGTATAACGAGTAGTGTCTATCTCTGGGAGGAAATTAAAAGATTCAGCAGATTGAATAGGCAGGTGTTGAATAAAAAAGATAAATGAAAAAGAGTCAGGCTAATAACAGACCAAGCCATGTCTGACATCAAACATTATCCAGCTTTGACTACCTGAAAACTGGAAAGATCTAATTATCACGCTGTGGCTAATATCCTCCACTTCATTAATCCACAGATCAGTGTTTTTCGATGTAACCTTTCGAACGCAGTCGCCACATCTCACCTCGTGCTTGCTTCCTGGAACGGCTCCAGAGTGTCCGGCCCCGTGTCAGAAACGCTTTTGTGTGCATGTGTGTGTGTCTGTGTGTGTGTGTGTGTGTGTTTGTGTGTGTGTCTCATTCATTTCCTGCAAATGCTAAACCCTAGGTAGCCATAATGAAGGAGGCTGCAGTCACGAGCATAGAAAAAAAATATATATGAAAGAAAGATCGATAGCTTCTGAAATAAAGAGGGCATAAAGATAACTGCATACTCAGGGAGCGGCATGATGCATTCTATCCCTGGAAATTTCCAAATCGGTTCTCAGATTTCCACAGAAGAAAATATACTGTAAGAAGATATATATATATATATATATATATAGGTTTAGGTTTATGATAACAAAGTGCTGTTCGCAATCCAATTAAGATTAGCAAGAATTAAGCTAACACATTTAAAAAAATAAAAGACTTCTATCTAGAAATATCAAGTAAAAGGGTTGCTGTTTGCTGGACCATGACATCATGTGCGCTTTTGCGAAGTTCCTACTAGTAAAGTCTTTCCACTCGGAAACCAGAAATGTATTGACACAAACAGATTGATTAATTATGCGGACTTTGCTAACTAATAGAGGGAGCGGCATGATGCATTCTATCCCTGGAAATTTCCAAATCGGTTCTCAGATTTCCACAGAAGAAAATATACTGTAAGAAGATATATATATATATATATATATATATATATATATATAGGTTTAGGTTTATGATAACAAAGTGCTGTTCGCAATCCAATTAAGATTAGCAAGAATTAAGCTAACACATTTAAAAAAATAAAAGACTTCTATCTAGAAATATCAAGTAAAAGGGTTGCTGTTTGCTGGACCATGACATCATGTGCGCTTTTGCGAAGTTCCTACTAGTAAAGTCTTTCCACTCGGAAACCAGAAATGTATTGACACAAACAGATTGATTAATTATGCGGACTTTGCTAACTAATAGACCGAAGCGCTCTACATACAATGTCTGAATAATCTGAAGGTGCGTTCTAATAACGTCTTAATCCTAAAGGTGATTGGTTCTTCTTAGACTAAGGGGCGGGACTTGGGTGCTGTTTATACAGAAATACAGCCTCAGTGGCTGCGTTTACGCGCAGAATATTTCACTCACTCACTCACCAGCTATACCGCTTTATCCTGTATTCAGGGTTCGGGTGGGGTGGGGGAGAGTCCTGGAGCCTATCCCAGGACTTAGGGGACGAGGCGGGGTACACCCTGGACAGGGTGCCAACCCACTGGTAATCAGGAATATAGCACTCTTGGAACACTGTTCAAATTAGTGGACCAAAACTTAACTGTTGAATAATTTGTTAATAAATAATATTATAGAATAATATAGAATATTATAGAATAATTTATAGAAGAAGGAACATGATGATGTAAAACAGCTCAGTTTTTGCTGTTATAGGAAAATAATCAACTTTGTTGGGGTACTTTGTTTCATTCTGCATCATTCCTTATTTTCCTAAAACAGCACACACCACGTTGTTTTATTCCATACACCAGGAATTCTCAGCGTTAATGAGTTTCCTGACAATTTTAATGATGCACTTTTTTTTTTGAGTCAGAGGATGCTGCCGTGAGCTTGTCTAAAGGTTCGCAGGAACTTGCCATTTATTGGCAAAGCACTTATTTAATACATGAAACAATCACTTATGGGGAAAACGTACCGGGAAAAATTATTTCCACTTCACACCAGAGAGCTTTATAAATCAAAACCCTGTGGAGTCGTAAGTTCAGATCTTAGAGAGAAAAATAATTCATATCCCATTAGAGGTCAGAATTTTTATACTAAATTTGTACTTTCCTCCACATGTTCCAATCCACAAAGCTAAGTCATTTTCCAGAGCATTATGATCAAATTTACACTCCCTATCCACTTCATTAGGTACACCTTGCTAGTACTGGGTTGGACCCCTTTTGCTTTAATTCTTTGTGCCATAGATTCAACAAGGTGCTGGAAACATTCCTTATACATTTTGTTCCATATTGACAAGATCACACAGTTTCTCGGCTGCACATCCATGATGCGACTCTTCTGTTCCACCACACCCTACCACCAGGTGTGCCATTGGATTGAGATCTGGTGACTATGGAGTACAGTGACCTCATTCTGATGTTCAAGAAAAGATTATTTTAGCTTTGTCACATGGCGATGGATGGATATGGTCAGCAACATTACTCAGGTAGGCTGGGGCTTTTAAACAGTGCTCAACTGGTACTAATGTCTCCAGAATGTGCCAAGAAAACGTCCCTCAAACCATTACACCATTACTACCACCAGGAACCATTTAGACTAGGCAGGATGGATTTATACGTTCATATTCTTTACACCAAATTCTGACCCTACCATCTGCATGTCACAGCAGAAACCGAGACTCAACAGACCAGGCAACAGTTTTCCAATGTTTCTGATGTCCAATTTTGGTGAGCCCATGCAAATTGTAGCTCCAGTTTCTTGTCCTTAGTTGGTAGTAGTGGTACTCGCTGTGGTCATCTGATGTAGTAGCTCATCTGTTAACAAAGGTATAACTTCTACAGACAGGAGCATGGCTGTGCCACAGGCTCCCAAGTGTCCCCTAATGTGGATAAGGAGGAAGTGGAGAAGAAAGCACTCAACTCCTTCCTGGGGACTTCTCCAACCAGTTGGTTCAGATATTTAGATGACACCTGGGTGAAGATTAAGATTCACCAAGTTGACCAGAGAAGACAACAAGGACAGGTGGAAGGTTGGCCTTCGTGGACTGTGCAGTTCCAATAGGGAATGATGAGAAACTAAAAATAGAGCCCTCCAGGAAAGTCACACACAGACCAATACTTGCGATTTTACTCTCACCATCCACTAAAACACAAATTAGGCTGGCATCAGGATTCTGCAGCACAGGACAGAAAACATCCCCACATCTACAGAAGCTAAGACGAAGGAATACAAGCATCTGAAGACAGCTCTCAAGACCATGCGGATATCCTAAGTGGTTCTTCAACAAAATAGCTTCCAGATCCAACAGAAGGAAGACAGAGAGAACTGAGGCCCAGGTAACAACTGAAAAATCTTATCATCCTGTATGTGGCTGGAGTGTCAGAGAAGCTGAAAAGGATTTTTTAGAAAACACTACATGCCAGTTTATTTCGAAATCAACTAGCATGGAGAGACAGAGACTCGTCTTACCTAAAGACACCAAAACATATGAAGAACAATATAATTTATACATGGTGCACACAATGTAGTTTAGAGCGTTCAGACAACCATTACAAAAGGAGGATGCATCAACACACACAGGTCAACACTTCAGGGTCTGAATCAACACTATACCTATAGGACTATATAGGATAGATGGTTTGAGGGAGGGGTAAAAGAAGCTGGTGGAAAATTCTTCTCTCAGCAAAGGTGGAGGTCTCCTATTTCTGATGCTGCCCTTTCATCTATCCCCAAAAAGATCAAGACCTCTTCACAGGTCCATCAGAACTGCCACACTTAAGGACTCCCTCTGTTCGTTACACCTTAACAACTCTCCCTAATCTCTTTCTATTGCAGTTTCTTCTTAACAACTCTCTCCCTCCCTCTACTCTTTAACAACTCTCCCTCCTACTCTCACCTACTCCATTGCTCACGTAACTAGTCTTTTCTGACCCTTTTGACCCTGGTGGATACCAATATGAGTAATTCGCCAACATTACTCAGAGTGAAGGAGCTACTTGGATGAATAGTGAAATGTTTCTACCTAACAAGAAATAAGTCCAGTTGACATGACTCAACTCCCAGATAACCCCCTCCTTGGATGACTGAGAATCTTCACAGACAATCTACGTCTATTACAATCTACAGTCTACTAATGGTTTGACCTGTTGTGTGTTCAGAGACGGTCCTAGGCATAGCTCGGCTGTAACAAGATACTATTTGAGTTGCTGTTGCCTTTCTATCAGCTCAAACCAGTCTGGCCATTCTCCTCTGACCTCTGGCATCAATAAAGCATTTTCACCCAAGGAACCGCCGCTCACTGGATATTTTCTCTTTTTCAGACCATTCTCTCTAAATCCTAGGGTTGGTTGTGCGTGACATTCCCAGGAGATCAACATTTTCAGAAATACTCAGTCCAGCCTGTCTGGCACCAACAGCCATGTCATGTTCAAAGTCACTTAAATCACCTTCCTTCTCCATTCTGGTGCTCAGTTTGAACTACAGCAGATCGTCCTTACCGTGTCTACATACTGTACTTGAATGCATTGAGTTGCTGCCATGTGATTGGCTGATTAAATATTTGCATTAGCCAGCAGTTGAACAGGTGTAATTAATGAAGTGGCCAGTGAGCGTACATGTATGTATTAATGTGAAAAACTGGCCACTCTTTTGTAGTAACAGCTTATACACAAAACAAAGTGGTACATTTCATCATTAGTAGTAGTTCTAATTCATTTCTAAAGAAGTGGACTGATCTTTTGGGAGAATAAAGAACAATTCAACGGAGCTGAAGATACACTGTGCTCACACTGGGTGTAAACACATTAAGCTTACATGAACCCCTAACATGATCATTTAATGGAAACATAAATCAGCTATTCAGTGTGATAAATTGTGTGCACAAAAAAACCCCTAGACAACTACAACCTGTACAAAAGTCTAAAAACACCCCCTTTAACATTGTGTAGTTTTCATGTCATGCACATGCGGACAGTACATAGATTCCTTTGTAAACTTTCTGGTCATGGTCAGGTTATGTGAATTCTAATGTGCCATGTTACATGAAATCCATCTCAAAAATAAATGTATTATTATTTTATTGCATTAATACTTTTAACTTTGACTTTCATTTATAACTCGGGACATATAATTACTTATTTCTACAAATATATAAATGGTACCTCGGCATACAAATCCCCCACCTTAAAATTTTTTTGCCTTAGGAACAGAAATGTTGCAAGAAATTTGCCTCAGCATACAAAGCATTTTCGGCATACGAGCGAACGAACTGAGCCGATCTGAATGCCGGCTAAGTTGCGCATTCGTCCGGCAGCCGTTCAAAACTTCAAAACCAAGAAAAGCAAGTTTACTTTTTATTTGTAGGTTTTTTGACATTCTGTGCAGGATTTTATTAAGACATTGCACCACGGGCCCCAAAAAAGTTATCAAGGACAGTAGCAAGAAGAAAAGGGAGCGCTTTCAGGTAAGGCTTTTAAAGTAGCCGCTGCAAAGAAGAATCAAAAATTATGGTTGAGTGAGGTTTAATGTCTGTTTATTTCATATTTTACTTCATTCACTTTGCTAAATGTTTTGATTGTTTTTATATGCAATAATTATGATTATATTGTTGGGAATTGGTAATATTGGCGATATTTTTGGTTGGCTGGAACGGATTATCTGCATTTACAGTATTTTCTATGGGAAAAGTCATTTCTCAATACAAAACCTCACCTTAAGAACTCGCCTCCGGAACGGATTGAATTCGTATGCCGAGGTACGGCTGTATTACTTCCACTTGAGTAAGGCATAACTGAATTTCAATGCCCTTAAAACGCTGATGAACAAAAATCAACATCATGTAAAGTGTTAAGATTTTAAAACAAAGGACACAAAGCACATAAATAAACATTTCGGATATGGAAGTGGCAGAAACTCTAGCGGCATTGTGTTCCTGAATGGGGATCAGTACAGTGATCAGCACAACTAGTGGCCAAAAGTGGTACTACCACACTGAAGAGAACGTAACCAGTGATGAAAGCTGTAACATCCACAACAGCGAACCTTGAGTCGGGAAAGGAAGGAAACATCATTGCATTTACAGCGTTAATGTTTTAAACGTGTAAAATAATCTCAGTTTATTGCGAGCTTTAACGCTGTAATTTCCCCAGTCTTAATATACAAGAAAGTTTTAATTGGACCTATTTTACACACAATGTAGTGAATTTAGCTTGAATTTGTGTAATCGGTTTATAATACACACTTAGTTTTGCTAACACAATGCTGCAAAAGGCATATTTGCAACCTAGCTAGTTAGCTAGCTAACCCTCTCTTTTTAAAATGGCTCTTGATTTTAAAACCATATACCAACATAATTTATAAACCTGTTGAATTATAGCCAACACATTCAAACAGAATGTAACCATCCCTCTTTCGCCCCAGCCACTGTCATGTCTCCTGGCTTGCTGTTCCCTGCACTCTTTCTCCTGGCTGTGGTTTAATGTCTCTCTTTCTCTTTCACTCCAGCCCTTCATCTAAACTAACACTTTCCACTCTATCTAGGAACGAGGCGCACTTTGCCACACTCTCTCTCACTCAATCTCTATAGGGCTTCCTGTACATTGTCGCAGGAGGCCTGGAATGCCAATCTCAAGGGATTTGGGGCACTAGGCGGGGTATATCCATCATGCCGATTCATCGCAGGGCACAAGCACACACACTCACTCTCAGACCGCAGGCAGTTTGGAAACGCTAATTAGCCTACTCTGCATGTCTTTGGACTGTAGCTGGAAACCGGAGGAAACCCACAAGCATGGATAGAACATAAAGCACACTTTGCTATTCTAATCTATTCTTATTATGAACCATAATTAACATTCCCAATCAATAATAAACTCACCTCAAGCAATGAGGGAATATGTCAGAGAATTAATAGATTCCAATAAAATGCTTATTATTACTTCTGTATTTTGGGGTATATGTATTTTGCCAGGGGTAGGGGAATGGGGTCGCTCAGTGGCTATGGTACTGGACTATGGTAAATGCAATAAAGTGCTTATTACTGCTACTTTCTGTTTTTACTGAATACATTTGGCATGTAAATAACTGGTACATTCTAAGCCATTGTTCTTTTCTAACCCACATGGTCAGCGACCTCACACAGCTCCTTTTTGCACAGTTCAAACTGTGCAAATTTCACCGCGGCCTAGTAATCACACAAATCATTTTGAATCATGACAAAAGGAGAGTTAAGACTATATAAAAATTAAAGTAAAATTATAGAAGAAGTTATATAAATTAAGACTATATACAGTATAAAAACAAGGTGGTTAGCACTGTCACCTTGCACCTCCAGGGTTCGATTCCCACCTCGGGACACTACACAGGACTTAACCATTTCTGCATTTTTGCACATTGAACAATTATGGACACTTCATGGACACTTTATGGACATTGCTCATCTGTACACACATGCAAATTTGCACAAACCCCGGACATTCATGGACATTGTACATTTGCTCATTCAAGCACACCTGCACTCACCCTGAACTTCCATTTCATTTTTGCACATCGCAGACTATTGTACAGTACATTTATGCACTGATGCACATTTGCACATTCCCAGAACATTTCCACTTATACTCTATTTCATCCAGTTCTGTAGAACGAAGTCTACAATCTAGCCGATTATAGGTCTCTATATTTTTTATATTTGTATAGGTGAGTTTTTATATTTGCTATGTTTTTATTTATTTTTATATTTCTTTATATTTTGCTCTATTTTCTCTAGCTATGTTTTCTATAGCTCAAGTCTTTCTATACTTATTCTTATTTTATTCCATAATTTATTTCTTGTTGTAAATTGTTCTCTCTTTCTTTTTTATTTTAAGGTCACGGTCGGTCGTCTAAGCATTTCACTGCATATCGTACTGTGTATGAATGTGTATGTGACAAATGAAATTTGAATTTGAGTATGTGTGCAAGTTATATGTCTCCATGCTTGTTGGGTTTCCTCCCACAGTCCAAAGACAGGCAGATTAGGCTAATTGGCGTTCCCAAATTGCTTGTAGTGCGTGAAGGTGCATGTGAACACCACACCGCAGTCATAAAAATGGGAATAAGTATAATGGTCACCATTGGCCTCCACTGTCCCTAGTTGGGCGACAGAGGTTCCTAGATGGATGGATGAATGGAAATGAATAAATAAATAATGCCTTGACAAAGGGGCAACTTGGCCATCAAGGGGCAAAGGGGCTGGTGCTTGGGCACCCTTAGCACACCCTTTATCTTGAGGAGTGTAGAAATTCGTTGATAACATTCCATGAAATATAGGTATGGAAACAACATGACTAATAAATGAGGGTGGGAAAAAATGCTAGTTTTTGTATGGCTAGTTGTTTTGCTCCTTCCAGAGAAAGAATCAGGAGATCTTTTCATATCTTTTATGGAATAAAATTAATCAAATCAAATCCCCCTTCATTAGCTAAATCCCCCTACCTATTTTTTTTTCTACAGAAACCTACATTCCCTATTGATGCAACAATATATTGGTAATCTGTTGTCTTTGGCAAGTAATAAAACTGATTTATAAATGATGTATATGACAACATTAGCTAGCAAGAAAGCTAGTTAGAATAATTTCTAGCCCTTGTTTAAGACATTCTAATCATGACCAGCCATTTCTTTTAGCATTTGGGTCTCAAGACTCAATGAGACTAATTACATTGAAACGATACCCAGGTGCATACTTTAATTGGGAAACAGAGCTAAACAGGAAGTAAGGAAGTGTTCATGGCAATAAGCGCTCCTCTGAGTAATTAAAACAGCTACCGAGGTTTTAAAG
The DNA here is from genome assembly GCA_030347435.1 of Clarias fuscus. NCBI lineage: Eukaryota > Metazoa > Chordata > Actinopteri > Siluriformes > Clariidae > Clarias > Clarias fuscus. The sequence goes on along the minus strand of CM059212.1, from coordinate 20,297,215 downwards.
TATCGTACCTTTTGGCATCTGGGTTTTCTTGTTCCAGACTTACTGATTAATGATATCAGTTCTGCACTGTCAAACATTAGGCATGTCAATTAGCAAAACGCTCTCAGAGACCTGATTTAGCTGCTGCGCTAACACAAAGCAGCTGGCTCTCTGTGGGTACTAATGGATTTTTCTTTTCCTCTCAAACACGCTGAACTGCAATGGCGCTCCGTTTAAATACACTGTTTTTGGAACATCTATCAAGCAAATAGACTAATGGAAGGCTTGGAGTGATTCAGAAATGTTCAAGATACAAACGGACAAACACCTCAATAGCTGTTACTGTTACTTTTTTGAGTGATGAGGAAAACGAAGCAGGTTAATAGGAAAAATCTAATAATATGAGGGCTGCAAAAGTGGGCCTCACTTTATTAACTGGCGTAGGTCATGTTGGTGCCGTAACTCTTCCTCTAAACAAAAGGTACTACTCAACATTGTCACAAATGAATGGCTTGTGATGGAGACATTGTTGAACCAGTTGATCCCACTGCTCTACAGAATGTTTACAAAGATGACACCATTGACAAGAGCAACGTGCACTGATGAATAAAGAAGTTTAAAGCCAGTAATGAGGACAAACCTTAGATAGGGAGTTCATTAACTTGAAGTTAACTTGAACTTAAAGTTCCTTAACCTCTGGAAAGAGAAAAAAAAAAGAAATTTTCTTGTGATGGAGACCATGTTGAATAGAATATAGGAAGAATTACTCTACTCTACCAGTTAAAATTTCAGAGTTGCATTAATTTCTCTCCAAGATCTTGTGTTACTGTAATCTTGTGTTAAGATTAGATTCTCAACTGGATTAAGGTATGGACTCTATGGTGAACCATTCTCACAATTTGAGCTTGAGAAATCCTGGCATCATTGTCTTGGAAAATTCCCATGCCTTAAGGCAAGAAAAAAAAATCCATTGATGAAAAAACATGGTCATTCAGGTAATCAGCTGATCAAATTTTTTTGTGCATATAACATTGGTAAAACAAGATCTGACCAACTGAAGTAATCCATATCATAACAGTGTCCCCACAGTCTTGTACAGTTGGCACTAGTCATAATTTCATCCACCTCTCTTCTTACCCTTAAGCACCGATCACTCTGGAGCAGGGTAAACCTGGACTCATAGGACCACATCACCTTTTTCCAATGCTGCATAGTCCATTCGTTATGCTTCCTAGTAAATTGAATCATCTTTACAATTAGCCTCACTGATAAGTGGCTTTCTTAGTCCCAATCCCATGAGTTCTCTTCGCATTGTGCGTGTGAAAATGCTCCTATTTCACTATTAAACATATTAAAATGTAGATGTGAGTTCTACTTTTTTTGTATGATTTGATTTCACCAAATGTTTAATCTCCAATCACAATCAATAATTTTTTTTTCTGACCATATTTCTTTCTTGAATATTAGGGCATGAGAGAGGGTACACCCTGGACAATCCATCACAGGGCACACACTAGGAGCAATTTGGGAACGCCAATACCAGAATACCCTGATGGAACCCACCAAGCACGTAGAGAACATGCAAACTCCATACCTGAGCCTGGCCGGGAATCGAACCCAGACCATGGAGGTGCAAAGCGACACTGCTAACCAGTAACCACCGTGCCGCTCCTCACTGCATCAGTTAGGGTTAAATAACTTGTTGCCAACTGAACCATATTAAACACTGCAGTAATTATCTAATAGAAGCCTCTTACCTATTTGCGAAGTTAAATCCAGGTGGTGACTTTTTTTTGGATGGGCGGTGTATATTGAACAACTCGACAGCACATCAGGACTTAACGGATATTGATTTCATTAAATAAAATGCAAGGGTATTATAGAATAAAAGCACATCACAAAGTCATTTGTTCCTTATACACCACAACAATGACTTACTATGTAAAAGCTGAACATAAAAATGACATGCTGATGATATAGAAATGAGTGAAGTAATAGAATCAGACTAATTGCCTTCACGAAAACACTAAAACGCTTTATTGTATCAGTTATGATTTTAATTCTAGCAAACCCCAATAGACTGTTTGTCCTCGGCAATGCATTTTTATACTGAAAATCAATTCAAAAATCGTTTCCTGAAACAGAGCCAGTAAGGTTTAGTGAGCAGTAATGATCATTTTATGGGCCTGTCTGTAGAAGTGTTTATCTCATGTGCTGAGGTTGTGCTGAATCTAAATAATACAAGAAGCAAAGAATAAAATACAGTTAAGGGTGAGCTGTTATAGAAAACATAATCAATTATTCTGACTAACAGCATGTCCCATGTCCCAAAGTGTGTCAGTGTATATATACTGTGCATTGGCTACAAATATATACACAGTACAGACCAACAGACCAAAGGTTTGGACACATCTTCTCATTCAAATGATTTTCTTTATTGTGTTCTTTATTGTGTTCTTTAGCCCAAACAAGTCTCTTCTGCTTGTTGTCTGTCCTTAGCAGTGGTTTCCTAGCAGATATTCTATCATGAAGGCCTGATTCACACAGTCTCCTCTTAACAGTTGTTCTAGAGATGTGTCTGCTGCTAGAACTCTGTGTGGCATTGACCTGCTCTCTGATCTGAGCTGCTGTTAACCTGCGATTTCTGAGGCTGGTGACTCGGATGAACTTATCCTCCGCAGAAGAGGTGACTCTTGGTCTTCCTTTCCTGTGGCGGTCCGCATGTGAGCCAGTTTCTTTGTAGCGCTTGATGGTTTTTGTGACTGCACTTGGGGACATTTTCAAAGTTTTCCCAATTTTTCGGACTGACTGACCTTCATTTCTTAAAGTAATGATGGCCACTCGTTTTTCTTTACTGAGCTGCTTTTTTCTTGCCATAAAAAAAATTCAACCTCTTTGAATGAGAAGGTGTGTCCAAATATATATATATATATATTAGTAGTAGTAGTAATAGTTGTATGCATTTTTCTTCCACACCCAAAGTGTCGTTAAAATTATTCTGTGCATCATTTTTCTTTTGTGAAAGTGCAGAAATCAGTGCATTTGTGATGACATGCATGAATCCCTCCTATATGATAAACATGCATGAAAAACATTTTCAGAAGCAGAGTGACGTCACGAGGTGTCTTTTTTTTCTCTTGCCATAGTGGCTCAAATGGAATGAACAGTAAAGATAGAAAATATAAAAATGTATACAGCAATCAGATTTTGCAGAGCTTTTCAGCCACCTAGAAACGAGTCGCTACTTGCTGAATAATTACATAAACTCTATCATGCACACCGGATAGCTGAAGAGGAAGATCTACTCACCTGAACTTGCGGACGCTCAACTCGGTTCTGTAAATAAATCAAAGCAGGACCGCGTGGACGTTACAGTATATACGCGCCTGGATTTCCGTCAGCCCTCCAGCAACAGTGCCCAAATCAGACGGCGGAGCAGCGTCAGGGGGCGTGGCTACGCGTGCCCCCATCAGCACGAGGCCTGATGTAATACGTCTAAAGCTTGCACGTGCAGAAATAGAACACTGCAAATGTCATCGTCATCATCAAAAATAAACACTGTATTAAGGTTTATAAACTTTTTTTTTCCCTCAAGCCTTTATCAGAAATTCAAATAAAACTAGTACGTTTACATCATTAGGATGAAATCTCATCTTCAAGGGACTGATGTATTTTATAGTGTTAACTAAAATATTCAGACTTTCAAAGTTTTCCCAATTTTTCGGACTGACTGACCTTCATTTCTTAAAGTAATGATGGCCACTCGTTTTTTTTCTTCACTTAGCTCCTTTTTTTTTGCCATAATACAAATTCAACCTCTTTGAATGACTTTTGGTCTGTACTGTATATATATATCAAATTTAGTTATCAGGGGCGGCACGGTGGCTTAGTGGTTAGCACTGTTGCCTTGGACTTCCAGGGTCTGGGTTCGATTTCTTGGCCAGCTTCGATTCCCTCCTCTGTGTGAATGCAGTTTCCATGTTCTGCTTGAGCTTGGTGCATTCCCTTTGGGTTCTCCAGTTTTCTTCCCACAGTCTGGATAAAGTTATCCAATAATGGAATCTAAAAGCACTTTTAGATAAGAGAGTCTGCTAAATACCTTAATGTCTATAAAGCGGTATAGACGATGAGGGACTAAGTTAACACATTTACTCCTGACGTCATTAGGAGTAAATTATTCCAACAATGGTAAAAGTATTTGAAAAAAAAAAAAAAAACTAAATGTCAATTTGTTTGGAATTGGTTCATTAATAGTGGGAGGTTTATAAGACAAATGCAGATAATTATGTAACATAATAATTTTTAAAAATCTGCAGTGTTCGTATTTAAACAGCATCTTGCTGATCATTATTAGACACACCTGCAATGATCTGTTGCTGTTGGACTTTCGCCGCACCGCACCATCCGATCTGCACACACAACTTGACTCAAGTTTTACTTGGCAGCTTGGCATGCCCTTTCTGATGCAACCTTCCCATTTTATCCAGGCTTAGGTATCCAGTGGCTGGGGTTTGGGCACTGGGTGGGAATTGAATCTGGGCCTCCCACATGGCAGACGAGAAACCTACCACTGAGACACCGATGCCTTTACCTGCAATGCTGTTACTTCCTCATAAATCATTGTGGCTACAAGACTCTTGTTTATAGGCCTGTAACTTTTCTTTCAATCAGTTGAAAGTCTGAGTGCACGTCAATGATGTCATGATAATAATAACAGTAATGGTGACTCCAGTCAAACCGCTGTAAAATTTAGGGGGTGGAGATTTGTGTGCACGGCTGGACACGGGCAGGATCAGTTGTTACAAAAAATAATTTAGGAATGTTGCTATGTTTCTTCTTTCTTTTGTTCTTTTCATCTTTTGTAAAAAAAAATATATATATATGCATACACCACACGTAAATTTTTTTAAAACACAATCAGAAATATTATTTGATTCTGTGTTACTTCAGAGTTTGATGCATGGACTGTATAAGAACTGGACAAATCCTTCGTGCTGTCATGCACAGGTGTTCTGAAGTCCGGTTTTGAAGCTCTGGTCACCAGGAGCTGATGTCGCCTTAAAGCCGGCTCATACATAAATGGGCAAATGTGTCCAGCTGAGCCTGGCTGTTGTTAAGAACACAAATCCTGACCTCAGTTACCACAAGCTAGCTAGCTTAGCTTAGGATTAGCAAAAATGTTTAAGTGGCTAACATTGTCATTTATATGCTAATGTTACGTTGCATTTAATTGGACCTCACGTCGTCCCGTATCAACTCCTACATTACTTGCGATAAGTTAAATTACAATGATTACAGGTAGCTGGTTAGCTGAACTGATGCATAGCAGATAGTTAGCGGTTTTACATCTACAAATTAGTTGTCACTCAAATCAGCAACATGAATAGAAAATCTAGCTCGGCAGATCAGAATTGTTCTTGTGCCAGGCTGCAAACGAATACCTCTGTTGTAAATTCGGGCACTTAAACATGGAGGTTTCCGTCTCTGTGTGCATGGAGTTTACATGTTCACCCCGTGCTTGGTGGGTTTCCTCCGGGTACTCAGGTTTCCTCCCACAGTCCAAAGACATGCAGATTAGGCTAATCGGCGTTCCCAAATTACCCGTAGTGTGTGAATGAGTGTGTGAGTTTGTGTATGGACGATTGCGATTGACTGGCACCCCGTCCAGGGTGTACCCAGCCTCGTGCCCCAAGTCTCCTGGAATAGGCTCCAGGCCCCCGCGACTCTGTATACAGGATAAAGCGGTATAGAAGATGAGTGAGTGGGTGAGTGACATGGAGGTCTACATGGATTGACTCACTTTTGGCTTCATCCCCCAGTGGACAATCAAGGAACTGCACACCTTGGTACAGGACTCCTTTTTCAGAAACAAAGCCATCAGAGCCCTTGATGTGTGGTAAATCTTTTTTCAGGCTTCTGATTGGCCAGAGTGGGTTTACAGATAGGGTTATATCGCCACCTGTTGGTTTGGCATACTCTTGACAGCATGTTTTTGCAATTTGCATGCGGACAAAGATTTTTTTAAGAATGAAGAAGGAAAACCCAATTTTCTTTGTTCCTTTGGACTATTTTTAGGACCTTGGGGATTAAGGAAGCTGTGAAGTTTTAATAAGGCTTCATCAAAAAAAATTTTTTTACTTTGTCTATGTTGTAATATTTGAATGGGATAGTCATGAGACTGGAGTTTAAATGTCCCATATTTTACTGTTTCTTTAACAAGTTAAACCATGACTCATGTCTTCCTAAAGTGTGTGTCTGTGTGACAATGCTCCAGTTGAAATACTCCTCAGATACTGAAATAAGTTGTTTTCCATACCACAAACTCCCTTTACTGTTCTGAATATCTTAAAGGGCTACTGTTGAGCCACACCCCTCCAGGTGAGCTACAAGCTGGAGGAAAGTCTTCTCATAGTATCCTTCTGAGTATTCTCATATGAGGTCACAACAGAGTAAAAACACTAAAACCTGAATTGTGCCTAATTGGTTGAACACAAAGAAATCCCTTCTGGCATTTACCCCCGTCCTGCTGATTTATGGGCGCCAGCCACCCCGCATCTCCAGCCCGCGTCACTGCGCACACGTAAGTATTAAACGGCTCTGGATGGCGTGTTGAAGTTAATCTCCATGCCTGTCGAGATAAAGGAAAAGGTTGCTCGTTCATGTTAAGAGTGAGCCACATGGAGGACATGTTACCTGAGCCATGAAAATTCATTAGGCGTTTTTCCACCACAGTGATCAGCTCCGCTGCTTAAAACCCAATCAGTGACACCCAGTCCAGTTAAGCACCCCGGCAGCCAATTAACCCGCAGCCGCTATTTATACAGAGCGCACAACATTTAGGGGAGCGTGAGTGTGACGTGCACTCGGTGGGGCTGTAGGTCAACACTGCCCCCTGGTGTGTAGAGAGACATCAGAGCTGAGAGGGTGAGTTATTCTGAGCCACACTTCATTAATTCACTCATCAATCAGCAAAAACATTCAGAGCTGCGTTTAGATACACGATGATGTGAAAGTCTGCGTCTTGATTGGTCAGAGGCTCTTGATTCATTAACACGGGTTTGATTTCATAACATGTCTCCAGCATGTCATTTCAGTGTGATGTTTGTTTGTTTGTTTGTTTGTTTATTCATTAACAGGAAAAAATTCTCCTTTCACTTATTTTTATCTCTTTCTTTAGTAGATAAAGAGGTGTTTTCTATCTATCTACTGTATCTCTTGGTCTCTCTGTTTCTTTCTCTACCTATCTATTTATACTGATATCTGTCTATCATTCTGTCTTTCAATCTATCTTCGATAAAGAAAGGGATGTTTTCTTTCTTTCTTTCTTTCTTTCTTTCTTTCTTTCCTTCTATCTATCTCTCTGGTCAAGTGATTATAAACACTTTTAGTTGTCATTTTCTTTCTCGCTCTCTCTCTTTCTTTCTTTCTTTCTTTTTTTCTGTAACAAATACAGAGTTTGTGAACATTGTTTCTTTTGTCTTTATTGCTTTCTCATTCATTCATTTATTCATTCGCTCTCTCTTTCTCAATATATACATATATATTATATATATATATATATATATCTTCAACATAAAGACGTGACTATGAACACTTTTATTTGTCATTTTCTTTCTTTCTTTCTTTCTTTTTTGACTGATTTTCTTTTTGTGATTTCAGTTTTAGTTTTTCTTTCTTTTTTCTTTCCTCATTTTTTCTTTAACAGCCAGAAGTGTTTGTCATTTTTTAATCTATCTATCTATCTATCTATCTATCTATCTATCTATCTATCTATCTATCTATCTATCTATCTGTCTTTAATAGGTCATGTAATTATTTTATTTCTATCTTTGAATGTAGATATTGTGAACACATTGTCTGTTTTATCATTTTGTTAATTCTTTGTTTGTTCTGTAGCAGGTCAAAAGACTGTGAACATTTTTTTTGTTTTGTTTTTCTTGAAGAGAGTAAAGGAATATTAACACATGAAGGTGTCCATTTTTTCTTGCTTTCTCCTCTCTCTCTCTCTCTCTCTCTCTTCCTTGTTGTAGAGAATGCCGATGTTTTTCTCTGTAATTTCACAGCCAGAAGGTTCGTAAAATAGAACAGACATCACACACGGTTAAGCATTAAATAACTCATAAAAAAGGACACAAGGTTCTTAAAAGTAAAATAAAAGTCGGGAAAAAAAGTTTTTTTGTGATTGTAAAATTATTTCATGAAATAAAGATAATTCAGGGAGAAAAGGTTATTTGGTGGATTTTAAGAGAAATAATGCTGTACTGTCCAGACACACTGACCCAGTTCTGTTTGACTGACAGCTTGTATGTCAAAGGTGAGTGTTACTGTGTGTGTGTGTGTGTGTGTGTGTGTGTGTGTGTGTGTGTGTGTGTGTGTGTGTGTGTGTGTGTGTGTGTGTGTTTGATCTGACTATTCCAAAATAAACCCCATGAACAATCTCTTTATCTCCAGGTGCAGAAAAATATTTGTTTAACTGCACATAGAATTTACACACACACACACACACACACACACACACACACACACACACACACACACACACACACACACACACACACACACACACACACACTCTCGTCTGACCTGGCACAGTGGAAATCACACGCAACATGACACATATTCTCAGCCGGTTTCACATCGACAAAAGTGTTTGTCATCACCTGCACAGTGTGTGTGTGTGTGTGTGTGTGTGTGTGTGTGTGTGTGTGTGTGTGTGTGTGTGTGTGTGTGTGTGTGTGTGTGTAAAATCTCTGTGCAGGTAAATGAATGTTTTTCCACAGCTGGAAACAGAAAGCTTGTACATGGGGGTTTGTCTGGGACAGACTGATCAAACACACACACATGCACACACACATACACACACACACACACACACACACACACACACACACACACACACACACACACACAATAGAGCTTTTTCACGTTTGTGATAGTCTGTGTACATCAAATTCTGTGAGATGTCAGAATGAAACAACTGGGTCACCAACAATCATCATGACAGGTCAAAGAAACGACACGCAGTACTTTTTATCCATTTAAAGTTACATTTAATTACTTTTTTTATTGTTGAAGGTTTAACAGTCGATTTCTGAAACAAAGCCAGTGAGGTTTAGTGAGCCATTATTATAATTTTATGGTAGAAGTGTTTATCTCTGAGCTTATATGAATCTGAACAACACAATGTGAAGTTAGCGAAGCTGAGAGGTCTAAGCCACTGGACTTCTGCTCCAGTCTCACTAGAAGCGCGAGTTCTAATCCATTGGGGCGGTGGTGGCTCAGTATGTTAAGGCTCTGAGTTACTGATAAGAAGGTTGGTGGTTCGAACCCCATCTCCTCAAATAACACCCTTTACCCTGTCTGCTCCTGGGGAGCAAAAATGGCTGATTAACAAAGCTGGGATATGCAACGAATAAAGAATTTCACTTTGCAGTAATGTACAGTGGAACCTCGGATTGCGAGTAACGTGGTTTACGCAAACAGAGCAAAGATTTTTAATAATTTTTTATTCGGAAACCAAGCAAGTATTAGTTTATGAGCGCCGAGTATCATGCTTCACACATGCGACTCTTATTTTGACACAGAGCGTCACTCTCTCACCTTACCTCCCCCCCCCTCCCCCCATGGCTTCGCAAACACAAAGAGACTCTGCTCGTGCACGTGCAATTTAACACTGACACACACGCACAGACTCTCTCTCCCATTTTCACCCCCTCCCCGGCTTCACAAACACACAGAAACTCTGCTCTGTCGCGATTCTTTTCAAAGGTAAGGTGCTGTTCATTTGTTTTTTGTTTTTTGTTTACTTTACAGCAGTGATTCCTTTAGTATGCGCTCATGCCAGTCTCGCTTTTTTCCGTTAAAACGGTGTTTCCGCTGTGTTTATGCGCTTGTTGTGAAACTTAAAAAGTGAGTCTGTTAATATAAGCTCATGCCAGTCTCAGAAAGATTTATTTTTTTCCTGTTAAAACGGTGTTTCCGTTGTGTGTGTGTGTGTGTTTGTTGTGAATCTTAAAAAGCGACATGGGGAGAGGGAGGAGGAGTGTTACTGTGTAAAACGAGGCGAGGGAAGGGGCTAATTCCACACACACACACACACGCACACGGCGTCTGCGCGCACCAACAGAAACACTTATCTGTCAGGATTTATTTGTACTTTTTTAAAGGTAAAGTGCAGATTAATTTGTTTTATTTTTATTTAATAAATTGTATTAATTATTTTTATGTATTTATTTATTGGGGCTGTGGAACGAATAATTTGTGTTTTCATTATTTCTTATGGGAAATGATGATTTGGTTTACAAGTGTTTTGGAAAACGAGCCCCCTTCCGGAATGAATTATACTCGTAATCCAAGGTTCCACTGTATATGTTACGAATAAAGGCTGAACTGTGAGTCACAGGTAGACTCTCCATTCAATTGTTTTGAGATGTTTGATTCTATTTGATTGATCGCCGCTAATGTTTACTGCTTAATTTGTCTTAAGCAGCTATTTTTATTACAACGTTTTAAGGATTCCAAGCAAAACTGCTAGATACTAAATGTATAATATGATAATAATTTTTATTCTGCCAATCATTCGCTTCACACTCCAGTCCAGCAGGTGGCGGTATTGCACTAGCCAACACATAAACTCAAAATAAGAAGAACTCCTGAAGAACTTGAAGGAGACTTTGGGCATGAGGCAGGTGTACACCCTGGACGGGGCGCTAATACATCGCAGCACACATACACACACACACACACCAAACTACACACCAAACACACACAAACCAAGCACAGGAAGAACATGCAAACTCCTTAACCTAAATATCAACTGATGAAAGTTTGAATAAATTGAATAATTGATTAATATGATTATTTTCCCATGAAAGCACATCGCTCTGTCTTGGTTTCCAGACCGATCTGCCAATTTATTACAATGTCACACTATTTATCTGCTCATAGTTATAGTTAAGGTTGTCAAGCCAAGGTTGCCAGATCATCCTGATGAAATCCAGCCTAGGCGGTGCTGAAATCCCACCATAAAACCTCAGTGTGAATACCCTCTGGGTAAATATAAAATATGGGCAAAAATATAAAATATTTATGACCTGCCGAAGACGCATATTGCCAGGCCAGTATAAAACAAGCTAAATCAGGCAGAAAACTGCCCACTCTGGCAACGCAATTCACAGCTTGTAAAGGCTGAATTACGCTTCTCCGTCAGTCTACACCATATGCCTCGCACCGCTGTGTACCCTATGGCGTAGCCTGACATCCACCTCCAAAGTGCAACCGCTGCGATTGGTCCATCTGGTAGCAGCGCATTTCCAGCTTCTCTGTCAGCTTAATAAACTACGTGCACAGATTAATAAAGTCAGAGGACACATTATTAAAATGATACCATGATTACTTAATTCATGCTCCTGGTTTAATAAACTGTTCAGTGCATAATAGATCATCTTCTTCACACACACACACACTCTCTCCTTCTTCGTGTCTTACACATGGTTCGAATTTATTTAATAAGGGTTTATTTTTAACTTGGACTGAGATAAGTTATGTGAATCTACAAGGGTGATTCAGAAATTATCCACACTCCGGTTATATTAAAAATCTTGTTGGCCGGATTCATCACTATGAGTCAGAGTAAACGACAGAGTATAGAACAGAAACATCACCAATCGCAGAGTGGGAAAAAGTTAAAAAGTCGACCATCAGCTGGAAAATTCATCAACGCTTAGACAGTTTTCTGGGATTCTCGCGGGCCAGAAGTATTGGAACATCATCAGGAAAAAGGTTCAACAATCAGCAGGGCTCGTTACAGTGAGATGCAGTAAGAGCTGAAGAATAAACTTCGGATTAAACTCAGAGGACTGATATACAAGGGTGTCGTGATCTTGCATGACGATGCACATCTGCATCGAGACACAGCCCAGTGGCATAGAAACTCTGCTGCCAACTATTGGTTTGATTGTGTAATTGCAAAGCAAAATTGACACATCAGCGTATAACACTGTAGGCCACTTGTGTAGCCTACCTGCGTAGACTTGATGCAGAAGCATAAATCAGTCTTAAATTGTCGCTTCCTAGACTGTCGTGATCCCACGATAGACCCACGATAACTAACAGCTTTGTACGTCAGTCTGTCTTGTGCAGGCCAGTCCGTTAAGCAGATCAGACTATTCGAAATTCACAGAATTTCGTTAAATTGTTCAGCGTGCTCATAGCCGACACATTCAGTTGTCATCAGATTAAGGTGTGAGAGAGGGGCTTTACCTACAATCCTTCACTCTGTTACATAAAGGAAGGAAAAAATGAAAAATGGTCACAATCTTTGTCATCATTACAAAAAAAAAGGAAAGAAAGGAAGGAAAAGCATCAAGAATTAAATGCTTTGGGTAAAGCCACTGCAAATATTGTTCATAATTTTCCACTTAAGTATGCCTCTCTCTCTCTCTCACACACACACATACACACACACACACACACGCACACACACACACACACACACACACACACACACACACACACACACACACACACACACACACACACACACACACACAAAGAGAGCCCTAGAGGGTGCCACAGTGTTTGCTCAAACACTTCAACCTTAATGGGAAAGAAAGTGGACCAGAGTCGCCATGGATACGGAGCGAAAAAGTGGTATTAAAGGTGAGAGTGTGAATATTACCAACAGACAGACAAACAGACAGACAGCTCACACGGGACCACACACACACACACACACACACACACACACACACAGAAGGAAAGTTAAGTACATGCAATGAGTGAGTAGAATTTGAGTGTATGAGTGTGTAATCAAAGCAGAGGATGGCTTTATTGTGCTCAGGGAGTTTGAACTGATCAGAAAAACACTGCTCTCTAATGGACGGATGTGGAATTGCACTGTCATGTCAGAACCACAATCACTATCTTTTATCATCCGTATTTGTCAATTTTCATCATTTACATCACAGGCATGTGTGTAGGTGTGTGACTAAATGTTTACCTGAGCGTGTAACTCAGTATGTCAATGACCATTATAACTGAGGATGTAACTGGGTGTATAACTAACAGTGCAATCGCAAATATATATATTGTGAAGAAGTTTATTTTCTGTCCGGGGTTTTAATGATTTTGGCACTCATATATTATAAATGCATTGCATGTAAAGTGAAATCTTTCAAGTCTGAAAACTGACTGGAAGAGAAAAGTATGGTTGGGAACGGCACACAAGCAACAGGGATAGCCACAGCCTTAAGCATCCCTTAACACAAGGAGTGGAGTCCACCACACACAGAAGTCTTCAGGAAATCGGTTTTAATTGTATTAACTAGTATAAAACCATTCCTGAACCAGAGACAACAGGAAAAGCATCTTACGGGCTTATGGGCTAAGAAGAGAAGGAACTGGACCATTTCTCAGTGGTTTAAAGTTTTCTTTTTAGCTGAAAGCAAATTTTGCAGTTCATTTGGAAATCAAGATCCCAGAGTCTGGAGGAAGAGTGGAGAAGCACAGAGAGTCCAGTGTATGACATATGCAGGTGTTGGACCACCCGACTTAACAAAACAGATGATCTGAAGTCTGATATCAAAGCAACCTGGTCTTCAGTAACACCTCAGCAGTGCCACATGCTGATCGCCTCTGTGCCGGAGCTCTGACACATTATTGAGTACTTAAATGAAGATAATTCTTCAGAATTTCTGTATTGTAGGTGCCTTTTTTGATTGCTCTTAGGAAAGATTTCAGTATTTTAAGGTACAGGATTTGGGGATTTTCATGAAGTCATAACCATCAAAATTAAAAGTATTTAATATAATAAATCTAGAATAGAAGAGTTTCACTTTTTAAATTAAACTACAAAAGAAAAACTTTTTTCATAATGTTCTATTTTTTCTTAATGCATTATATAACTAAATGTGGAACTGAAACTATAACTGCACAATATAACAGATTGTAACTGAATGTGTAGCTAAGGGTATAACTGAGAGAATAACAGAGTGTGCTGAGAGCATAACAGCATGTACTGTATAACAACATGTTACTAAGTGTATAACAACATGTAACTGAGTGTATAACAATATGTAGTTGAGTGTTTAACAACATATAATTGAGTGTATAACAGCATGTAACTGAGTGTATAACAACATGTAACTGAGTGTATAACAACTTGTAACTGAGTGTATAACAACATAACTGAGTGTATAACATGTAACTGAGTGTATAACAGCATGTAACTAAGTGTATAACAGCATGTAACTGAGTGTATAACAACTTGTAACTGAGTGTATAACAACTTGTAACTGAGTGTATAACAACATAACTGAGTGTATAACAGCATGTAACTAAGTGTATAACAGCATGTAACTGAGTGTATAAGAACTTGTAACTGAGTGTATAACAACATATAACTGAGTGTATAACAGCATGTAACTGAGTGTATAACAGCATGTAACTGAGTGTATAACAACATCTAACTGAGTGTATAACAACATGTAACTGAGTGTATAACAGCATGTAACTGAGTGTATAAGAACTTGTAACTGAGTGTATAACAACATGTAACTGAGTGTATAAGAACTTGTAACTGAGTGTATAACAACATGTAACTGAGTGTATAACAACATGTAACTGAGTGTATAAGAACTTGTAACTGAGTGTATAACAACATGTAACTGAGTGTATAACAACATATAACTGAGTGTATAACAACATGTAACTGAGTGTATAACAACATGTAACAGAGTGTATAACAACTTGTAACTGAGTGTATAACAACATGTAACTGAGTGTATAGCAACATGTAACTGAGTGTATAACAGCATGTAACTGAGTGTATAACAACATGTAACTGAGTGTATAAAAACATGTAACTGAGTGTATAACAGCGTGTAACTGAGCATTTAAACGGAGGGTATAACTGAGTGTACTGTATATAGCATGAGCATTAATACTGTAATTAAGCGTTTAAACGAAATGTATAACTGACTATATAACAGAAAGTATCTAAGCATATACCTTTAATCCCCTTATAATTACTGTATGTTTATTATTTTGGACACTAGTATTTTCCTCTTAATCTTTTTCTCCATCAGTGTTGTGCTGAACGACTGAAAGGCCTGAATCAATATGCAGCGGTGTTATGCATTCTGCCTACATTTCCTTTCATCCCCTTTTATCCCTGTGCTTTTACTAAAGATGGCACTACACGGAAAAGCACCTGGACTTGATTTCATTCGATTTATTTAGCCCGTGCTGACTTTTTCGAAACTCTAGACATTTGGCGTTGTTTTCGTTCAACTCAGATTTCTACCTTCGTTTGTGCTTCGCAGTTGGAGATGTCGATTCAGATTATCTGTCCATCAAAGGCTAGCTGTGGCTTAAACAGCTGAGAAAATAGACAGGAGAGCCATCTCCATCTGCATGTGGTACACTAACACAGATAACCCTGCACTGAACACTTCAACATGCGTTAATGGAGTTTATATCCGTGCTTTTTAAAATAGGATCAAAAATCAAGTATTTGATTTTTAGTTGCTGTTTATATTAACACACTCATCCTAACAGCTAATCTGTTTGTTTAAATATGAAGTACATAACAACTAAAGAAATTATTATTTACAGATATTATTCATGTTATACACATTTAGTGTATAAAAAAGAAAGAAAAAATTAGATTTTTTTCACAGTTATCATTCTTGTTACATGTAAAGTAGATAAGTAAGAAGGCATGTAAGAAAAGAGGAGAAAAGAAAAATACAGTATATAAATTCAAAAGAAAATATTTATAGATATTATTGCTGTTAAAGTATATGACAAAATTGTATTTTATTAAATAATAAGTATAGAAGAAAGAGAAAAAATAAAGAAAAGGGAATGAAAGAAAATATTATTTACTTATTATTATTGTTGTTTAATATAAAGCATATGAAAAATGAAAGAAAGAAAGAAAAGGAGAATTTACAACACTAAATATTTTAGTTATTATTGTTGTTGAATATAAAATTAATAAGAAAAAAGAAAGATTATTTAATTATTCTTGTTAAATATAATGTACAGTATATGAGAAAAAAGAAAGAAAGAATTAAATTATTATTCTAGTTAAATATAAAAGAGAATGATGAAAGAAAAAGAAAGAAAGATCAGATTATTTGCAGGTAATCTTGTAAAGTAAATAAGAAAGAAAGAAATAAAGAAAGAACGAACGAAAGAACGAAAGAAAAAGAAAGAAAAAATTATGATTATTAACTGTTATTTTTATTATTGCTAAATGTGAAGAAAGAAAGAAGGAAAGAAAGATCAGATCATTTGAAGCTAATTTTTTAAAATATAAAGTATATAAGAAAGAAAAAAGAAAGAAAGAATGGAAGGAAGGGATTAGTACAGTATATTCTCTGTGTTATGTCTGTAGCATTAGCTCATTCTCAGGGACTTGTATCTAAGTTTTCTACATAATCTAACACAAAAATTGTAAGAAATAAAAGGATATTAGATAACGAGGGAAAAAAGTACAAATGTAAATCCTTCTACAGTGCAACTAGAACATTATACAACAGTTGAAAGGAGTCTTCAGTGTCAGCGCTTTTGGAGCAGTCAGTTATTTGTAGGCAGTAACGTCTTCAGAATTTTATACTTTCCAGTTTCTCAGTAACAGGACAAGCTGCATTTAATAAAATATAGATCATTAAGTTCAGTAGAGAAAAAAAAATGTCAGTGTAGGAACTGCTGTATAATTGACAACAGGAACAGAATCAGGAAATAACTTCCACAATATTAAATGTCTTGATTTTTGTGCAGTAATATTGCATGTCAAGCATTTATCAATAAAAAATGTAATTGTTGTGGTGTAGGAGGAATAACACACTTTACATGCTGTTATAGGAAATTGTAACTCCAAGGTCGTTACTAACTCAGTAAAAGTGTTTTATTTCTTGTGCTTGAGGCACTAAGACACTAACACTCTGTTCTGATCCTCGCCGTGGTTGTCTCTAAGCTAAAGGGCTGGCATCATCACACTGACAGGTAATTAGAGTAGACTTCTCGCTACGGTGGCTCAGAAATAGCACAAGTGGGATTTCTTTGCTCTTGTTTCCGTCCCAGAATTGCACATGCTTAATAAATCATCACAGAAAAGGCCAGAGCGGTGCTAAAAACCGCAACAGAAACCCCTGAGTAACTGTGACACAAACCATGACGAGTCAGCTTTTAGCATTCAGCATGCGCTAGCGGCTCAGGGAGCAGGGTGTGTGGACGGGTTTTGGTATTAGCTGTGCTGTGAGATTTGTCGAATCGACCCACTGCGGGATGCCACTCAGCTCACAGATCGGGCTTTTGCTGAGTCAGAGACGTCCATGCTAGCTTAAATAGGATGGAGCTTATGTGCCTACTCATTAGAGATTTTACTATGGTAAACTACAGTACATAACATAGTATACGATAGGATTACCGAGGTACTTCAGACATTACCACAGTAAACACTATGACTTCATAGTGTATCAGGGCTCTATAGGTACTATAGGTACTATATCACTTTACTGGGTACCATGGTACTTATTAGGTACCGCAGTGGCTACCAAAGCAGGTATCTAATATGGTATGTTTGTACATACAGTACCATATTAGATTTGTTAGAACATATTACTGGTATGGTTTAGTCCATGCAGTACTATTATTAGTATGTAATATTAAGAGTAGGCGGCATGGTTGTGTAGTGATTAGCGCTGTCACCTTGCACCTCCAGGTTCAGGGTTTGATTCCTGGCCAGGTTCGATTCCCGTCTCTGTGTGCATGGAGTTTGCATGTTCTCCCCGTGCTTAGTGGGTTTCCTCCAGGTACTCCTGTTTCCTCCCACAGTCCAAAGGCATGTAGGTTAGGTTAATTGGCATTCCCAAAATTGCCCGTAGTGTGTGAATGAGTGTGTGTATGTTTGTGTGCCCTGCGATGGATTGGCACCCTGTCCAGGGTGTACCACGCCATGCGCCCTAAGTCTCCTGGGATAGGCTCCAGGCCCCCCGTGACCCTGAATACAGGATTAAGCGGTATAGA
This sequence comes from Clarias fuscus, assembly GCA_030347435.1. Lineage (NCBI taxonomy): Eukaryota > Metazoa > Chordata > Actinopteri > Siluriformes > Clariidae > Clarias > Clarias fuscus. The sequence continues at coordinate 20,279,200 of CM059212.1, read as the reverse complement.
TGATGACAGAGTCAGTGATATTAAGCGTTTCAACATACACTGTGGTATTTAATGTGTGGCATACATACAGTGATATCATACTATATACAGTATTATATTGCTTCTGTATTATGGTACATAATAGCACATTTTTAACAGTATAATGGTACAAAAGGATATACCATGGTAAAAGCATTTACTGTACAGTAATTTGGTAATTACATCAGCAAATAAGTACCATTGTGCTGTCAAAAATACCATGGTACTATAAACCATGATACCTATACCATGGTAAAGTTTCGTGTGGGTCGAAAGTGTTGCTAAACTATGATTTTAAGTTGCAAACTGGCCGGCTCTATATTGCAAACTTGTACGAGGGGGTATCAAAAAGTTTCAAGAGTTTTTTCACTGTAACCTCACAGTAGAATTGGCTATTGATGACCTGGCCCTGCAGGATGAATTCTCAATGCACAATGCTGCGAGTGATGCAAAAAAGACGATGAGCATACATTTGGATCGGATGTGGACTGCGGATCTGCCTCGCCTTTTTCCGTCATGGAGATGATGGGCTTTTCCACTGTGAAGACTACTACACTGTAGCTTCGTCTACGGATAATATGAAAAGCTAGCAAGATGGCTTTGATTAAACATAATTTATTAACATTAGACTATATTATGCTATGGAATATCGTGTTTAGCTAGCATGTCCATTACAAAAATACTGACATATAGATTCATTACTGAAATTTGCTGGACACACATGTTTTGTTTTTGAACATCACCCTATTGCAATGCATTTCATTACTATGCTGTCTGCAAAATGGTGAAACAGCCTAAATAGTACTTTAGAATCAGGTATTGTTAACACTAGTTAAGCCAAATACTGATCTGCCTTAGATCTCATGTATTCCATTTCATGTATCCAGCAGGATGTTGAGTATGAAAAACTATGAAATGATGGAGTTATATGAATGTCAATATCAAATATCAAATTTCATTTAGCTCCACCCTCTTTTCATATTCACACTCAGTCTAACAAGAAATCCTCCTTTGCCTTTCAGAGGCAGACTCCGCTCTCTCTCTTGCTCTCTCATGCCGCAGGAGGTCCATTCCGACATCTCTTCAAAGCCAAGCCATGATGAAACATTACACTCGTGTTTTGATTTGCCCCTCTGGAGCAGATCAGCTTTTCCACCCACCGTAACATTTCTCCAAAGGCTGACTCGAATACCTGGTGTCATGCATCACACGGGAACTAATCCTGGATCAGTTCTTGGCATTTCATATTCAGTTCTTGAATGGTGAAAGGGATGTGATCCTAGATAAGCAGTCGTGCAAGTAAAGGGTGTGTGCATGTGTGTAAGTGTGTGCGTCCAGTCTGTACTAATAAAAGGAGACGAGTGTGGGCAAACAGAGCATCATTCAACAGGCCAGCGGGACGTCCTGTTTGATCCAGAATAAGAGGGAGGAAAAAAACATGGCTTTCTAGGGCACTTTCCTGGGATTATTCATAGAATGCACAGACATGGATATAATTCACGCATTCTGTATACATGAATCTATTATTCAGACAGACAGAAATGTTAGCTGATCAACTTTCCCTAGATCTAGGTCATGAATGCATTGGAAATGATCTGATAAGCTGAATCAGATATGCTAAATGAAGCAGAATACTCATTTAATTAAGCGGCCGTGATTAGGGTTGTGTAATTAAGTCGACCACTTAGAGGAAAATATTCATTCGTAAACAACTTCCTTATTCATGTTTGCAATCAACACGGTGTACGAGATTCATTTCAGAATAAACATCTGACCTTTAATAGCACTTAAAAGTCATGTGGTGGAATTAACTTCAAACAGCAAACAGGAATCTGGACTTAAATTATAGACAAATAACGTCTTAAAAAGTCCTAAAGTTTTAGGAAAGTTATGGGAGACTTAAATCTCCACTTAAACCTCATTATGAATCTTCATTTGTTTTTAAATGTCTTAAATTACGACACTCTTCTCTGTGAATCACTTTCATAGTGATTCTATGAATCACTTACTGATTTTATTTATTTATATTTATTTATTTGGTGGCACGTTGGCTTAGTGGTTAGCACTGTCGCCTTGCACCTCTGGAGTAGAGGGTTGAATTCTCGCCATTGTGTGCCTGGAGTTTGCATGTTCTCCCTATGCTTGGTGGGTTTCCTCCTGATACTCTGCTTTCCTCCCACAGTCTAAAGACATGCAGATTAAGCTAATTGGTGCTTCCCAATTGGGCGTAGTGTGTGAATGTTGAACGGAGATCCTACCATAGTTGTAAAAAATGGGAGTAAATACAACGGTGACCATCGGGCTCCAAGGACCCTAGTTGAACTACAGAGGTTCCTAGATTTACGGATTTATTTATTTATTCCTATAAGTCACTTAAGTTATAAGTTATAGGTACTAACAGTATATCAGCTAGTTTTCCATTAACTCGCCATACAGTTGTTAGTTAACATCTGTCACTGGTAGGTGATTGAAATGACAGCAATACCAGCATTCCTGCTTTCCATATTCTAGCTATTAATGCCAAAACGTTGGGAAAAAAACCCGTGGCAGTACTGTTCATGTTATTAAAACAAGCTGAGAGTGGGCAGTCTGAACATTATTCAACAGATCTGCAGGAGGTCATGTTTGATTCAAGATAAAGAGCTTGAGAGAGGGAGGTGGGTGTTCTATACTGCTTGCCTATACCTGCTAAACTAACACAGTACTTTACAGATAAAGCATGTACACCATATGGACATTTAAATAAGTAAAAAAAATAATTTTATTGGTGCAACCGTATTAGCAAAACTACTTATTAGTAAAACTCACCTCTTTCCACAACAAAGCAGAATATTTATTCATTCACTCATATGAATGATTGGATACCGCTTATCCTGTGTACAGGGTCGCAGAGGGCTTGGAGCCTAGGAGACTCTGGGCTTGAGGCAGAGTACCAGTCAACCATCGCTGGGCATGCACACACACATACAGGCAATTTGGGAACTCCAATTAACCTAATCTACATGTCTTTGAGAGAAAACCAAAGTTCTTAGAAAAAACATCAAGCGCGGAGAACATGCTCCACACTCACAGACCCCAAGGTGGGAATCGAACCCTTGACCCTGGAGGTGTGAGGCTACAGTGCTAACCACTGTGCAGAATATTTAAATACAAAAATAAAAAACCCTGAAAGGTAATTTAACCATGGTACAGGTATGTATTTGCTGATATTTTACCAAGGTAAACACTTTGGTACAGTGGTACATGTACTATAGTTTGGCCAGAGGTGGACAACGTACACAAATTCTTTACTTGGATAAAGGTAGAGATACCCTAGGCAAAATGCTATATTACTCAAGTAAAAGTAGAAGTCTTCCATTTACATTTCTACTTGAGTAAAAGTACAAAAGAACTTAGGTATCAAGAGTACTGAGCTTGTATTAGCTCACTGTAGCCTTAAAGTCATAGTAAAAGATTCTCTCTCTCTCTCCTTTCCGACTCTGAATGTGCTGTTTCGTTGCAGTCTTCAACCATCATCTCCACTTCTGCTACATGATTAAGCATTTTTATGGAGGAAATGCAAATCAGGTAATTATGCATAATAGTCAGCAGGTGGCGATATGGGCGCTTCAAATACTGCACACCATGCTGGTTATGAACTGTGGGGCATTGGTGGCTCAGTGGTCAGTTTCATGCCTGCTATGCAGAAGGCCTGGGTTTGGTTCTCGCCTAGGCAGTGGGGAAAATATGAGAGGGTTGTGTCAGGAAGGGCATCTGGTGCATCTCGGAATGCTATCTCACCCCCTTGATGGGAGCAGTCAGAAGACTAACAACAACTCTGGTTATGTACTTCAATGCGATGCAGTGAAGAAGTAGCTTTAAAATATTTGTTGTAGGATGTAATGAGTTCATGTAGAAAGTATCCACTAATAAAACTACTAACGTGAAATACAAATACATAAGTACAGCAACAAAGTATAGTACCTTCCACTGGGTGCGATACATGCTTCTATTCTGTACTGTAGTATTGTGCAATGGACAATGAATCAGGATACTGCAAGACATATGTTATACATGTTTATATACTACAGTGGCTACAAAGTTTCAGCAGGTCTTCAATATGGTAATATGGTATGCCATATTACCATATCCTATCCTGTATGGTACAGTATATAATAATGTATGTTTGTACAGTATATACTGTACAAACATACCTTATTAAAAAACATATAGTGGTAGCCACTATAGTACCCAATAAGGACCATGTTATTCATCAGAGTGTTGTGGTACACACCATTGTACTACCAGTACCCACTGAAGTGCCACACTACCCAACACTATACTGTGGTATATTATGGTATGTACTATAGTACACACTATAATAGTATTTCTTATGCGATGAAGGCAAGATAGCTAACAAAAGTAGTAAATATTATAATAATTTATTTACAGTACTAAAATGCTCAGTTATATTATAATTAAAATATTATAATTATTTATTTACAGTAGTAAACCACTAGAAATTTCAGAAAATCTATCATTAGCACCCGTTAGCCCGCCAGCAAACCTCCTGTAGAGTAAGTAGTAGATTATGAATATTTTTATTCAAAAAATATTGATTAAAAAAATATTATTAAAAATCTCAAAGAGCCTGTTAGCTCCTCATCCAGCTAGCTCAAACATTTATAAAGACAAATATATCCAGAATACTTAGCTCATGTTAGTCAGCAATTTTTTTTTATTTTTTATTTTTTTTTTGTCAAGTTAGCATTTGTGTGTCAACTAGCTACTTAGCCTAAGTAGTAACATTCATGAACAGGAACTGTAGTTCCTCTTCAACACTTTAAGTTAGTTTAAATTACTCAGCTGTTCATGCTAATTAGTAAAATCAATGAAGGTGAATGCTATTTCTCTCAGGAATGTGAATGAAGATAACTGGCTAGCATTAGCATTATTACAGTACATACTGAGAGAAATAAATATGATGTCTCTTAGGTTAGCACTTTTTTTTTTTAGCACTCTGACACTGTGGGAATTTAAAGTGCTGTCTGGTGCAGGTTAGCATGTCTACCTATTGCTGAGAAATAACCATAGGTGAGAGTAGGCTGATGCGGTCCGGTACTGCATATCACTAAAAGGTTCAGTGGCGGTCCACAGTACTAGAAAGAGGCGAGAGAAAACACTTCCAGCCAAAAAAAAAAAACATATGCTAACTTTGTCATCTTAAACAACACTTAAAAGGGGCGGTCATAAAAATTTTTATTACTGCTAAGAAAAAATAATGTAATGAAAACAAATGTTGGTCGTGAGCTTGGTCCTTCTCTACATATCCTCCATGTGACACACGATGAATGAGCTGGTGGAGACCATCTTTGAAAAAGTCTTCTTTTTGGCTCTTGAGGAAAAGTTCCACCTCTGTAATCACATCAGCATCATCAAACGCCTGCCACAAAGTGGTTTCTTCAAGTGATGGAAGAAGAAGAAGTTACATGTGGATGAGGCAGAATTTTGTACCAAGCCCGCATGTTTCACTGTTTCGAGAGCTAAATGGGCTACCGCGTTGTCATTAAGAAGGTGCACTTTCATTTTTTCAACCTGGTGCGCCATTTTAGTTTTGACCCTCTAGTGGCATCATGCGAAAAAATACACTGCGGATGTTTAAAACAAGAAGAAATGTTCATGAGCGTACTCATTCCTGGAGACATAATCTGGACAAATACTTACATTTTTTTTATATAACAGTACAAATTTAATGACCGCCCCTCGTAGTCTCCTTAGTAATTGCTTAGACTTGCCTCCGTGTTGTGTTTCAATCTTTCATTACTGCTAGTTAATGTGAGCGTAAGCTCACTGCTTTGTTCACTGCTAACCCGAGCTACAAAGCTAACACAAGTCTGAATCCCAAATAAACCCTGAATAAGTCCGCTAGGGATTCTACACCTTACATAACACACCTGCTTTCCAGTTTATGCTATTTGGGATTCAACCTCAAAACACTTAGTTAGCTGAGGCTATTATAAAGCAAAATAAGTGAAGACATAAATAGAAACTTACTGAACAAGATTTACAGAACTGTCTACCACCTCCATGGTTCATTCTCCTCATTATTACACACGTGGACAAAATTGTTGGTACCCTTCGGTCAATGAAAGAAAAACTCACAATGGTCACAGAAATAACTTTAATCTGACAAAAGTAATAATAAATAAGAATTCTATGAATGTTAACCAATGAAAGTCAGACATTGCTTTTCAACCATGCTTAAACAGAATTATTTTAAAAAATAAACTCATGGAACAGGCCTGGACAAAAATGATGGTACCCCTAGAAAATACTGAAAATAATGTGACCAAAGGGACATGTTAATTCAAGGTGTGTCCACTAATTAGCATCACAGGTGTCTACAATCTTGTAATCAGTCAGTGGGCCTTTATATAGGGCTCCAGGTAGTCACTGTGTTGTTTGGTGACATGGTATGTACCACACTCAACATGGACCAGAGGAAGCGAAGGAAAGAGTTGTCTCAGGAGATTCGAAAGAAAATTATAGACAAGCATGTTAAAGGTAAAGGCTATAAGACCATCTCCAAGCAGCTAGATGTTCCTGTTACTACAGTTGCACATATTATTCAGAAATTTAAGATCCATGGGACTGTAGCCAACCTCCCTGGACGTGGCCGCAGGAGGAAAATTGATGACAAATCAAAGAGACGGATAATCCGAATGGTAACAAAAGAGCCCAGAAAGACTTCTAAAGAGATCCAAGGTGAAGTTCATGCTCAAGGAACATCAGTGTCAGATCGCACCATCCGTCGTTGTTTGAGCCAAAGTGGACTACATGGGAGACGACCAAGGAGGACACCATTGTTGAAAACAAATCATAAAAAAAGCCAGACTGGAACATGCCAAACTACATGTTGACAAGCCACAAAGCTTCTGGGAGAATGTCCTATGGACAGATGAGACAAAAATTGAGCTTTTTGCCAAGGCACATCAGCTCTATGTTCACAGATGGAAAAATTAAGCATATCAAGAAAAGAACACTGTCCCTACTCTGAAACATGGAGGAGGCTCTGTTATGTTCTGGGGCTGCTTTGCTGCATCTGGCACAGGGTGTCTTGAATCTGTGCAGGGTACAATGAAATCTCAAGACTATCAAGGGATTCTAGAGAGAAATGTGCTGGCCAGTGTCAGAAAGCTGGGTCTCAGTCGCAGGTCATGGGTCTTGCAACAGGACAATGACCCAAAACACACAGCTAAAAACACCCAAGAATCCCATGCTTCAACGGAATTATAAAAAAAAAAATGAACTCATGTTTCAGGCCTGGACAAAAATGATGGCACCCCTAACTTAATAGTTTGTTGCACAACCTTTTGAGGCAATCACTGCAATCAAACGATTCCTGTAACTGTCAATGAGACTTCTGCACCTCTCTGCAGGTATTTTGGCCCACTCCTCATGAGCAAGCTGCTCCAGTTGTTTCCGGTTTGAAGGGTGCCTTTTCCAGACAGCATCTTTCAGTTCCTTCCAAAGATGCTCAATAGGATTGAGGTCAGGGCTCATAGAAGGCCACTTTAGAATAGTCCAATGTTTTCCTCTTAGCCATTCTTGGGTGTTTTTAGCTGTTTGTTTTGGGTCATTGTCCTGTTGCAAGACCCATGACCTGCGACTGAGACCCAGCTTTCTGACACTGGCCTGCACATTTCTCTCTAGAATCCCTTGATAGTTTTGAGATTTCATCGTACCCTGCACAGATTCAAGACACCCTGTGCCAGATGCAGCAAAGCAGCCCCAGAACATAACAGAGCCTCCTCCATGTTTCACAGTAGGGACAGTGTTCTTTTCTTGATATGCTTCATTTTTCCATCTGTGAACATAGAGCTGATGTGCCTTGGCAAAAAGCTCAATTTTTGTCTCATCTGTCCATAGGACATTCTCCCTGAAGCTTTGTGGCTTGTCAACATGTAGTTTGGCATGTTCCAGACTGGCTTTTTTATGATTTGTTTTCAACAATGGTGTCCTCCTTGGTCGTCTCCCATGTAGTCCACTTTGGCTCAAACAACGACGGATGGTGCGATCTGACACTGATGTTCCTTGAGCATGAACTTCACCTTGGATCTCTTTAGAAGTCTTTCTGGGCTCTTTTGTTACCATTCAGATTATCCGTCTCTTTGATTTGTCATCAATTTTCCTCCTGCGGCCACGTCCAGGGAGGTTGGCTACAGTCCCATGGATCTTAAATTTCTGAATAATATGTGCAACTGTAGTCACAGGAACATCTAGCTGCTTGGAAATTGTTTTATAGGCTTTACCTTTAACATGCTTGTCAATAATTTTCTTTCGAGTCTCCTGAGACAACTCTTTCCTTCGCTTCCTCTGGTCCATGTTGAGTGTGGTACATACCATGTCACCAAACAACACAGTGACTACCTGGAGCCCTATATATTGGCCCACTGACTGATTACAAGATTGTAGACACCTGTGATGCTAATTAGTGGACACACCTTGAATTAACATGTCCCTTTGGTCACATTATTTTCAGTATTTTCTAGGGGTACCATCATTTTGTCCAGGCCTGTTCCATGAGTTTATTTTTTTAAATAATTCTGTTGAAGCATGGTTGAAAAGCAATGTCTGACTTTCATTCGTTAACATTCATAGAATTTTTTAAAATTATTACTTTTGTCAGATTAAAGTTATTTATGTGACCATTGTGAGTTTTTCTTTCATTGACCGAAGGGTACCAACAATTTTGTCCACGTGTGTATGCCACATAGGGCTGGTAATAATTTTAATCCACGTTCACCCCTGGAAATAACGCACATGCATTATTTATTCATTAATGAAACAATCTTAGTAAACGAACCGTGGACGGGTGGAATTCAGAAGGGAAACACTGCACCAGCACCACGGTTCGGTTCTCACGTTGCTTTGCTCTGAATAGTTGACCTGTCACAGCTTCCCATCTTAATCCAAATTCTACTGAATGACTTAAAGGTGCACATTTCTGAATGTCCACAACAGGGAGCCCCTTGGGAGGCTTGTTATTTGTATAAATATATAAATATAAAACTCAAGTAACTGAAATAATTCCGAGCTAATTAAGTGTCAAGAGACAAAACGAACACAGCCCAGGCGACAGTGCTGAGATGAGCATTTCTACATTTCGTTTAAGCCTGTCCTTCTTCATAACATATGGAAGTTGTTCGGTTTTAACGACGTCGTTGTAATGGAAGTTGGCTATTTTGTGCATTTAATTACTTACTTGGTCTGTAAAAGTAAAACCTTATGTGCTGACTACGCTTACAATCGATAAACAAGGAAGAAGTAGAGTGCCGATTTATAAAACTGAAGTTCCCGAACCCTGGTCCTGGAGAACCCAGTGTCCACTTCACTTGTGCCTGTGCATGTGTTTGCATTACCTGCATTACCATAAACACACACACACACACACACACACACACACACACACACACACACACACACACACACACACACACACTTCAACTGTGGAAGGATTGTTAATTAATTAGTTGCTTAATTACATCAGGTGTAGGTGTGAAGGAAAAAGATAATGTTCTTTAAGCAGAGTGAAGGTAACACAGCAAGTCTGAATTACAAATGAATCTTTTGGGATGCTTGAATCATTCAGAACTTTTCTGCTGCAGGTTCACATTAGTATTTTAATGACGGCCCTTAAATTGAGTGACTCGGCATTCATAGCTATCTGAAATTTTAATCAATTACATGAATCAACTTGAACTCCAAAGGCTTTGAATACAGTACCTTGCAAAATTATTCATATCCTTCGAAATTTTCCACATGCAGTCACGTTATAACCACAATCATAACTGTATTTTATCAGTATTTTGTGTGATAGAACAACACAAAGTGGGACATAATTGTGATGTGAAAGGAAATTTATATATATATTTTTTTACAAATAATTTCTGAAAAGTGTGCCGTTTAGTCCCATTGAGTCAATACTTTGTAGAACCACCTTTCTCTGCAATTACAGCTACAAGTCTTTTGGGGTTTGTCTCTACTAGCTTTGCACATCTAGAGACTGAATTGTCAAATATAATCCCAATAAAATACATTTATGTTTGTGGTATTTTGTTTTATTTTATATTTTGTTTATGCTTTGTTTTATTTTTATATTTTAAAAAATTATTTATCTTAAAATGTGGAAAAGGTCAAGGGGTATGAATACTTTTGCAAGACACTGTAAATCCAATCTAAAAAAAAAAAAGACATTCTGATCTTGTAATTATGACTTACCATCTCAGAATTACTAAATCCAAATTTCAGAATTGACGTACTAATGATTTATTATTATGTTGTTGTTATGAGATTGAAAGTCGCTATTATTAAATTTGTACCTCATAATTATGAAATATGTCATACATATGAGATCGGGATGTTGTTAATATAAAATAGCAAGTCATGATTATGAAATCAGGATATTTTCACAAGTAATAAGTCATAATTCTGAAATAGCAAGTCATAATTCCTAGACCAGGATGATATTATTAGTACGTACAGTAGAAGGTCATAGTTATTAGATACTCTCAACACTCATCTCTCATTCGCCATACCGTTTATCCTGTACATGTTTGGGAGAGGCCTGGAGACTATCCCAGGAGACTTGGGTACGAGGAGGAGTACACTCTGAACGAAGTACACGAGCATGCACATACTCACACTACGGGCAACTTGGAAACACCAATTAGTCTAATCTGCTTGTCTTTGGACTATGGGAGGTAATCGGAGCACGTGGAGGAAACCTACCAAGGTGAGACTCGAACCCGCAACCTTGGAGGAGGTGTGAGACAGAAAGTCATAACATAATTATGAGATGTGGATCTTGTAATTATGAGATAGGCATAAGGCGTGGCTTATTGGTTAGCACTGTCGCCTTGCACCACCAGCTCAAGGGTTTGATTCCCGCATCGGGTCTGTGTGCATGGAGTAGGTTTGTTCTCCCCGTGCTTGGTGGGTTTCTTCCGAGTACTCCGGTTTCCTCCCACAGTTCAAAGACATGCAAAGTAGGTTAATTGGTGTTCCCAAATTGCTCGTAATGTGTGTGTGTGTGAAAATAACTATTTAATTTATTTGGTATTTATGTACACATCACCCCTTTAGCTATCTAAAGAACAAAATTATTAATGTGTGTGTTTTTTGCCAGCACTGTCTCCTACTTTGTGTAATAGTTGTTCCCGCAGCTAGATGGTGCTAAAATGCACTTTCCTAATTTTCCTCACATAAAAGTAGCACTGGGATTTGAGGGCATGAGTCTAAAATAATCACACTGCTGAGGTTTGCAGTATGTCAGAGAAAGACAGATGTCATGTTTAAAGACTCTGTGAGGAATTACTAAGTGCTTTTAGGTTTATTTGCTAGTAAATAGGTTGAATTTATAGTTAAATGTTATTTTAAATTTGTAGTTAAAAGCAGAAATGTGCATTAACAGTAAAGCATCATGAATGAGGTCATTACAGGTGAATTTTCTTTTTATTTGATCCAGAAATCCTTTAAACTCATCTGTATCATGGGTTCAATATTCACTGATTTGATACTATAGCACTGCTTTTCTCTAAATAATAGGTATCGTACAGAGAAAAAATAAACGCTGCTTATTTTTAACCTAAAATAAGAAATCCTTTACATTATGTTACATGTTTTGTGTTCGTAATTTGGAAGGAAGTTAAATACATGTGTTGGCAATTAAATTGCTTAAAGTGCAATAAAGCACCAGCTTCACATTTACAGTATATATAGATTTTAACTTGTGTTGATTTATTGATTTTAAAGTGTTCTTGAAAAGCGATCTTTGTCTTGTTTTGGGTTCCTGCCCTCCTAAAATGTTTCCGGATTTTGAAGAAAATTTCATTATTCAGTTTCTTATGCTTAAAACATCTCCGTTTTACGTGGTTTTTAATATTTCATGTTGTATTATAAGTAATACAGTTCATAATTCCTTTACTAGGCTCTTATCCTCATAAATAAATTCAAATTTGGAAATATTTCGAACTCCCTGTAGTACTTTATATCATAGAACTAGTCCCTGCCACGTGATGTCATCAGCACGCGCCTCGTGCTTCCCGATCGGCTCGAAAATTCTCTCCAGACACACCAGCTGGATCCCTGATGGAAAATCTGTTTTCAGTTTCCCTGCATTTCAGTTGTTTACTTGGTGCTCACTTGGTTTAAAACGTCTCAAAGCGCAGACAGTCGGTGGTTCGATATCTTCACTAAGTAAACAACGTTGATGAATTTTTCTACAAACTCAAATGCAGAACAAAACCTTTGGCCTCAAAAAGCCGCATGATGAATCCAGAGGCGAGCACTGATGACATCACATGGTAGAGAATGGCTAGAAAGTATGCAGATTCAGGAAACCAGAAACGTGTCATGATTTATAATGTTGCATTCCTGTCTATGAATCGTCTCTGGTGCAGGAGCATGGCGCTTATCACAGAGAGGTTAGGGCTTAAGCTGGGGTACATCCTGAATCGGATGCCGACCAAGTACAGGGCACAAGCACACACGCACACTAAAGGCAAATTCGAAAACACCACTCGATTGCATGTCAGGAGCATTTGTTTCTCGCCTGCTATGCGGACGGCCCGATTTCGATTCCTACCCAATATTCTAACCCCAGCCATTGGATGCAATGCCGGTCCCAAGCCCGAATGAATTGGGTGGGTTGCGTCAGGAAGGTCAGTCAGCGTAAAACCTCTGCCAAGTTGTGTGCGGATCGGATGGTCCACTGTGGCGACCCCTCGATGGGAGCAGCCGAACGACTAACAACAACAACTCAATTACATGTCTTAGAGGAAACCCATCAAGCAAGGGGAGAACATGCAAACGCCACACACACAGACCAAAGTCAGGACTTGGACCTGCAGCTTCAGACAGCGCTATAATCCCCTAATCGTACTAACCTCTGAGGCTCTAAACCACTGAGCCGCCCTCCTTGCTAATTCAACGACCTTTTTCAATTTCGGTGTGTCGATTTTTTTCGCTTAATTTGTTTTTAAATAAATTATTAAATAAAAGAGAAAAGACAAAGATAAAAGGAAGACAGTGTTGTGTTTGAAGAGAGACAGAGAGAGAGTGAGAAGCAGACAGACAGGCAGAGGGAGTTTAACATACCAAAAGATAGACGGAAAGAGAGACAGACAGAATGAGATAGAAATGCGCAGACAGACAGAGCGACAGAAGGACAGAAAGAGACACAGACAGTCAAAGAGAGGGACAGACAAACTGAGATAGACATGCATTCCTATTCAGACAGAGCGAGAGAAAGACAGAGACAGACAGATTGATAGACATGCTCAGACAGAAAGACAGAGCGACAGGAAGACAGAGACAAACTGAGATAGACATGCTAAGACAGACAGAGAGTCTGAAAGACAGAAAGAAAGAGATGGACAGACTGAGATTTTACATTACATGTAGGCATTTGGCAGACACCCTTATCCAGAGCAATTTACATTTTTATCTCGTACATCTGAGCAGTTGAGGGTTAAGGGCCTTGCTCAAGGGCCCAACAGGGACAACTTGGTGGTCGTGGGATTTTAACCTGGGACCTTCCAAACTGTAGTCCAACACCCTAACCACGGAGATACCACTGACATGCTCAGGCAAAATGATAGAGTGACAGAAGGACAGAAAGAGAGAGAGAGTGAGAGAGAGAGAGACTGATATCGACAAGCTAAGCAAAAGACAGGAAGAGAGAGACAGAATAATATATATATAGACATGCTCTTTAAAGAGAGATAGAGGAAAAGCAGACAGGCAGGTGGTGGGAGTTAAAAATACAGAAAGAGAGAGACAGACTGACTGATCAGACAGAGAGACACACAGAAAGACTGAGATAGACATGTTTAGACAGACAGAGTGACAAAGACAGAGACAGTCAGTCTGCACTTTGCGACTCTGTGTGTGTGTGTGTGTGTGTGTGTGTGTGTGTGTGTGTGTGTGTGTTTTATACTGTACGTGTGGTGTTGTTGCATGATGCACTAGTGCTGTTACAACTCCTCAAAACTTTGTGAGCTTTACTGCCCCAAGTTGCTCGAGTTAAAGCCCCGCGGTGAGGCTGATGGCTCGCGCTCCTCCTCCAAAAAAAAGCCCCGCGGGGGCACGAGATGCTTCAATCAGATTATTGCCCTGGACGGGGGAGTGTATGGTGGGTGTGTGTGTGTGTGTGTGTGTGGGGGGGGGGGGGGTCTTTAGAGGAGGGGGGAATGGGGTAGGTAAGAGCTCCAGTGATGCTGCTCTGGTCATTCACTCGTCTCGCGCGGAGAAACAGCAGCACGAGACACGGAGCTCGCGAGGCTGGCTGTTTAACAGTTTCGAGTCGGACCTGTTGCTGTGTGTGTGTGTGTGTGTGTGTGTTTTCTTTATTACATTTCTTTTGCATGCATATTAAGGACAAGAACCAGTTTTTTTTTTCCTGGACTGTCATGCAACTTGGATAAAGCTGAAGTTTTTTCCCCGTCTATTTTTAAAACGTCAAGGTGGATAAAATAAGATAGATAAATAAACAAACAAACAAGGTGCGTGAGTGGAAGTGAAAGTCGCATTTCGGTGAAGCATGGGGGACACGCACCGCACCGTAACTCACCGGATTCCTGACACCACGGAGCTCTGAGGGAGCGCGAGAGAGATCGCGCGCGCGGACAGGACAGGAGAACGGATCAGAAGAGCCGCGATGGGGCTCACGCGCTGCGCTTTCGTGCGCGCGTGCCTCGCGCTGCTCCTGCAGGCCAGCCAGTGGAGCGCGCGAGAGAGCACGAGCTGCGACCTCAACAGGAAGGTACCGCGCGCTGTTCAGTTGCAATGTTTTGCAGTGAATGCTGTTTAGGTTTTGTTAATGCAAAATATATAACATTATTTATGTACAACTTTAAAAATTAGATTGTACCAGTTGAAGGCATGCAATCCTGCAAGTGTTTAAGCATGCACCTTGTTTAAGCTTTTAGGAAGGACATCAACCTGTTGCTTTGAGATCATAACGAACATAAAATGAAACAGGATTTTTTTTTTGTCATTTGTATACTTTTTTTATAGCTTTTATAGTCATCATCAATTTTGTAAATTTTCCTTTCATGCAATGTCAAAACTTTTAAGCATTTAACTTAACAAAAATCTAAACATCTTTCTGCTTTGTCACTTTTCTTTTAGACCTACTATCATACGTTGTTTGCAATCAAATACTATTACTACTACTATATTACACTAAATATTGCGTAAAGTAGCTAACAATTTGCTACTCTTGGTATCAGTTTGTGCACAACTTTGAAGCACCGGGGAAAAATATATACATATCCATATTTATAAAATGCGCATTTCCCCCTCTCCGTTACGTTTTATTAAATTAAAATCATCCCACGTGATTGCATTATTCTAGCTGAATGCAATGTGTAAAGATGTCCAGCAGAGTTCATTAATCTTTGCGACGTGTATTGCATTAAATGCCGTATTAACAGCCCGTTAAGGCAATTAGCGGCTTTCCAATCAACATTTGTGAAAAGTGTTATTTCCTATATTTTGGGGAACATTTCCTATATTGTGCAATCACACACTGTTCCAGGTTAGTTAGGATGTAAGATCTGAACATTCCAGATTCTTTGTTTTAGGCTTTAAACTAATCAGAAGTAAAGTAGAATGAATGATTCTGAAACTCAGCATTATTACGCATTTATACCGCCTTTACAACACGTTTCAGCTCACATCTACGCGATCATGTGAAATGAATGAGCACAGCTGTCACTCGAGCACTGATCAGGTCTTACACACTGTTTTGCAGCAAAGTGAGCTGAACTCCTTCCTGTGGACGATCAAGCGCGACCCGCCGTCGTATTTCTACGGCACCATCCATGTGCCATACACGCGGGTCTGGGACTACATCCCTGAGAACTCCAAAAAAGCCTTCCAGGAGAGCAACATTGTGTACTTTGAGCTGGACCTCACCGACCCCTACACCATTTCGGCGCTGACGCGGTGCCAGCTGCTACCACAGGGCGAGAACCTGCAGGACGTTCTGCCGAAAGACATTTACCGCCGCCTGAAGAGGCACCTGGAGTACGTCAAGCTCATGATGCCATCGTGGATGACTCCGGATCAGCGCGGCAAAGGTCTGTACGCCGATTATCTGTTCAACGCCATCGCAGGCAACTGGGAACGCAAACGGCCGGTGTGGGTCATGCTCATGGTGAACTCATTGACCGAGGCGGACATTAAGACGCGTGGAGTTCCTGTGCTGGATCTCTACCTGGCCCAGGAGGCGGAGAGGATGAAGAAGAAGACAGGGGCTGTGGAAAAGGTCGAGGAGCAGTGCCATCCTCTCAACGGCTTGAACTTCTCGCAGGTGGGTGTTTCTCTTGATGGATTGATTTAGCTGGATGTCCTACAAAAAAAGTCCTAAAGGTCATGATCTTAAAAGATTGTTTAGAGAACTCAATAGTTTTCGAGGAACCCTCTTTTCTGTAAGTAGAGTCAGATTTTCCCCTTGCTGCATTCTTCATTCATGTGAGATTTTTGAAAACGATGTTTCCGCAGTCTCTGCAATATTAGCTGTGAAATATTTCCAGAAGCCCTCGGGAGGGAAAGTGCCGCAGTGTTGCGTTTAAAGCTTCAAGGGGGCAGATGAGTGGCTGTGACTGGTGAAGGGGCAGGGGGCCACAGCAGGTGTGGGGTTTCTATCAGCTGAACAAATAGTCTGCTCTTGGCGTGTCTTCCGTTATTAAGATAAATTTGAGAGTAATGGTTTTCGTCTGAATCGGACTCAAAACGCCCTTGTTGCAGGAGTCCTTCAAAGCACACAGAGCCGCTCAGAAATCATGTAGCGGTTGCTGGAATTTGGGGCTAATGCGGCAATGGAACTAAGGGTATTACTCATGGCAATTTTAAGCTAACACGCAGACGGCTAAACACAGAGTCAGTGCTCATAGACATCACGTCTGTGCTGTGTAGTCAGCTCCGTTCTGCCGGTTTAATTGCTGCTATTATGATAGGACAGGCTGAATATTGTCTGAAATATTTTCTTGCGCCTTGTGAAGGTTAATAAGTACAAAGAATCGTGAAAGATTAAACTCTGATTTCTAAGATTTCACTTTCAGAAATGAGCGGCTGTGGGTCTAAGAGTAGACGACTGTGGGCGTGGCTGGTCTGGCATTTTGTTAATTGAATAGTTTATTGTTTTTACATCTATCTTAAATCAAAATTAAGGTGCATATATAATTAAGGTGCTGCGACTGTGAAGTCTGTCACCTGGAATGCGAGGTTATGTAAGTAATCCCACAAAAATACATTCCCATGTCCCAACTCTTAGGAAGTTTCTGCAGTCCCAATAAGTTGGTATCTTTCAAAGGTACTGGGTTTTTTCAAACTAATTTAACTTACTGTAAATAACTGTATCGCTAGTTCCGCTTAGTTCCTGTTAAAGAAAAGAGTTGCATTTGTTCTAATACACATCTCGATGTTGATTTAAGACAGACTTAAACATAAAAACCCTCTTTAAACTACACCAATAGTTTTTAAAGCTAGCTTGTTAAATGCAAAAGAAATTGTACATCAGTGTTTGATGTATGCAACACGTCATACTAGCTTTGCTAATAAATTTGTTAAGCTAGCTATCGGTACTAGCTACGTATGCGTGAACGAACTATTCTACTTTCTTTGCAAGCTTTATTTTCTTTGTAATGTCTCTTGTATTTTATAAGCGATCACACATGATTCATGATAAGATGAAACCGTTGGTTAGATAGATAGATAGATAGATAAATAGATAGATACTGAAAGAAATTCAAGATATCCATCAGCAATAGAGAGCACACTCTATATATTACATATAATCAGTAGACACAGTGTAATGTGAGAACTGACCAGAAGTTACTAGTGCAATGCTAACAAAAAAAACTACAAAAATATGTAAGAAGCATATAAATAAGGCATATAAATCAGAAGTATGGGGGGGATAAGTCAAATGAAATGCAACCAGTGAAAATACAATTAATTGCACTGATATAAGAACTTAATAATTGTGCAAAAAACTACAATAACGTGATAATAAAACTGAGTTTGCGCAACATAGCACAATATGTAACAGTATGAGTAACTGAGCAGTTTAAGTTATATGTTATAAGTATTTCTTCCATTTTTGTGTATCAAACAACAAATCATATTTATATTCACAAGTAGGGGCAGGGGAACTTGCACTTGAATTAGTCAGAGGAATCTTTCAATCCAGCTGTTTGGATTCATTGCTTTATCTTATCTTACTGACTTAATTGTAGATAGAAAACATTCTCCAAGTATATTTCAAGTGAATCATTTTACTTTAAGGTGCTGAAAGCATGTTCCGTCATGGCACCACAAAGTTTCTGTAACAGTATAAGTTTGTTATTCTGGAAAAATTGACCCTAATATATATCTAATGAGCTAATAATACACTAAAAACAGGAGAATATCAATTTAAGTAGCTTTCTACTATAATAATAGGTTGTGCTGAAAAGATACAGTATACTTCCTGAAATCGAGCCACGATGAACAATTTCAAACATTAACAAAACTAGCATCCATCAAAAAGACCTCTCATCATTTCGAGTTAAACATCTTTCATTTAAGGCAGTAAATCTTTACAAGTCCCTCAAAAATGTCAAAACCCATCTCCTTCAGGAAATACAGCAGTTCCCAGACCTTGTGGTGCGCAAGGTCTCGACGTCTATTAAGGAGAATGATGAGGTTGTCAAAAAACAGGCCCGTGCAACATATGATCTTGCTGATCTTGGATGAAGGTTCTCCACCTTTAACTACGATCATTAGGAGAAACTTGGTCAGAGCCAAAGAGCTGGGGCAGCCCTCATCAAGGTGGTGGAGGTGGCGTAGGGTTGGAGAGTGAAAGCAAAGGGGTCTGGCTCCTGTCACATGCGGTAATGAAGCGTAAAGAGATGATGAATGATGATGCACTTAGTTTCCATCGGTCTCCAAGAGGAACATGGAGGAATGTGAGGTAACCACCGCTAATTCCAGGTTCATCAGCATGAAGAAAAACTCCATCCTGAAACATATTAAATATGTTCAGAGTGAAACATCTGTGATTTGTTGGTTGTTGGCCAGCCATGATGTGATGAGAGGTCCGAACACGGAAGCATTGGAAATGTTGGTGCGAAAGTCGGACTCCCAGAATGCAGTGCAGTTATACTACATAATTAATGAATAAAGGCAACCAAAGAAGAAAGAGGCACATGAGGTGATCACTACAAGCTTATGAGTGTGATCAGTGTAAGTATTTTCAGATATTTACTACAGGATGGCATGATTGAGTTCGAGCCCTTTTCTCTGGGTTCTCCGGTTCCTCCCACTTGACACGTAGGTGGAGTGACGACTCTGAATTGTCAAAGGTGTTGAAGTTGTGAATGAATGAGTGCATGGTGTCCAGAGAAGGACTGGTGTCCTATCCAGAGTGGTGGGAAACCAGTCTATCTCTGGACACCATGCAGAACATCTGTCTCTGGACCCGATACAGACACTCACTCGAGCTCAGTCATGCTGTTCTAGTAAATATCCAAAAACTGTTATATCGATAATGTTGACCAGAGGTCCTATGATGGTCATAAAAATGGGAATAAATACAATAGTAAATCACCATTGGCCTCCACGGTTTCTAGTTGGACTACAGAGGTTCCTAGATGGGTGGATGGATGGAATTATATCGATGAGGTTCATAAGCTTGTACAGATCACCTCGTCGTGACCCCTGACCAGGCTGAAGCTGTTAGTAATTCATATCATGTTCTTCTCATCTTCTTGACTAATCCAGAAACAGTACTATAAATCTGATACCTTCCTAAAATGTAAATGTTTTGGCACCCAAACCCACCTATAACGATAAAAAATAGCATTTTCATACACATGGTATTAGTTAAAGGAATATTTCTTTTTTTGTGTGTTGCTTCCAATACGAGTGTTATTTTACACACCTCGACCTGTTTCACTTTTCACAGCGAAAGAACTGAACACTTTCGTGTTCGAGTTACTGATATCCCCCTTTATTTTCCCAGCGACACGGTGGTGATGCTGCTTCAAGGAACCTGTCAGTTTTTTTTCAAGAACCGTAGTGTTTCAAAGTTGAAATATCGGGTAATGCGATTTGGGGAGTTTCGTAAGAGCTTGTATTGAATTTTACAAACCGCTTTTGTGAACCACTGAAAATCAAAACAGCATCAACAGACGGCGACGTAAAGACGGTTATATGCAGGGAGATACAATGGTGCTATCTGTTCTGAAATGATGCTTTGTTAATAACAACGTGGATAAACAATTATTAATGAGAAAGGGAGAAAGAGAAAGAATTATATATTTTACTCTACTTTATTCATTTACTATACTTCCTTTATACTCTACTATATTTAGAAAATGAAAGGAACAGAAACTTTCTGGGAAACGTTTTAATTCAGTAGTCAGAACGCATTAAAAAATCCAAAATTCAAATAGTTTCTGTTAACAAAGTCAGCCCAAAACATCACGTCTTTATCACAAGGAGTGGTTTTTACTATACCACATTTGTTCCTTGAAAAACACGAATTGATTTAATCTTGCTGTCAGTCATTGCGTCTCTCCCATTAGGTATTAAGATATTTTACTACTGTGTTGAGGGAAACGCCTTGAAATCATCTAAGGTCTAAAGCTCCCTAACTGGGTCTCCCTATTGGCAGAATTTCGGCATCGAGCCACGCGCTCCAGAGTGGAATAAAAAGCGCTTGCTAATCTGATTAAATCCAAACAACCGGTATTTCAATCAAGTGCACAAAACAAAACGCGCCTTCCACCATTTTTTCCGTTTTGTTTTGTTTTCTGCGGCGAGTTGAATTTTACATAGTGATGATAATTCATGCATGTGCTCAGAGTCAAGTACGCAGATTGAGATGGATTCCATGATGCTGTTATTCCCAGAGGCGGATGATGATTACAAAGGAAGCAAAAAAAAAAAAAATTGCAGCAGTCTACCGTATCCATACTGAAATCATAATTCACAATGGCCAGATTTGTACGCTGTTTAAACAGATCTCACATGCCCGTAACAGGTGGTTTCAATTCAGCTCGTCTTCGGCAGAGAGAGTCGAGAGCAACGTTGGCGAGTTTGCAAATCGGAGACGATTGTTTTGAAGCTGAGAAGTCAAGAACGCTGAATTTGATCTGTCTGGATTTATTGCCTTAGACAAAATGTGGATTAACTGCACGGCATCCTGTCTCTATGCATTTCTCATTTATGCTCTTCCAAGATTTCCAGACAGACGGCGATATGTTTTAATGCTTCTGGATTCGTAAAGGCTTCTGATCCTGTGATCCCTCAGCCAACATCGCTTATTGAATTATATAACAAAGACCTGATAACACGTCTCCTCCAGACAGAACGGAATGGAACAGTTACAAAATTCACATTTAGAACTCACATCCATGCTCCCGCTCTTTTCCGGAAGGTTAAAACT
Organism: Clarias fuscus; assembly: GCA_030347435.1. Classification (NCBI taxonomy): domain Eukaryota; kingdom Metazoa; phylum Chordata; class Actinopteri; order Siluriformes; family Clariidae; genus Clarias; species Clarias fuscus. The sequence goes on along the minus strand of CM059212.1, from coordinate 20,257,704 downwards.
TGCCAGGGTGAATCCAAAGGTGCCAATAATTTGTCTCAATCAACAAAATACCAAGTATATTTGGTCAGACAATGTTAAAATATACATAACTATATTAATTATCCTTCTTCTGTGGCTGAATATCAGATGGTGTCCTGTCATGGCAAGCCAAGTACTCGGCTATGTCTCGATAATAAAAGTATTGGCACCATTAGGTTAATTCACTCATAAATATAAAAAAAACACCAATCAACCATAATATTGAAGCCATTAACATTATAAAAACCTAGGGTTTGCGTTCCCCTTGTGCTACCAGGGCGACTCTGGCTCTTTGGGTCATGGCTGCCCAGGGCTTGTGGTGTCTGGCACCTCGACGTTAGCAGTGGATCCTTTGGGTGTTGTGGTTTGCAGCATGGGGCCTCTTTGGATCGGACTTGTTTGTCAGGCACATACAAATTGGTGCTTGATCAGATTGTGATATGACGAGTTTGGAGGATGGGGGGGGGGGGGGGGGGGGGGCGGCCTTGGGCTTTTTGCCTGCCAGGCCCCGTGCGCAACGGGCTGTGGTGAATTGGGTGTTCTTGTTCGGGTGCCTTTTTATTGTGGCTCATTGATTTTTTTTGCTCTGCATTGGATTTTCTATGGGATCAGACCGGACTAATGCTATGAGTTACTGATCAGAAGGTCAGGGGTTCAAGCCCCAGTACTGACAGACTTCCACTGTTGAGTCCTTGAGCAAGATTCTTAACCCTATCTGCTCCAGGGATGCTGTATTCTGGCTGACCTTGCCCTTTGACCCCAGCTTCCTATTATATTGTTATAGTGAGAGTATACCTTTAATACAAAACTAACTGGGATTTCGTGTAACTTGAAGAAGGTGGGTGATGACTGACATAATAAATGAAAAATCAAGCTAAATATGATTAGCAAGAAAAGAGTGTGGGAATAAACAGAAATATTACATCTTGTCATAAAAATATGACATTGGCAGACAGTCACAACATGACCTTACAAGCTTCTTACAGATATTTTGAGACAATTTATTGATTGGAAAGGTTTTACCAGCTCCACCCGTCTGTCACAGTTTGGTACTTATGATACCTGGGTAACACGTCCTTAGTTACAGTCAACGATTTGTCAGATTCGTACTTTTTCCCGTACTGTTCAGTGAGAAAGCTAAACATGACCATTCAACTTGCTGTGTCCTCACTTCCACCAGGACCTCGTGTACGCGCCGATGTCCAGTGACTCGTGGTATCGGGTACCGTGAATGTGCCATCTACCCATATCAGTGTCAATGGAGCTATTGAAATGAACGCGCTAAAGATCACTAAAGAGTCTTGGGAGGTTTCAGAGCACTAATGCAGGAGAGACAGGGGGAGGGGGGAGAGGAGGAAGGAGACGTGGGTGTCACGTTGCAGCCACCCTCAAGCACTTCAGGGGTTAAGCACCTTGCTGAAGGATAGAGCTTAGAGAAAGGGCAGGTAATTGAGATAGCCCCTGTGCCGTATCTAAGATTTAAACCAGTGACCGAGCTGCATAGTCGCCGGCGCGCCGCAACTCCGCTCCCAGGTCGCGTCGTGTTTTCGTCAAGTTATGAAATGAGACGTCTCTGTTTACAGATGTCTGTGTGAGATTAAAGGAAGTCTGCCATTCGAGATCTATCCAGTCTCTCTGCAGCCAAGCTTGCGTTCGTTTAAGGAGACGTTCCTGTCTCCCACAGCAGGGTATCAGAGCCAGGAGTGTCTACGTGTATTCTCAGCCGGCTGTCCTCAAGCGACTGTCCTTGATCTGATCAGCATCAAGCATCCAAACTCGGAAAGAGAAATAGACAGACGATGAAAGAGACTGAGAAACACTGATTTAAGGATGTCGGATTGTAGGCAGCGAAAAACAGACGGGGCAATGTCGAGGAAGTTTCACGCTTTATCTCGACCTAAATATAGTCCTTAGGACACAATAAAATCTATTTTCCGTTTCAGTTCCATACATAAACACAATTAATCAGTGAGGTGCAGGATTAAATGTTCAATGACAAGCGAAAGCGCTCGTATCAAAGCCTTGGCCTCGCCGAACGCTAACAAAGATCAGGGCTTTGATAAAATACCTAGATTAAAGTCGACGCGATGAAATGAAGCAGTACTAAACGACATCATCCAGGCCAGACGCAGATGTAATTAAAGATATTACGAGCTCGTTCCCTTTTTCAAATGCCTAACAAGCGTTACACAAATAACATTACTATGCTATTTATGCCAGCTTGGAGTTATGACCTTTTCTTGTCCGAGCGTTAAATGGAACATTTCCATTAAAGCAGACTTGGACTTTATTTCTGAATTGCTGGCAACGGCTTCGTTTTCCATAAGTGTTTGCGAGTCGAACAAAACGTTTTATGTGTGCGAGTGGCTAGGCGTCGGCGAGACTGTTTTTGTCAAGTCTTTTTTCCGCCATAGCACCTGTGTAAGAGTGTCTAGCTGTAAATGTGCTTCGTTTTTTATTGAGGTTTATGTAATGTGTAGAAGCATTCTGGAACCGTATACATTATTATTATTTTTTTTTTTTAATTTACAAATTAGTTTTTGGCTTAAACAAGCTTTTATAGTTTAGCTTTGATGGTTGTTGACCATTCCAGATTCATTTAAGGGCTAAAATTAACAAATGACCAAGATGGGTATCGGCTATTACTGGCTAGCTAGTATAAAGGACATTAGATTAACAAAGGATTAGAGTTACTGTTTGTTGTACTGCTTTTTTAAAAATAGCTAGAGGTGGCTCTCGACTTGGTAGAGGAAAAAATTAGCTGAATTTTCCCATGTGCTGTAAATTAGGCAAACATTTTAGTCGTCACAAATTTATTTTTGCATGTGTTTGGCCCATTTTACAGCATATCTTTAAAAAAAAAAAAATAACACATTGTACTTTCAGGTTGACTGTATTTGTGTTTTTTTTTCCTCCATATTTGGGGTACTTGATTGCTAGACTTCTATGAAGTGAAACATGAGTTAATTTTTAAAATAAATTAATAATAATAATAATAATAGAAATAATAATAATTATAATTTATAGGAAAAAATATTAAGTGTGTACTGAAAAAATATAAAAAAGAAAATCTGTTTCATTGTTATTTAACATTATGGCATCTATTAATATAGTGATTATAATAAATTGCTTTTCATACAATAATAGCATTGATTATTACATGATTGCCTAAACCGTATAATATCTATGTGCTACACGTATCAGCGATGACACCTACTGATAAAATGCAGTCAAGTGTGATCTCTGACCTTAATGTACTAGGTAATGATGTCATACAGCATACACTGTATTGTATTCTAGTAGCACTGTTTCAGTAGTGCTGTTCCAGTAGCAGCGTGATCTTTATAAACCCCGTTGTCCTGCCCCATTGTTCTTCCCCTGCGGTGAAACAACTGCTGAGAGATTCATTTGTGTCGACCCATAATGACTCTGGCCAATTACCAAGTGTGTGAGCTGTGCTCAGCACCAATTATAGCCTCTATTGTCCTCTCATTGGCAGACACACACCGGTCTTTAACGTGCTAATGCATTAGTGCCCTGTGAGTAGAGTCTGGTGGGATTTAAACCTGTTGCTTTTGGCTCTCAGAACCGCTATAGTATTTAGTGTGGGGCATTTAGAATACAACCAAGCAGTTACGCATCAAATCTTGGAGATGAAACTGGTCTTAGCAGTACTATAGGCACAGTTAAGCCAGCTCCACTTCTGAATAATTGCAACTAATTAATCAGGTAATTTTCTAAATAAATGTGGCAGATGAGTCGAAAAATATGTATCTGGTTGTCCACATTTATTTTGATTAATTTTGGACTGGAGCGCATACATATCATAGTGTATTATCACTATCTAGTAGTAGACGCTAACAAATAATATTAAATAGTATTTGTAAACCATTTCTCTATGAAATATTCCATTAAATGACGAAATAGTTTTTAATTCTAGCTTAATTCGGATTTAAATTCTATCTGTTATAGAGAAACCACACCTCGTCCTAGATGGAGTTTGTAAATATACTTTAAGGGTTAAAGTTAAAAATAAGATGATGAGCTTTAATGTAATCAGTATTATTATTGTTTTAGGTTGAATCCCACTTACATGTCTGTCTTTCTGTGTGGCCGAACTCTCGGCCTAACTTATTAATACAAAGAAATACAATTTTGTAAGGTTGAGTATCTTATGCCTTGTTTACGCCAAGTTGTACTTCTTTCGTTGTCAGCCAAATACACTCCCTGTTCGGTGATCACAGAGTGAATCACAGATAAGAAATCGCTAAAGTAGATCGGATAAAAATGAGGTTTTGTCTTAAAACGACTCCAGCGTGTTAAAAATCACTTATTCCACTTCAGTGCTGTTATTTCAGCGAAAGTGAAAATCTGAACTAATTCCAGTAAAAATATTATTTTTTTTGTTATTTAATATCTATTGGTGCAGGTGTTTGTTTACTGTACATTGAGCAAGTAGCTTATTAGGAGCTTATTGTATAGTAGATTATTAAATCCAGCACATAACTGTTCATAACATCACTTTCACTCACTAACATTTTGATTTTACTTATGGTGCAGGTTAAACATCAGGTAAACACCGAAGTACTGCCAAAGTTTCATTCAGCAAGTTCTGACCAGTGTACAGACAAAAACCCTTCTTTTATTTATACAGATTTCATTAAATGACAAAATTGTTCAGGATCATAGTCATAATGGTGGCAGTTGTTTCTGTCATATGTCGTGTTGTTCATGCTAATTGCTCCTAGCTACATAAACCTGTCATACAGTGTCACAACATACAGAGATGAGCTAGATATCTACATCTAATATTATTTAACACCTCAACAGATCCTGAGCTGAGTGTGTATTTGATGTAGCGCTCAGTTCCACATTGCTTATTAGTGCTAACTCACTTTACTTTAGCTATGTTTGCCTATGATTTTTGTAACATGATTTGGTAATATAATTTTTTACCACACACCTAGCATGATGACATATTAGTTAGTGCTGCCTTAAGTTAGCTACATGAGTCTTGTAGCTCTAGAAAACCAAACTTGATGTAAGGTCAAGAGATTTCAGATTAAAAATGGTTGACACCAGGTTTGAGGTACTTTTTGTAATTTTTTTTAGGATTGTAGCTCATGTAAGCTTGTAAAATTTGTACACCAAACTATAAAGAGTTCATTCAGTTTCAAAATGGCCGCCTGTAGAGTTTTAGCAATAGCTTAACATTAATTGGTGTGTAATTTTTGCTCATTTAATTATACAAAAAGTGCTGGAAATCATTTCAGTATTACTTATATAATGTTTGAGTCATTTGTGTGATTATTTTAGTGTCTAAATAACGCAATAGCATGATAATTTGTGCTCATAAACGTCTCCTCCCTAGCTACTTCAGCTGTGTAACTCAGACACAAAGCTAGCAAAGTTCAGACATCCAAAGACAACTAGAACATAAAACTGTTGCTTTTTATTTGCTGTGGATGTTTAGCTTTCTTAGCAACATGATTTCCTCTTGAGGTTTGTGTTGCTTTACAATTGGCACATTACAGCGTTTGCTAAAGTTATGATTTGTTGAATGCTATTCAAGCAAACTGGAGTCATGCTCCTGGTTCTTCTTCTTTATAAAAAAAAAAAAACTAAATGTTGAACCCTTATCTGGATTATTCCACTCTATCCAGGTCTGTCTTGCTTAAGTGCACTTGTTTAGATTATAGGGAGCTTCCTAGGCATTCGGCAGACTGAGAGTGAGAGAGGGCTCAAAACTCTTGGCATGCTTCTGGACTGTAAACAGCCGGCTCGCTCGACATGATTAATAGGATGAGGAGAGAAATACTCAGTGGGAACAGACAGCGCTGACGACAAGGAAATACAGGGACACATTCCCTGTGTGTGTGTGTGTGTGTGTGTGTGTGTGTGAGTGAGTGAGAGAGAGAGAGAGAGAGAGAGAGTCATGGCTAACATGCAGTGAAAGGCAGATGGTGAATTCACACCTCTAGCTGTTGAACCACTCATTGATGCCCTGACAGACTTCCTGACAGACACAAACCCAACACACATACACAGCCAGACATTATGTGCATAATAACTGTTTTTTACCCTGGGTTACTAAATTAAATTGTGAATAAATCGGCACAATATTATATGGTAACAAATTTATAACAAAGTATTGCATATTAAAATAATTTACAATAAAAAAAACAGTGTGGAAACTGTTTGTGTCTGTTCAATCCTGTTATAAAAAATAAATAATAATAATAATAATAATAATAATAATAATAATAATAAACTTTAGCTACAATATTGTACTTGTTTTGTTTAATTAAAAAAATAGTTAGCTGAAACACCAGGGGGGGATGTTGGGGGGGGCGGGGTATCCTAGCAAGAAAGAGCAAAACTTTAGCACGAAAGAAGCAAAACTTTACACAATATTGTAAAATGGCGTTGTTGTGGTTGCTACTGATGTCTTTTGTTTTACAGTTATTAATAATAACTATGATCTGTTCTTTTTTACCATTTTACTGTCTGTTAGTTTACATCTAAATGTCCGCTGCTCGTCACGTCGCAGTTACTGTGGTAATTTTGAAAATGAAAAACATCTGAAGTTTATATAGTATTCTCTGTTTTTAATAATAAAAAAATAACTCTGCTTTTACTTTAATCGTTGATCACTCTCATTAACATAATTACATAAACTGTAATACCCTGACTTTTCACATAAGCTGTACACCATGACATTTTTTTTGATTATTTTGGCCTAGCTGAAATTCACTCAAAGTGAGAACAGATTTATAAACCGTATAAAACTCTCAGTTTATGTCTATCCGGCTATTAAACTGACCAAACAGATGTGATTGGATTTTTATTAAATTGTAAACGAATTACGTCATAAGAAAAAGTAGCTAGAAACGTCCCTGAATCTAAACACAGTATATACGATTTGCCGCTGCACTGGGCTCAGAGCTGTGGTTACAGTAACGTGAGGCCCTCACTGACGCATCTGTGGATCAGCGATAAGTCGGGAGTTTGTACATTCCTCCCGCTCAGGTCCCTGTTCCACAATGGGCTCCTCTACAGGCCCGAAAGCTCATGCATGTGTGTTCGAGTCGCTTTTAAAAACAACCCCGTCGGAGCCCGTTTCACGCTGCCACTCAATTCTTTTTGAAGTCTCCGTCCTCCGCTCTCTCGCCACTCAAACACATGTAAAGTGAATCAGACGAGAGGCGGTGGGTTTCCAGAGCGCCTTGTCTGGACTGAGTTCTAACTCTCTCTCTCCTGTGTGTGTGTGTGTGTGTGTGTACGTGTGTGTGTACGTGTGTGTGAGAGAGAGTTCCCCCACCCCCTTTAGAGCTAGGCAACCCCCCCATTCCAGCCCTGCACTCCCCTGCCCGTATTGTTTACTTTTTGTTCTGGCTCGGAGAGAATTCCACATGCCCAGATGAAACGGCGGGTGTTTTCGGGGTCATTTACACCCGGAGTGTGTTTGTCTTTGGGGATGGGGGAGTTTTTTTGCTTGTCCGCCTCCATGTGCCGACCCTCTAAAAAGCTGCAGAACCTCAGCGACAAGAAGCCCTCTGTTCTCTCCTCTCACTCACTCACTCCTGAAGCGAACCTTGACTACATCTGTCTTTCCCTTATTTACACCACACATTTTTACGTTTCTCGCACTCCGTTTGATTTAAGCACGTGTGATTTAAGCACTGGGTTTTAAATACATTTCCATAAAGCGCTAGCACTTGCCAGGCTCCCTTGGTTCCTGTGGATTTATACTTCGACTGTTTCAAGTCTGTTTCAAAGTATGACCAGAATCCAGTGGCTAGCTAAGCTCTGAGCATATCTGCCTGTTTGTGTGTGGGTGTGTGTGTCAGCTCTGTATTTATGCGCTGTTGAGTGGCATTGGCGGTTTGTTAGTCAGGCAGCTCAGCGATGTCTACATTAGTTTTGCAGTTGGTCGAGAAACCGCCGAGGGCTGCTCGCCTTACACCGCATGCGCTTTTTGCATCCGTGAGGTGGGTAGGGGTGAGGTGGTGACGGTGGGGGGTTTGAAGAGGTTCTCCACACATTTTTTCCGCTACGCACACAACAATTTCGCTTTCAAGCATCTATATACGTGCATTTTCAATACAGGAACGCACTACAAAGAGAAAAGCCACAGTCACTCTGAGCCAAAAGGTTGACTTCGGGGTTGCAAAATTTGATGGAAAATTTTATTGTTTCTGGGTGCTTGGCGAGGTTGCAGACTAGCAGCTAATCTTGTTTGCATGTCCGGTTAAGTGTCCTTCGTGTTTACTGAGCAAACAAACAATAAAAACCACAACATTCAGGGGGAACATGATAAAATTAAGGAGGAACACAAATATCTTAAGCTTAAACAGAAAAAGAATAAGTGAAAATAAGGTTTTTCAAAGTAATTGGGAAAAGAAATACACTTTCAGCTAAAATCATAGCTATCTAGCTAGCGGTAAAAGATTTGTAAATGCCTTATTAACAAATTTTGCAGATTCTGTCCAAGATCAAACATTTTATGATGGTATGTTAGCTATATATGTATGTGCCAAAAAGTACTGAATAAAATTAAGGCTGAGAAAATACAACACTGGAGTTTTTGTTAGTGTCCAACACCTTTACACTTCATTCCCACAATCCCCTGGGCCTGGCATGCTATAGCGGGTTTGACCAACATGGGCTTGGTGAGGCCGCCACGCTTTTGTGTTTGATACTGATTCCCCCTGACAGGCTAAATATTTATCTGTGGCTGAGAACGCAGCTAAGCGAGGTGCTTTAAACTATGAGGGAGATGTAACAGAAAGGTAGTTTTGTGTGCAGGTATGTGTATGAGTGTGTGTGTGTGTGTGTGTGTGTGTGTGTGTGTGTGTGTGTGTGTGTGTGTGTGTGTGTAGTGAGCAGGACTGTGCTGAGGTTCAGTAGGATAAGTGGCAAAGGCAGACTGAAAGCCACAGTTTGTACTCACTTAACATAATACAACACTCTTGAAGGAGCGATTAGCTCATGTCATCTCTGCCTCACTGAAGAGCACGTCAAACAATGTTTTGGATTCCGTGCACTGACTGAGTTTTCTGACAACTGATGTGAGACAATGGCACATGACAATGATGAACGATCTCATTTACTGACTGCAAATTCTCTGTCTCTTTTCTATGGTTCGATTCAGAGCCACACCCACTTTTATTCTCTCTGTAGATTAGCCTGAGATGCGCAAACTCATTAACTATTAGAGGCTTAAACGATGTGTGCGTGTTTTCCTTCCTATGTGAACCGTTGGGACTCTAGACATGTGACCAATGATCTGATTCATATATTTTGATATGAATTAATTGACAGTGACTCAGAAAGTTGTGTAAAGTTTGAATCCAAACTGGAGTGTTGGATTGGAGTGTCAAACCTTTTCACTGAGAGTGAATGGCAGAAACAGCACACCTCCTACTGAAACACACAGGCATCGAGGCTCCACCTTCTACTTGGGCTGACAGGCATGAAGGCCACACCTCCTACTAGGACAGACAGGCATAATAGGCCACACCTTCTACTCGGACTGACAGACATCAAAGCCACACCTTCCACTGAGACTAATACGCACCAAGACCACACCTCCTACTGGACTAACAGGCATGAAGGCCATACCTCTTACTAGTACGGACAGGCATCAAGGTCACATGTCCTACAAAAAATGACAGGCATCGTAGCCACACCTCCTACTAAGACTGACAGGCATAAAATGCCACACCTCCTACTAGGACTGGCAGGGCAAGACCACATGTCCTTTTGAGTCTGACAGGCATCAAGGACACCTCCTGTTTGGACTGACAGGCATTGAGGCCACACCTCCTATTTAGATTTACATTCACAAAGCCTATGCTAGCTACAAGGACTGACAGGCAGTAAGGGCACACCTCCTACTGTCATTGACAGCCACAAAGACCTTACCTCTTATTAGGACTGACAGGACAAAGACCATGCCTCCTGTTGGGACTGACAGGACAAAAGGCACACCCTCCACTATGACTGACAATCGCAAAGGTCACACCACCTTCGCCACCCTGACAGGCACTAAGCCAATGTCGTCAATGATAGACATGTGCAAAAGCCACATCTTCTACTGAGACGGCCAAGTGTGGGTTCTGCTCTCTCTCTCTCTCTCTCTCTCTCTCTCTCTCTCGCTCTCTCTGTCTCTCGCCCTGTCTCTGGTTTAGGACAGATGTTGTGTTAGTTTCCATAGAAACAGACAAACTACTGAGCCATCAGTAAGACTGAATCTGGCAAACTTATGTTTTTGTGTGTTGTAATGATGATAAAGCTTGTGAGAAAGAATGTGCTTTAGTGCCACCCAGCCAGACTGTCTTTATACCTGCTTTACACAGATATCTTTATCTTCCTAATGTACAGATATTACACTCACCCACGTGGCCTTGTGGGAAAAAAATCCCTGTTAAGAGCAGAGGTGGGTAGTAACGAGTTACATTTACTTGAGTAACGTTTTGAAAAAAAATGTACGTCTATGAGTAGTTTTACCGCACCATGATTTTTACTTTTACTTGAAAAGATTTGTGAAGAAGAAACGCTTCTCTTACTCCGCTACATTGGGCTCGTTACTTTTCTATCATTTATTCTACACAAATGCCGCATGAGCAGTTTCACCAATCAGACGCATCAACAATAATCACATGACTCCATTTGGCCAATCAGGGCTTCAGCCGGTGTTCTATAAATCCGTCCTACATACTGTACGCGCACTTGTGCATGAGCAAACAAAAGTTTCTAATTTTGTGGGACGCCCATAAATCCACACTGCTATTAGTGGGATCTTGCGGTTAGTGTACAATCATGCAATGAGTATAGAATGCTTTTTTTCATGTTTGTGTGATTATATGTACAATTAAAGTAAACATATCATGTTACTGTAACAGTCTATGAATATATAAGTATATTTCAGTACAGAATTAATCACCAACACACGTGTTGTACATTTTTATGCATCCCGAAAAGTTTCCTGAAAACACATTATGATAGAAACGGTTACTCAGTACTTGAGTATCTTTTCACTGAATACTTTTTTACTCTTACTTGAGTAATATTCTGTATGACTACTTTTTATTTCTACTTGAGTAATATTATTTTGAAATACAGCTACTCTTACTTGAGTACATTTTTTGGCTACTCTACCCACCTCTGGTTCATTGTGATTTTATTTAACAAAGTTATTGATATTCTATCAAGAAATCTATGAAAATATGACAGTTTGTTTGAAATTTTAAACACTTTATGGACACTAAATGAAGCAGGAATTTAAATCTCAGGAAAGACATTTGATATACATATATACATTACACAATCAGATGCTTGTCAGTGTGTGCAATGCGACACGACTAAGTGTTTGAATTATTGTTTAAACATATTTTAACTACAATTACGTCTTGAAAATATCCAGAATTATAATACATTTGTTTAACAGTGTAATCTATTATGATTATGTTGTAATACAAAACCTGAACTGTGCTACAAGTACTCAGTTTCTCCGCTGAGAAAGTTCCCGGTGTATAATGATGACTCGTGAGTGTGTGTGTGTGTGTGTGTGTGTGTGTGTGTGTGTGTGTGTGTGTGTGTGTATACACTATTGCAGTAATCCAGGCAGCCTGGTGCCATCAATGTTTTCCAGTGGAATGCACGGGTTAGCTCGCGGAGGCCGGACCTGCAGAGTGTCTGGAGGATCAAAGCATGCACTCCTCTAAGATAGCAAATTCACACACCCCGTCTGACCTAGACTAGTGTATATATGTGTGCGTGTGTGTAAGGGAGGCTCCATCAGACACCCAGTGATGACAGGTTTGTCTTTTCAGGCCCAGAAGAAGAGAAACTCCTGTTGAAAGACTGAGTGCTCTGTGCACTTCATGAAACGATCGGATGCTTTCACTGCTCGCTCGATCTGCAGCTCTTTTAACGCGTAATACCAGGTATAAATCAAAGGCCTTCTTTCAAGATAGGATTTCAGCGCTTCACCATACTAGGTCTGGCAAAATACCTAAAGCAACGGCTTCAGAAGATCTAAGTTCTGATTTACATTTCCTGTGGAGCTGTTTTCTCTGGTCGTGTAACCGACGTCTACATTTGTAGGAAAAAAAACAAAAAAATCCCAGATAGATCGTCCACATAGACGATTCCCCTGCCTGGAGCTTTACGCATTTTAGTTGTTAGTAGTTTTATTGTCCTAAAACTCTGAACTTCCCCAAAACTCCCGGCTAATACCCAAGAACTACTGCTGTAACCGGAAAGACCATGCTGCTCATAATGTACGTATTGCAACACTTGCCACTGTTTGACTTTATATTATACAGCTTTGGAAGAGCTTATAATGATTTATAACCGCACTATCGGGGGTCATGAAGAAGCTCCCTTAAAAGAGTCTGGTTCTTCTCAAAGTTCCTTCCTCTTGTCATCTTAGGGAGTTTTTCCTCACCTCTAGACAGATAAAACTGACCTGAATTGAATGCATAGCTCATCCATCATCTTTATGTCCATATAAAGAAGCAACATGGACATTTATGAACCTTTTGGAGAACTAGATCTTCTTGTACATGACGAACGAAATCATCTTCCATATCGGTTAGCAGAACTTGGCCTGGTTTTCTGATGATATGCGCATTCTGACTGGAAAGTTCTCTATGGCGCCAGAGAACCATGGTTGGGCTTCAACATTCAACTGCTAATCCAAGCTCTAAACTTGGATTAGAATCTGCTTCGCTTCGAGTAAAAGTGTCTGCCAAAGGAATAAACGAGGAAGTAGAACCGAGAACTCGCTTTTAGAGATCGCCGGAGATGGCGTCTAGGACTGCTGGCAGGGTCGTCCATCTTTTTCAATCACCGTCCTTGGACAGGAGGACGCTGGTTTCTCAGCTTTCTTTCTGCTGCTTGGGTGGGATTTTGGATCGTACATCTTGGCTTCCAGGCTGACCTTGGATGAGCTTGAGCGCTGGTTGTTAAGCAACATTCTGCTTAGCTTTTATTTTTTTATACGGAAAAAGAAAACAGCAGTAAAGAAGGATGACCATTTTAGGCATAACTTCACCGAAGCTTATGTGTGATGTGTGAATTTAATGTGAAAAATCATGAGGAGAAGGTTAATGATTTTTGAGTCATTCATGCTAGCATGATAGAACTCATTTGTGAAGCTGTCCGTCAACGAAGACGCAGCCATCAACGCGCTGACGCTAGTCCAGGAAAGAATGACGACCAGAAGCAGTTTGCAAAATTACAGTCATAACTGCATCGATGCTAATTTGTGAAACTCGCTACCATGCCAAAATATTGCAAAAGGTCACTATTGTAAAAACAAGTTACGTTTGAAGTATTGAAGTATTCGCCCCTACTTAATAACGCTCTAGCGAACTCCCAGCCTATAAAACACTCCTTTTCCCCCCAAGTTAATCTTTAACCTGTACGATCACATAATGTGTATAATAAATAACCAAAGCCATTAAAAAGACAGACTTCTCTTTCTCTCTTTCTGTTTCTCATGTATTTGTTCCCAAGTACTTTTCTTTTATTCTCCCTTCCTATCCACATGGGTCTGTTTTTAATTAGCCCTCTTCCATACTTTCCCATTTCTCTCCCAAGCAAGCAGGCTCGAAATCCCGAGCGCTCGAAAAACTCTACCTCAACTCGAACACCGTCTTTATTTACGAACGAGAAATGTGCGTGACATTCCATGATCTTTTTTTCATGATCTTGGAATGACCACAAAAATCCGGTGGCGGCATCGGCAGGGGGAAATCCTGGCACGTACGATGATGTCACCGGCATTGCGTGCATGAGCCTTTTCCCCGCTTGTTTGCATTCCTGACTGGTGGAACGTTTGATGTCATGAGAACGAGAGAGAGAGAGGTTTCCTTTTAAGTAAGTAAAGGAAAGCCCGTTAGCACAGAAGTGTGACGCTGTCTATCAGCGTATGATGGGGTGCGGCAATCAGTCGTTGGGATAACGGTGCTACTGCAGGAACCATGGCTGCGGTTTCTCCATAACGCAAAAGGGAAAGCGTGACCGAGAGCAAACAGTACCACGAACCTTTTTCCGCTAAGACGTCTGGCACTCGAGATGTCCTGGTGTATCCCTTAATGTAGCCTCGTATTCACTTCAAGCATGAAGTCTTGAGTTTCTCGGATACCATCTATACCTTTTCATCCGTTCCATCACTTAAGTACAACGGAGCGATCAGAGCCTTCATTTGGTCTTGGTGTTTGACCAAGTAAGTGGACTGACTCTGTTCAACCTGAAGATAAAGGAGGATGAATTACACAGCCTGGCCTGCTTCCATGCTGAAAACCGAACATGTCGACCTGCTCTGCTAACTTCCTCTCAGTAACTCTAGTGCCACTGCACCAACTCCCTCATATTCCACAGGGGTGAACAGGTAAAACCGACCCATACAGTACTTTCCTTTTCTCACAGTGTTTGAGCCTGTTTCCGATCACTTTCTCCATCAGCTCCCACAACGCTACTAATCCCAGTTTAAGGTTTTGCCATTTGTTTTCAAGGCTCTAGTTGCTTTGCACCTGTTTCATATCACGATCACTTGCTGCTTCCAGAGAACCTCAGCTGTGTGTACAGTTTGCACTCGGGCACGCACATCACAGAGGTTGATCCCAGTGGATCGAAACAAAACTGCTGCTATACAAATTCTTGGAACGCTCGTTGCTGACTAATTTGAAGAAATTTGCCGATGCTCATTTCATTCAAATTCAACATGGCTGACTTGTAAACCTTCAGTTTTCGCCCCCCTAATTTTGGAGATGCCCGGGGTCTGTTACCTGCCAAAAAATGCTGATCACGCGTTCTTAAATGATGCCCTTGGAGGCCTGTTAACAAAGGAAGAGGTTTTGAACGGCATAACCGCAGTTAAGATTGAGATTCAATTATTTGTTTTCAGGTATCGAACAACATGGTGCAATTATTTTTTTTGCATATCCCAGTTAGGAAGCTGGGGGTCAGAGCACAGGGTCAGCCAGGAGAAGGTAGGGTGAAGGGTCTTGCTCAAGAGCTCAGCAGTGACAGCTTGGGGGTGCTGGGGTTGAACCCCCGACCTTCCGATCAGTTAACCGCTTGAGTCACCACTGCTCCTTAAAAGGTTAAAGAGGTTAGGGACAGAGCCAAGGAATGTAAATTAATGATGAAGGTCTGAGATTATATATATATATATGTATTTATTTTTACTTTTTGTAATTTTTTTTCGGAGGGTTTTTCGGAGGGTTGTATAACCGCAACAGAAAAAAATTCTTACAACAAAAGCAGGGGTAGCACAGTGGTTAAGGTGTTGTACTAACCGGAAGGTTTCGGGCTTAAACCACAGCATCACCAATGTTGGGACCTTAGCCCTCAACTGCTTTGAAATATAATGAGATAAGATGGAAGTCGCTCTGGGAGTCTGTCAAATGACGTAAAATTTACGCAAGAATCGCACAAATACTCAGGTCTAGATGATTCCATCAAAGATGAAGAATGACCATGGCTTTGCAAGAGCGTCCCT